>JARQOD010000006.1:76304856-76377442 GCA_033576555.1 Oophaga sylvatica | reverse complement strand
GGGTACTTAGTTAACACTTTTTTTAAAAAAAAAAAGCGTAAAAGCCATCTTATCCTTAGGAAGGTGTACCCAATCGGGACGGTCCTATACTGTCTTTAATATTAAAACCTTACCTTGTGTCAGCCGATCTCAATGTAGATGAAGGCAGAGCAGGACAGGGGTCCAACTGTTCAGACACTTGCTCATAGTATTTAATAATATGCAGCACAAACAGACTTTTCATGCTTCTTAAATATAAAAAGTCCAAAAATTATCACTATTGATCTTTTGTGACGAGGCACACCATTCTGTTACTTGTAAGTGCATGAGAACAACTGAAATTTTCTGCATGGGAGCCAAGTCAGAAATCTTTTAAAGGAATGAAGACAAATCTTCTAACATGTTGGACCCCCATAACAATAAGAATTGTATAAGCAGAGAATAGTCTACAGCTGGGTTCACAAGACGTTTTCCACTATGTTCAGTGGCTCCATAGGGGTTTATGTCCAAACCCTTTCAAAATGGAGTTCAAGCATATTAGCCGACGGGGCCATTGACTATAATGATGCAGACGGAGTCACAGAGTGCTCTATTTTGCATCATTTTCAGTCTTTTATGCCTATTGGAGGAGAGCAGCAAGACGTTATTGACTACGAAAATGATGCACAAAAGAGCACTCTGTGACTCTGTTTGCATCATATACCGTATCTATCTAACAAATTAGTTAAAAGAGGATTTTAATGGCCTATTTAGAATCTGTTGTCTCCAACATGAGCTGCAGTACATGGTCAACCAAACAAAGGTCCCCCTATGTAAATCTGACAATACATACAGTGGCGACAAAAGTTTTGCTTTTTTTTTTTAAAGTGTGATTACTTTTCTCTGGGTGTTGTGATGCCATTTTCCTGGTGATGAATTGAAAGTGCATGAAGTTGTCATGATGCAAGACCTTAATTTTAACCAAAAAGCTTTAGAATATAGGTATGGTCATTTAATTAAAGAAAACTACCAAAAGTTTTGCATAAACTTTTTAATGATCACAACACAGAGAGTAATTCATTTTTTACAATGCCATATCTTAGTTTTTTGTAGCATAACCTCTTGCTTTAATTACTTCAAGACATCTTGAGGGATCTGCTTAGAATTATCACAAAAAAAGTTATATCTTCGTCTCATCAGACCAGAGAATCTTATTTCTCATAGTTTGGAAGTCCTTTGTCTGATTTTTAGCAAACTCTATATGGGCTTTCATATGTCTTGCACTGAGGAGAGGCTTCCATCGGGCCACTCTGCCATAAAGGCCCGACTGGTGGAGGGCTGCAGTGATAGTTGACTTTGTGGAACTTTCTCCCATCTCCCTACTGCATCTGTGGAGCTCAGCCACAGTGATCTTGGGGTTCTTCTTTACCTCTCTCACCATGACTCATCTCCCACAATTGCTCGGTTTGGCTGGACAGCCAGGTCTAGGAAGACTTCTGGTGGTCCGAAACTTCTTCCATTTAAGGATTATGGAGGCCACTGTGCTCTTAGGAATCTTGAGTACTGCAGAAATTATTTTGTAACCTTGACTAGATCTGTGCCTTGTCACAATTCTGTCTCTGAGCTTCTTGGCAAGTTCCTTTGACCTCATGATTCTGATTTGGTCTGACATGCACTGTGAGCTGTGAGGTCTTATATAGACAGGTGTGTGCCTTTATAAATCAAGTCCTATCAGTTGAATTAAACACAGCTGGACTCCAATGAAGGAGTAGAACCATCTCATGGAGGATCACAAGGCAATGGACAGCATGTGACTTAAATTTGAGTATCTGAGCAAAGGGTCTGAAAACTTATGATCATGTGATATTTCAGTTTTTCTTTTTTTAATAAATTTGCAAAAATGTCTACATTTCTGTTTTTTTTCAGTCAAGATGGGGTGCAGAGTGTACATTAATGAGAAAAAAAATGAACTTTTTTGAATTTACCAAATGGCTGCAATGAAACAGAGTGAAAAATGAAAAGGGGTCTGAATACTTTCCGTACCCACTGTAGATAGAGAGATAGACATATATAGATTGATAATAGATAGTGTATAGATAGATAATAGATAGCTAGTGTAGATAGATAGATACACTCCCTGACAGAAGTTATGTAGCTTATCCATGTTATGCAAGTAAAAGTTTAGAACCTGATGTTAAATTCATCCATTGGTTGTATAAATTATTCTTTTGAAAGCTGAAACTCTCCAAAATGTGGTTTAGGTTAAGAAAATAAATTGGCATCAATTCAGAAATATTGATCATTTAATGGACACAGAATGGTCAGATTTTGGCAAGACAAAAGTTTTGTCGCCTGGTCATATAATGCACCCAATCCTAGTTTACATCCTCACCTGTGCTCAGTAAATGATCGGTTAATTAGTGGGTGTGTATAAAAAGAAACCCAGCACCCCAGACCTTCACTTGAACTGCAACTTGAGCTTTGACAACATGCCAAAAATCCACCCTGTGACCAAAGCCTGGATTATCAAAAGGCTGAAGACCAGATCCACTGTAGAGCTGGCTGGCACCTTTAATGTGTCTCAGCGTCAAGTACAAAAAATTAAAAAAAGATTTGAAGAGACTGGAGATGGGTTTGACAAACCCAGGTCCTGCAGACCCCGCAAGACAACTACTCAGGAGGAACATTTGTTGGTTAGAAAATCCAAAGCAAGCCCCTCTTCTACTGCAGCAGAGCTCCAACAGGCCTGGTCACCTCAAGTCCCTGTGTCAACTAGAACATTTTGTAGGATTCTGTCTCGAAATGGCCTCCATGGTCGAATCAGTGCCCAGAAGCCAGCACTAAATAAAAGGCAAATAAAAAACCGTGTGGCATTTGCAAAGTCCCACAGCCTGCTAAACAGATGGACGCTGGAAAGTGGCAGAAGGTGGATTTCTCTGATGAATCTTCAGTAGAATTACACCACAGCCGCCGCAAATACTGCAGGAGACCTACTGGAGCCCGTATGGATCCAAAATACACCCAGAAAACAGTTAAATTTGGTGGTGGAAAGATCATGGTCTGGGGTTACATTCAGTATGGGGGTGTGCGAAACATTTGCAAGGTGGAAGGCAATATCAATAGCCTAAAATATCAAGAAGTAGTAGCTACCTCTTATATTCCAAATCATAAAAGGGGACAAATTCTGCAGCAGGATGATGCTCCATCTCATACATTCATCTCTACAAACAAAGTTCCTCAGGCAAAAAAGATCAAGGTGCTCAAGGACTGGCCAGCCCAGTCACCAGACATGAACATCATTGAGCATGTTTGGGTTATGATGAAAGAGGAAGCTTGGAAGACAAAACCAAAGAATCTAGATGAACTCTGGGAGGCATGTAAGACTGCATTCTCTGCTATTCCTGATGACTTCATTAATAAATTGTATGAATCATTGTTGAACCGCATGGTTGCAGTCCTTCAAGCTCATGGAAGTCACACAAAATATTAAATATGACTCTAATAGCACCACAACTTCATTCACCAATGTTATGCAACATATATTTGTATTTTAAGTTAATTATTTGTTTGAATATCACATCACTTTCTGTGGGCGACAAAACTTTTGTCTTGCCAAAATCTGACCATTCTATGTTCATTAAATGATCAATATTTCTGCATTGATGCCAATTTATTTTCTTAACCTAAACCACATTTCGGAGGGTTTCAGCTTTCAAAAGAATAATTTATACAACCAATGGATGAATTTAACGTCAGGTTATAAGCTTTTATTAACATAACATGGATAAGCGACATAACTTCTGTCAGGGAGTGTAGATAATAGATAGAGAGATAGCTAATAGATAGATAGATAGATAGATAGATAGATAGATAGATAGATAGATAGATAGATAGATAGATAGATAGACAGATAGATAGACCTGATAAATAGTCAGCTCTTAATTTTTGTTTATATGATATAAAATACATGGCATACAAATGTGTTTCTTCTTCTCATGGAAACATATCAGCTGGTCTGCATCATGTAATCCAGAATAAAACATAAAAGTCGAAAAATTTGCTGAAACAGACTGCGCTGTGCTCTGGATGTCTTCTGCAGAGAAGAATGATTTACCAGCATGACAAGATCATGATTTAGAGGAAGATCTGTTCTCCATTTGGAATTACAAAGAAGCATACATCACCCGTTGTCAGCAGGTGCAAGTTCTGTAATAAAATGATGTTATGAAAATTTCACTTTTAACCAAGCTTGATTTAAATGTCAGCATAATAAAACACGAGAGAAGAAATATCTTCATCCATAGCTAATGTTTTTTTTTAGATACACTTGAGAAGAGGATACCACAATCACAGCGAGGGTATTATCTTTGTGATTGGGCAATGATCATAAACTAGAAGTCCTTGACTGTTGTAGGGTATATAAGCCAGGTGTTGCAAAAACTCATTACATGGTGAAGGTAAATTGTCAATTTTTAATTATTTTTAGAAATGGCCCAAACCATATAAGGGCTTGTTCACATGTTGTGTTTTCGCTATAGGCTTTTTCATTTGTGCTTTCTTGCAGACGATAAAATGCAGCATTTTACATTACCAACAAAGAGAATGAGATTTCTGAAAATTCTTTTTTTTCTTTGGAGATTTGAACTTTTTAAGCTATGTTCCTATGATGAGCTTTTGGTGCGCTTTTTACGCTGCTGGAATGCAGCATCTTACAATTCCAGCAAAGTGAATGGGATTTATAAGAAAATCCTGCCCACTGTGCGTCTTTATTACTTAGCGTAAACTGACCTGCGATGCATGTTTCGAGTCTGCAACATGTCAATTTCTCCTGTGGGTACGTTGAGTTTTCTGTGCAGAATTTACCGTAGAGTAAATAAGCACGTAAAAACGTACACGAAATTACAGGAAAAATGCAAGTATTTTAGGCAGTGTTTTTCCTGCATACACTTTGGTATTTGCAGAGAAAAATCTGCTGCACGTACTGAACATGTGCACATACCCTAAATTTCACTTTTCCAATTTGCAATTACTAACAAGGACAAGGGACAAGAGCGACAATAGTGTCAACTGCCTGTGATCCTGGCCACTGTGTTCCAAGGGTTACTGATATGGTGCTCAGTCAGTCTAATGTTAAAGGAATATTACGGCTTCAGCAAATAAAGCGGATTTATTATATACTGTATCTGTATGTTTTATAAGATTCCAAGATGCTTCCAGTATACATTCCCAATATTTATTAAGGTCACCGCTATCAGTTAAGCTATGTTCCCACTAAGGCTATGTTCCCACCATGAGCTTTTGTTGAGTTTTTGATGTTGCTGATTTTCTGCAGCATTTATGTACCTAGTAAGTAAAATAGGTTACTTGCATTTTTTCAAAAATACACAACGTAAAAAGCTCTCCAAATACTCATTGTGGGAACATAGCCTAATTCAAATGAAACCTTTAGGCCACATTGCACATGTAGAGTATTTGGTGAGTTTTTCACTTCAGTATTTGTAAGCCAAAACCAGGAGTAGCTGAAGAATACGTAAGGGCCCGTCACACTCTTCAATGTCCCAGCGATCCCACCAACGATCCGACATGGAATGGGATCGCTGGGACATCGTTAGCTAGTGAGCTGTCACATGGGCAGACTCACCAGCGATCAGGATCAGCAGCACGCTGGTATCCAGTGTACACATCGGGTAACTAAGCACTGCTCCGCCTTAGTTACCCGATGTGTACCCTAGATACCAGCTCCCACTGTACACGCTGGGAGCTGGTATCCAGTGTACACATCGGGTAACTAAGCGCTGCGCCACCCGGTGCTTAGTTACCCGATATGTACCCTAGGTACCAGCTCCCAGCTTCTGCTGTACGCGCTGGGAGCTCGCTGATCATTGGTCTCCCGCTGTCACACGCAGGGCTGGCCAGCAGGAGACCAACGATGAAAAAATGGTCCAGGCCATTCGACTACGATCAGGATACCCAGCAGGGGGGCTGGTCGTCGCTGCGTGTCACACTAAGTGAGATCGCTGGCTAGGTCGCTGTTGCATCACAAAATCGGTGACGCTTCAACGATCTAGCTAGCGATCTCGCTTAGTGTGATTGGGGCTTAAGTGGTGACGTGTTTCTATTCTACTTTTCCTCTGATTGTTCCACTCTGTTTTAGCTTACAAATAATGAGGTAAAAAAATCACCAAATAGTCAATGCTTGCACGTGGCCTAATGCGATAACGTGACCAATGCATTTATCATCAGAAAGGGTTTAACCCCTTAACGACCACCTGTACGCCTGTTAACGGCTGCAGTTAAGGGTATTTATTCCTCAGTGCCACTTTTTAACGTCGCTGAGAAATAAGTGTATAGTGCCCCCCAGCTTTGAAAAAATCCTACCCGGGGTAGCTGAGGCCCCGGGAACATGATTCAGGTCGGTTTTTACCATCCCCTGTCACCTGTGAATAACGGTGATCACAGAAAAAAAGCCTGGTTTTTCATTCATCTCTCTCCTCTGATATGATCTTGCATACCAGAGGAGAGAGAAACCCTCCCCCGCTACCTCCGTCATCCCCGGATCCTCCTCTCCTTCCTCGGCCCTCCATGTCATCTTCCTGAAAGAAAATGGCAGGCGCATGCGCAGTGCGCCCACCGAGATCTGCCAGCCGGTACCCAACATCAATAGGAGATTTTTCCTATTGTTTCATTTTGATCACTGTAATAGACCCTATCACAGTAATCAAGATAAAAAAAATAGTAAATCAAACCTCCCTTTGTCACCCGCTTAGATAAAAATAATTTGCAGCTAGTGTTGGGGTTAGAGCTGGGGTTAGGGTTGTGTTAGAGTTAGGAGTTAGGGCTAGGGTAAGGGTTGTGTTGGAGTTAGGGTTGTGTTGGGGTTAGGGTTGTGGTTAGGGGTGTGTTTAGGGCTGTGTTAGGGTTGGAGTTAGAATTGGGGGGTTTCCACTGTTTAGGCACATCAGAGGGTCACCAAACACGACATGGTGCCCGCCATCGATTCCAGACAATTTTGCATTCAAAAAGTCAAACCGTACTCCCTCCCTTCTGAATCCTACCATGCGCCCAAACAGTGTATTTCCCCAACCTATGGTGTATTGATGTACTCAGGAATAATTGCACAACAAATTTTGTGGTCAATTTTCTCCTGATACCCTTGTGAAAATAAAAAAGTTTGAGTCTAAAGTAAATTTTTTGTGAAAAAAGTTAAATGTTAATCTTTTCTTTCCACATTGCTTTAGTTCTTATGAAGCACCTGAAGTGTTAATAAACTTCTTGAATGTGGTTTTGAGCACCTTGGGGGGGGGGGCAGTTTTGACAATGGTGTCACTTTTGGGTATTTTCTGTTATATTAACCCCTCAAAATGACTTCAAATGTGATGTGGTCCCTAAAAAAAATGGTTTTGTAAATTTTGATGTAAAAATGAGAAATCGCTGGTCAGCTTTTAACCCTTATAACATCCTAAACAAAAAAAACTGTTTTCAAAATTGTGGTAATGTAAAGTAGACATACTTAAGTGCACAGAAATGAAAAGTTTTCAAAATTTCTGCCAAATTTCCATTTTTTTCATAAATAAACGCAAATCTTATCAAAATAATTTTTACCACTAACATGAAGTACAATATTTCACGAAAAAACAGTCTCAGAATCAGTGGGATATGTTGAAGCGTTCCAGAGCTACAGTATAACCTCATAAAGTCACAGTGGTCAGAATTGTAAAAATTGGCTTGTTCATTAAGGTGAAAATTGGCTTGGTCAATAAGGGGTTAAATGTGTGACTGCAAGCAGAGATCTAGAAACCTGCCAGCAACATCAGGTATTGCTAGACATCTACAAAAATCTATTCAGGAGCTATCTGGCAAGTGCTGAGTTTTCAAAAATTCTTTATTATGTAGTTAGTTATGTGTATGGGAACTTAAATATTGCCATCCAGCACTAGGATACTGGGTGAGCTCCATCAATGTGGCATCTGCAAGGAGTTTGTATGCTCTGCCCTACCACCCTACAAAACATAGTAATAGGCTACCTGAATGTGTTTGTGAAATAAGCCAAGTGTACATGTGCCTGGAATAAGCAATTAAGCCTGTTTGCCCCTTGGGGACAGGACTGAGTGGCGTTAGTTATCTGACCACAATAATAGATTGGAAAGGCATTTGCTGCAGAGCTCGGTGCCTGATTTATTATGGATGCGTTAGTTATTTATTCTGTCCCTATTCTTCAGACTGAATCTATAGATTTCACTATGTATGCATAGAAAAAGTGCAGCTTATTGAAATATATTTTCATGTCATGGGAAGGGATGAAGGAACATATAGGCTGTTATAAATTCTGCTTATATACACTACTAAGGTGTTATGAAAGAATATCGGTGGACCCCTAAGACAAAGTGTGAATGGAAAAGGGGAGTGCATGGTCGATCACTGCTCTATTAACTTCTGTGGGACTGACGGAAGATAGCTATTCTCAATATCAATATTAGCTATCAGCACACTATTACTAAAATGCAACGTCTAAGAACTCAAGTACTCAAGTAGTGATGGGCGAAACAACCCATGGATGTTCAAGACCGCCAGGTTTGGTCGAACATCGAAAAAAAGTTTGGTTCGGGTGTCAGAACAGTGCCTGAACCCACCTCTCCATTACTAACCTCTGGGCTTGATTTCAGTGGCCATAAAACAGCTGACATCAACCCCACAACTATTAACCCACTTGCCACCGCACCAGGGCAAGTGGGAAGAGCCGGGAAAAGCACCATAATTGGCACATCTAAGAGATGCGCCTTTTCTGGGGCGGCTGCGGGCTGTTGTTTTTAAGCTTGGGGGCCAATATCCATGGCCACTAACCAGTCTGAAAATACCAACCCCCAGCTGTCTGCTTTAGCTTAGCTGTTTTTTTAATTATTTATTTAAATTAAAAAAATGGCATGAGACCCCTCTATTCTTGATAACCAGTCATGATAAAACTGACAGCTAAGGGTTGCAGCCCACATCTGTTTGATTTGCCTGGCTGGTTATCAAAAATAGAAGAGAGACAACATATTTTTAATGATTTATTTATTTATAGCATAGACTCGGGCTGATGAATACTTCCATCTGCAGTGCCTGTTCTCGCTGTTAAAAGCATGGCAAACAGCTGATGTTCAGGTGCCGAACCTGAACAGTAACAAGGACAGGAGAAGCCCGTGTTCAGGGTCCATGCATGGATTTTAGGTGTTCGGTGGGACCTCAAACTTTACTGTTCTGGTTCACCCATCTCTAACCTCAAGGGATCCATCTTGTGCAAATATACCACATCCAAAAATAGAAGTGTCTGGTATATGAAAAGATATAGGTGAATTTTTTTTCCATTTCAGTAAGTAGTTGGTAGGTCTAACCACCCTAAGTATAATATATGAAGCAGAATAAAATTCATCAATATTTTCTATCAACCCAGATGGACACTGTCTCTTTTATTTTAGATGGAGATAAATAATCTCTCAGTTCTACAGAAGTGAATACGCACCACCATTAGGACCTCCAGGGTCGGTGGGGATTCCAGCTGTTGGGCCTCCAGCAATCATAGATTTCATTTGTCAGTGTTTTTTAAATATATTTAGGCTGGATTCAAGGCCTCATTTTTGGCACCTCATGTGACTTTCGTATAAACACCCAACAGAGATATTGACTTTGGACTCCATTTAATCTTAAAAATGTGAAAACTTTGGAATATGTTTGATGTGCAGCAAAAAAAACCCTGACACCCCTGGAAAAGGGGTCAAAAAGAGTCTGAAGTTTCATATTTGCAGGTAAAAAAATGCACTTTCAATTTTAGTGCTTTTCCACAGCAGAAAACGGACTAAAAATCATGTAATCCTCACATGACCGTATCAATTAAGTTTTGTCTAATCCAAATACTAGTAAATATCAAAAACAAAGCAGCTTTATATAAAACATGACATACTAACCAAGAGACAAAAACTGCAGCATCAAAAATGTGCTCATAGCACATGTAAAAAAAGCTGACTCAAAACGCCATGAAAAAACGCAAGTGATTAATTAACTCACCAAATACTCATAATACTCCTTCAGTGTTTCGTTCTCTCGCTCCACGTCATCTCCTCTTCCTCTCACTGTCGGTGTACCCCAGGGCTCAGTCCTTGGCCCCCTTCTCTTCTCTCTCTACATGGCCCCAATTGGACAGACCATCAGCAGATTTGGCTTTCAGTACCATCTTTATGCCGATGACACACAACTATACACTCATCCCCCGACCTTACCCCGCTGTACTACAGAACGCCACCGACTGTCTGTTCGCAGTATCCAACATCATGTCCGCTCTCTATCTGAAACTCAACCTCTCCAAAACTGAACTTCTTCTGCTCCCGCCGTCTACTAACCTCCATAAACTTGACATTTTCCTCTCCGTGGGCGGCACCATAATAACACCCCGGCAGCAGGCTCGCTGTCTGGGTGTTATGTTTGATACCAATCTCTCCTTCGCCTCCCATATACAATCTCTTGCCCGCTCTTGCCGCCTACACCTAAAGAACATCTCCAGAATCCACCCTTTTCTCACCATGGAAGCAACAAAAACCCTCACTGTAGCATTGATCCACTCCCGCCTGGACTACTGCAACACTCTATTACTTGGCCTCCCCATTACTCGACTATTCCCTCTCCATGTCCATACTGAATGCAGCAGCCAGGATCATCCATCTGGCTAATCGGTACTCGGATGCGTACGCTCTTCGCCAGTCCTTACATTGGCTGCCCATTCATTATAGGATCCAATTCAAAGTACTTGTTCTCACCCACAAAGCTCTCCACAGTGCAGCACCCCCTACATCTCCTCCCTCATTTCTATCCATCGGCCTAACCGACTGCTGCGCTCTGCAAATGACTTTCGACTAACCTCTGCACTAATCCGTACCTCCCACTCCCGACTCCAAGACTTCTCCCACGCTGCGCCTATCCTCTGGAATGCTCTACCCCAAGAAATTAGGACTATCCACAATTTGCATGGTTTCAGGCGCTCCCTCAAAAGACATTTGTTCAGAGCGGCCTATCACATTCACTAATCAAAGTCATTCTATGTGTAAGTGTGTGTGTGTAGCCCATTCACTATCTCCATCCATCCCTCATTCCCTCAAGATGGCTGGACCATCATTGTAAATGCACCATTGTTTATACACACCTGTACTTTGTATCTCCCCCATCTCATTGTAGATTGTAAGCTCTCACGAGCGGGGTCGTCTTATTTTGCTCTAATTATTGTATTGTTAACGTTGTTACTGTCGTCGCTGTTATCTTGTTAACCCTTTCCTCCTCGGAATGTGGTACCAGAGAGAATAAGACACAAACCAAAGGGTGCGTCAATATACTCTACTCTTTATTGCTAATGAATGGGCTTATATACACCCCTGAAGCAGGAAGCGGAATTACCATATATGGCAGTTAATACAGCTTATCACTAAAAACATAGAATACTGGTTTTAACAGAAAACTCCATCCTTGTCCTTGACTCCCAGTACAGGGTGTGTTTGCATAACTCAGGCGAGTGGGGGTTTATTATCTCAAAGGAAGGAACATTCTTATCTCAACTTCTAGTATGCATCAGCCTGTCTGACAAGAACCAAGGTCTTCTGAAGAAATGCTGGTTTTAACTCTAACATTCCCTCCTTTTGTTCCTTCATTTGATCAATACACATCTTCATACCTCCTCTGTGTCCTAGTACATCGTTTAATACACATCAAACAGATTTTAAAAACTAAATAGATAGCAAGACATATCAATAAAACCTGTAGGCCAGCTTGTATTATCCCAGTCAGCCATCCCCCTATGCCTTTGAACCAATTTGCGGGGTTAAGAAAGGAGAAAGTATTTGCCCACCATGAATCTTGATTCTTCAGATTTGCCTCATCATATAGTTTCCTTAACTTTATGACATCCTCTAGCTTATGTTTAATGGTTAAAACACTAGAATTATCAATATAATGACAACATGCAGGTCCAATAATCTGGCACATCCCTCCTTGAGCTGCAGTCAGGTAATCTAACACGAGGGTATGTTGGTTAGTAACAATAATTAGCTGGTTCTGTACTGCAAGGGACCCATTGAGGATATCTAATATATCCCATATTTGATCATCTAGGTAATCTGTGGATTCTACCAACTTATCCCACGTCTGAGTTATCATAGGGTAGATGAATAATGCACTGAAAAATTTATTTGCTATCCCCATCTCCACTATGTGTGGTCTCCCATTTGGGCGAGGTCTATTGTCTGCAGATCGTTTATGTAATATACGAATCCAACAGTTTGCAACAGTTTGGTTTTGTTCTTTCAGTCCATCCACTAAAGCTAAGTGGTGTCTAATGAACCTGTTATCACCATCTACACGGCTAAGTCTGTTCCAAGCATCCGTTACTGCAAGGATGCAAGCAAATGTCATTAGTAGCATCATTCCTCTTCTGGAGGCTCTCCAAGGATCTTCTTACAATGCGATGCGTGGATCCAAGTTTCCTTGCCTTGTAGCTTGACTGCGGTACTTGTCGTCAGTAGAACTTGAAAAGGTCCATCAAATCTCGGATCCAGACTCTTTCTTACGTGTCTTTTAATGACTACCCAGTCTCTGGGCTGCAGGCTGTGACTCCCAGGATCCTGGTTCGGATCTGGAAGAGAACTGAAGACATTATCATGTACTTTTTTTGAGTCTTTTATGCAAATCCCTTACATATGAGCTTAATACATGGTTACTCATTTCCAGTGCTTGGGGAAAGAAACATCCTAAGCTAGGCACTTTGCCAAATAGTACTTCATACGGAGAAAGTCCAGTTTTTCTATTTCTAGTGTACCTTACTGAGTATAGGGCTAATGGTAAACATTCAGGCCAAGATTTCCCTGTTTCAGCCATGGCCTTTTGGATTTTTAACTTCAATGTCCCATTTAGTCTTTCTACTTTTCCACTGCTTTGTGGATGATATGGGGTATGAAAAGCTTGTTGAATTCCCAGAGCTGTCAAGACTTCATTCATTATTTCACCTGTGAAATGTGTACCTCTGTCACTTTTGATCACCTCTGGTACTCCATACCTGCACACCACCTCCGCAAGCAGCTTCTTTGCGGTTGCCGCAGCCGTAGCCTTGGCAATCGGGAAAGCCTCCGGCCAACCTGAGAATAAATCAATACAGACCAACACGTATTCCCATGATCCTGATTTTGGCAGCTGAATATAATCAATCTGCAGTCTCTGGAAAGGATAGAAGGGCCGAGGGGTGTGTTTGGGTGGTGTCTTGACTACTCTTCCCTGATTATGTGTAGCACATACCATGCATCCCTGGATCAAACCTTCTATACAGGTGGAAAAGCCTGGTGCTACCCAATGCTTCTGCATCACGCTCATTACAGCAGTTTTGGACTGGTGGGTTGGCCCATGTAACATCTGGGCGACCGCAGGGTACAACGCCCTTGGAAGGCATCGACGCATCCCTCTTCCCCATATCCCAGTTGCTGCATTCAGACATGCACCTTCTTTTTCCCACTTTTCTACTTCCTCCTGGCGCACCTGAGCCTGCATCTGGGCTAAGGCATCCTCCGACACAAAGGGATTTTTGGGAGCGCTTACCTGGTGCATCGTTACCCCTTGGAGTGGTCTACTGGCTGCTGTTTTTGCTGCTGCATCGGCCATTGCGTTTCCTTTACTCACCTGATTGGTGCATCTGGTATGTGCTTTAACTTTTATGACAGCTACCTCTTTTGGTAATTGTAATGCATCAATTAACTGCTGGACTGCGTCAGCATTTTTAATGGGATGTCCTGCTGCCGTCAGGAATCCTTTAGACTTCCAAATTGGACCAAAATCATGAGCTATACCGAATGCGTATCTAGAATCTGTGTAGATGTTAACAATTCTACCTTCAGCTATCTTACAGGCCTCGGTCAGAGCCTTAAGTTCAGCCTCCTGGGCCGACTGATGTGGGAGCATTGGTTCTGCTTTGATCACTGCATTCAGGGAGACGATGGCATACCCAGTGTGGAAGGTACCGGAGTCATTTTGGTGGCGAGATCCATCTACAAAAAATTCAAAATCAGCATTAAGTCTCTCAGTTTCAAACACTGTGGGTAGGCCTGCTGTTTCTTGTGCCATAAGCTGAACACAATCATGAGGAATCTCCTCTCTTGGATCTTCTTTGTACAATACCGTACCTGACCCCTCCTTTAGATCCGAGAGAGGTAACAACGTGGCAGGATTAAGTGTGGTACATCTCTGCAAAGAAACATTTGGAGGCATTAAAAGTGCACATTGCAATCGAAGGTGACGTGCAGCTGAAAGGTGTGCCGGTTGCACCTGGTTCAGTATGGTGTATACATCATGAGGTGTAAGTACTGTCAGTGGATGATCAAGAACGATATCTGACGATTTGTGAAGCAATAGTCCTACAGCATGTACTGCCCGTACACAGGACGGGGCACCTCTAGCCACTGCATCTAGTCTTTCACTGAAATAGGCTACAGGCCTTTGATTGTCACCATGTAACTGAGTCAATACCCCTGCCGCGTGTCCCTGCTGTTCGTGGAGATACAGGGTGAATGGTAGTTCATAGTTGGGGGTTCCTAGCGCTGGAGCTGCCACAATCCTGTTTTTGAGAAAAAAATAAAAACAGTCTATATCTTCAGGAGTTAGTTTAAAAAGCACAATGGTGATACAGTCATAGAGAGGCTGCATGAGGATTGATACAGCATGAATCCACTGCCTGCAATAGGAAACCAGTCCAAGAAATGTCCTAAGAGTGGCAACATTAACAGGAATAGGAAAATTCTGTACAGCTTCTTTGCGAGCGCTGGTCAGATGTCGCACCCCTGGTGTAATGCAATGTCCCAAAAAGATAACTGAAGATTTACAAAATTGCAGCTTATCCTTTGACGCTTTACATCCAGATTGGTACAGAAACAACATGAGTGATATCGTTGCACTACGGCACTGTTTCCTGGAGGGGGCACAAATCAGTAAGTCATCAACATATTATAAAAATAACATTGGCAAAATCAATAACTGTGAACCAAGCAGCATCCTGAGATATCTGGAACAAAAGCGTATATATATATATATATATATACATTGTACCAGCCAATACATAGAGGGTTAAATCTCGTAGTTGAAGGGGGAAGCTGAAGATTGGAATTTGTACTGTCAAGGCCATTGATAAGGAGCCTTACTCTTAGCTGCAGAGATGCCGAAGGTGGGGGCTAGGTTTTAACTAAAACATCCCTTGTTACCAGTTTCTGCATCTGCTGAGCAATAGCCGTCTTTTGAACTGAACTAAGAGAATATTGTCTCTGTTGGGGCAGGATTGCACCTGGCTTTAATTTGACCATGACTGGCTGCACCCTTAATCTGCCCACATCTGTTTTATCTGAAGCCCAGAAATCATGCGGTATCACACCTTCTAACATTGAAGGAAATTCATTTATGTCCTCTATACTAGCAACGTCTAGCGACATGATTTTACAAAGAGTGCTCGGCTTCAATCCTGGTGTCATAGTGACAGTTCCATCAAGATAATACTCAATATATGCTTGCAATTGTGACAACACATCACTTCCTAAAAGATTACATTGACACCGTGGTGATACCATTAACTGTGTGTGTACAGTGGTTCCTTGAATTTGCAGGGGAATCTTTTTAGTGACGGGGAGCAGGATAGATGGAGAGTTATAAGGAGTCGCTATAACATGGTGGGAGAGATCACTTTTCCCAAATGGCCAGTCCTCTTCTGTAATTACTGAATTGTCTGCCCCCGTGTCCACTTGGAACTCAACCTCATATCCCCCTGGTAGGTTCACCTGCACTGTGCAATTAGGAATGGGGGGGTAGGGAGACAAGGGGGTTCATGTGCAAGCTACCTCTTTTTGCCTGCGCTAAATCATGTTGTGCCCCCTGTGCTATTCTCGCTAGATCCTCTGCTTTAACTGATCTCCAATCTGGTCTACTTACTTTCTCTGCCTGTCTATCTTTCTTCTCACGTACTCTGACCTTCTATTCACATGCCTAGCCCTTCGATTCTTACGTACTGTGTCTATTCCAAAAACATATTCAACAAATTTGACTAAAACCCTGGGCACCCTCACGAATACCCGACGGGAGGGGCTGGTCAAACCACTGCGTAGTTTGTGTGTCCTCTCTCCCTCAGCCTGCAGTTTGCTTATCTGTAGAATGACCTTGGTCTAAAGCAAAATGCCATCTCGCTGCTGCCAGCACTTATCTCTGCTTGCTGTCACTGACTTCTGCATTGTCAGGTGTGGTCCTACACACATAGCACTTGTATGTCTCATCTATCAGTCTATCGTATCTAGCTTCATCTGCCAATTTCCCTTCTTCTAAGCGCTTGCAGATCCTGTCTAGTTGCTTTATTAGAGCCAACTGCTCTGTAGGGCTCCATGGTCTGTATAACACTACTGTCCAGGGGGGGAAAGCAGACAGGAGGGTAAATCAGTCATCCCTGTTTTTGTCAGTCCGTAACGTCCGTCTCTTAATTCTTCAGTCTTTTCTTCTAAGTAATCACACGCACTCATCCACAGGTTCACTGTTTTCAACAGTCCTTTGTCTCTCAACCATCCATGATGTGAGCTAAAGAACCTTTTTCCATTTATCACTGTTCAATTCTCCGTTTTCATTCATGCCTGCTTTTCACAATCTCTGCGCACAACTAAATCTTTAGCAGAAATGCCTTCCTTGGCATTTTTGGTCCCCCATTTTTTTATATCTCCTCACCTAGAAGAGATTCTCTTGTCACCAAGACAAGTTTGTCACCAAGACTCTGTCACCAAGACAATGGGCCACAAAGGTTTCTGAACCATTTCACTGCTCGCTCTCCAATATTTGTACGCCAACCAAATGAACAATCCAATCACACAGACACCAAGACAAAACCACAACACAATCATTGGATCCATACTGTCATTATTCAAAGGAGGAAAGGCAGGACTGACAATTAATCTGAGGGTCTACTGGTTCAAAGGGACCTGAGCCAGGAATACCTGTGATTTACCTGGAAAGCCGACCGCTCAGGGAGGAGGGAGTCCACTATACAGTGATATAGATTTTGGGTAGAATATAATAAGTATTCTTACCCCAGCGCTGTATGTATATCACCAACAGAAGGCTCCGCTCATCCCACGTCTCCGGACCGGTCAGGCTTCCTCAGAATAGAATAACTCAGGTCCCTGTTCGGCGCCAGGCTGTCGTCGCTGTTATCTTGTTAACCCTTTCCTCCTCGGAATGTGGTACCAGAGAGAATAAGACACAAACCAAAGGGTGCGTCAATATACTCTACTCTTTATTGCTAATGAAGGGGCTTATATACACCCCTGAAGCAGGAAGCGGAATTACCATATATGGCAGTTAATACAGCTTATCTCTAAAAACATAGAATACTGGTTTTAACAGAAAACTCCATCCTTGTCCTTGACTCCCAGTACAGGGTGTGTTTGCATAACTCAGGCGAGTGGGGGTTTATTATCTCAAAGGAAGGAACATTCTTATCTCAACTTCTAGTATGCATCAGCCTGTCTGACAAGAACCAAGGTCTTCTGAAGAAATGCTGGTTTTAACGCTAACATTACTTATGACTTGTGTTTTGAAACTGTTAAACTGTAAAGCGCTGCGGAATATGTTGGCGCTATATAAATAAAGATTATTATTGTTATTAATGGGAATGTAGCCTAACCGCTCAGCTTGTTTGTTTTTTTCGTCTCGATGATCCTCTAGTGCAATAATCTTTGGAAGGAGACATCTAAAGGCTACGCTTATTAGGTATCCACTCAACTGTAATGACTTGAAAATTAGTTGAAGAGGTTATTCGTTATTAGTGCTAAGTGTGAACAGTATAAAAAAAAAACAAACAAAAATATTACCGCCATTTCTTTTTTTGTCACCAGGCACACAAAAATCTAATAAATTACATTGTAATTTTTATGCACCCCAAAATCACCAAAAAACAATTTCCCCCACATTAAACAAGGCCTCATGCCTCTGTGTCAACTATAAAACAATTGTTGCAAAAACGCAACAAAAATAAAATGGCCGGTCACTGGTGCACTTTTAGACTGAGGTTAATTATAAAATGATTTTCTTATATAACAATGACTGTATCTAAATGATAATTGTAAGAATGTTTTTTTAGATGATGTGATTAAAGGCTAGGATTATAATGAATGAGTCAATAGAGACTTATTATAGACAGGCATGTGATGAATAAATAGCCTATGTGACAATTAACTGCAGAGGAAAAATGAAATGCAAAAATGTCTGATGACCGTGTGTCTATCGAGCGCCGTGTCCTCCGGCTGCAGCAGATCATCCTCTGCCTCTGTTAAGTGTATAAATAGAATTGATTTTTGAGCCATTGAATTGGTGTACTCTGTGTGATCACACTATAATTACATGGTCAGACACTTGTATCACATTTGTACAATCCATATTGAGGGATTACCTGGAATAATAGACATGGATAGGTTTATTTTACAGCTTCTTTTAACTTAAGCCTACCGAGCAGCAGATCTCTGTCTCATTTGCATGGAACTCTCATTTAATGCAGTCTTTATTCTGTGATGTAAAAGGATATTTAATAGACCCCGATGTAAATTAGTTTTGTTGCCCTGATAGAAAATCATTAGGATGGAAATTATTTTTGTCGTCCATTATTAAACTGTGTTTTTTTATTTATTTCAGCTGTCCCTCAGTAAGAGATCTATCTGTATAGTACTTAGCACTGACATGTATGATTAGACTGTCTTCCCACATTGTTTTCGCTGGAAATTTGATGTCCAACACTTTCAGAAGTTGCGAAATTATTGCACGACTCGAGGTTTTGCAAAAATGTTGCGGCTTTTGAAGTTTTCACCTGTTTCAGGCCGGTTTCACACTTCCTGATATTTCCGGTACCGGAGATATCAGTGTCTGTGTGTCTGTGTGACCATGTGTGTACTACGTGCGGCACACGTGTGGCAACCGTGTGCCACCCGTGTGCCGCATCAGTACCACACGGACACACGGACGGCCGCCGGGGAAGTAGCGCTACTGTAAGCCGCTGTCCCCCTGCAGCTGGTGCTGAAGCCGGCACTCATCATTCTCCCTGCTCTGTCTGCGAGCAGAGGAGAACGATGAGCGGTATATTAATACACCGCTCTTCGTTCTCCTGTGCTCGCAGGCAGAGCAAGGAAGAATGACAGCCAGCTTCAGCACCAGCTGCAGGGGCAGCGGCTTACAGTAGAGCTACTTCCCCGGCGGCCGTCCGTGCACACGGAGGACAGTGTGCACTGTTATCTGTGTGCACTTGTGCGGGACGTTTTCTGGTCCGTGTGAAAACGGACATGTCAGCGTATTTTGCACACGGACACACGGTCCGTGAAAACACACTGACATCTACATAGACCCATTCATTTGAATGGGTCTACGTGTGTCAGTGTCTCCGTTACGTGTGAAAACTGTCACCACAGGTACCTGAGACACGGACGTGTGCCAGAATAATTGGTGTGATGTGACAACTCATGTAATTCATGATAAACTTTGGCATCCCTTATGCTAGCAATCTTACTCCAGCCAATCTGACCTACACCACTGCGAATCAAAAACTGCACTAAAGCCTCAATGAACTGATGCGTCCGTAAATAACTGTAAATCAAAGTTTGACACTTCAGTGCCCTTCAATGAATTATCAGCACGCTCCTGTTGGATGTTGTGCTGCTGAAGTTGACCGTGCCCCTGCAGCGGCTCCCTGGTGAAAGGAATAGCGTGACTGCGGGCGCTGCGACATCATCAGCTGAATTCACACGTCAGTTAGCTACAAAGCCAAACGACGCCTGAACTCTTTGTCATAGCGCCACCGAGCTGCTCCTCCATGCAGCTTATAGGTGCTAGATATCATATCCAGATAATCCAAAAGCTCTGCTCCTTTCTCTGGAAAACGCTGAGCCAGAATAAAAGCCAAAGCAGAAAATCCCTGAATCCATTACCGAACGATTTTGCCGCTTTTGCCTTTTTATCCGAGCCCCGCTCAAAAGTATGTTCTTTGTCGACAGTCACGTGATACACGGGAACAAGGGAACAAACGTCCACGAATTTGTGTTTTAATATTCTTTCCCTCATTTCCATGGACATGTGAGTCCCTAATGGGGCTACACGGCAAAACATTGAATCACGAAAAGCCAAGTTAGCGCTAACGTCTGGCTGCCCAGGAGGAATCGAATGTTCCCCTGTTGAACCCATACCATCAGACCTGCCACCCGTCTGCTCCAACCTTGCTAAAAAACCCTTTAACATATCATTAAAACTATCACGGTTAATTTGCGTTTCAGCAGCTGCCATGGGCCAAGCCGCACTGCAGGTCAACTCACCCTCAGCAGGCATTTCAGTCATTCCAACTGCTGCCCCAGACTGTGGTGGTAGAACAGATCCGTCCTGGGTTAAACCAGCTGGTCCGGAACTTGCTCTTGGGCAAAGTGGCGTCCAAATCCTCATGTGTTGTGAATATGCTGGAGGGGGCTTCTGACCTGGGGCTCCCTCCGGTGGTTACTGAGGGTAATGAGCTGATTAATGAATGGCCTTCAGCTGGCGCTGAATGGTAGGATATAAGTTGCCTGATTTCCCAGCAGCCTTGCCGGTTATCAATTGTTCTTCTGGTCTTGCTTGAAGCACTGCTAGTTTCCTGCTCTCCTTCAGATAAGTGTTTGCTGTTTTTTTTTCTCTGTTTGATTTTCTCTGCTGGTTTGCTGCCTGCAGTGGACTGCAGCCTGTCCCCTTTTAGGGGTCTGGCGCTGCAATTATGCTCCGTTTGTGTCTGCACTTTTGCTTTGCTCTTTTGTTACTTTTAATTTGCTGAATAGCGTTTTGTTACACCAGAGATCTGATTTAGGTGGAAGAGGTCGTGTGATCTCAGGTTTTTTGGCAATCAGAAGTGTTGGTATTTTTGTTAAGTTTTTGTTGGATTGCAGTCAGAATTCTTTCCTGTACTTTTCTGTCTAGACAGATTGGGCCTCAGCGTTTGCTCATTCTATTTTCTGTGTGTGTCCGTGCTTTCTTCTTGTCTAACCGCCATTACATGTTTGGGGGCTTCCTATTTTCTTTGGGGATCTGCTCCGGGGCAGATAGCTTTCATCTTTCTTCCTTTAGGTGTAGTTATCTCTCAGGCTGTGACGAGGCGTCTAGGATCAACGTAGGAACGCTCCACGTCTACCTCTAGTTGTGTGGTTTAGTTCAGGTTACTGCAATCCAATAGGTTCCAGCCTCTCTGGTGTATTACCGCTTTTGCTATTTTTTGTCATTTCTCCTCAGTTACCGAAACATGACAGTATAACCGGCCAAACTGAAAATTATATGGTACTCAACAGAAGGGAAAAATAGTAAAAAAGGAAAAAGAAAAAAGGGAGTTGTCAGAGATTTTTTTTGTTTGTTGCATTTTTTCCCTCTTTTTCTCTGGGTGATGAGGAGGAATTTTTTTTTGTCAATGGAGTTTGCACAGTTGTCTGGCCGTGTGGATCAGCTTGCCACTGAGGTTCGGAGTATTGCTACCTATCTTGCTGGGTTGCCAGTTGTGGACCCTAGGATCCCCATGCCATATTTGTTTTTGGGGGATCGATCTAAATTTCTGAATTTCAAAAATAACTGTAAGTTGTTTTTTGCCTTAAGGCCTAAGTCCTCAGGGAATGCGGCACAGCAGGTTCAAATTGTCATCTCCCTGCTGGCGGCGACCCTCAGGATTGGGCTTTTTCCCTTACACCTGGGGATCCTGTTTTGAATGATATTGATGTATTTTTTCAGGCTCTGGGGTTATTGTATGATGAATAGTGTTGAGCGATACGATACTGCAAATATCGGGTATCGGCCGATATTAGCTGTATCGGGCTTTCGATTCCGAGTACCGATATTTTCGTCATATCGGATACTGGAATCGGATTTGTCACTGTCACTGTCAGTGTCCGTCGGTCGGGTCTGTCAGGAGTCAGCGGCACTTACCTGGCAGAAGATCTCCGGCGGTCACGGGCTGGACTGCTTGATGGCCGCCATCATCTTTCCCCGGCAGAAGATCTCCGGCGGTCACATCCCGGACTGCTTGATGGCCGCCATCCTCTTCTCCCTGGCGGTCACATGCAGTTTCTCGCGATAACTGCAGTGACTGCTGGGTAATCCCGGCCGTAAAGCAGTCAGTCCAATGACGTCACCGCCGGGGAAGCAGGTAATCAGCTGTGCTGCGTCGCAATGACAGGCTCTGCCTGTCATTGCGATGTAGCAGAGCTGGATCGTCGTGGGACTGTCATTACTATGGACTGCGTCGGACAGGTGGTATACTGTTGGTTTGTTTTTTTTCTTTTTTTACAGGAGATCGATGGCGTCGCAGGAATGAGTGTATAATAAAATTAATGAAAACTGTGTTGTCTCTTTTATTTCATTAAAAGACTTTTTTCTTGCTTTGTCTTTTTTTTATACATTTAATAACTTTGGGATTAATAATGGATCGGTGTCTTATTGACACCTCTCCATTATTAACCGGGCTTATTGTCACCGTGCAATCAACGGTGACATTAACCCCTTATTACCCCACTTGCCACCGCTACAGGGCAGTGGGAAGAGCCGGGTAAAGTGCCACAATTGGCACATCTTTTGATGCGCCAAATGTGGGGCTGCTGTAGCCTGGTATTATCAGGCTGTTGAGGGCCAAAATCCATGGGCCTTGACAGTCTTTTAATACCAGGCCGCAGCAGTCTGCATTTTACTTGGCTGGTTAACAAAATAGGGGGACCCCTACGCCGTTTTTTTTTTCGAGGGGATCCCCTATTTTTGTTAACCAGCCAAGCTAAGCAGACTGCTGTGGCCTGGTATTATCAGGCTTGCAAGGTCCATGGATATTGGATCCTTACCAGCCTGAAAAACCAGGCCTCAGCGGTCTGCTTCATCTGGCTGGTTAACAAAAATAGGGGGGACCCCACGCCAATTTTTTTCGAGGGGATCCCCTATTTTTGTTAATCAGCCAAGATATGCAGACTGCTGTGGCCTGGTATTATCAGGCTGGCAAGGTCCATGGATCTTGGCTCCTTAACAGCCTGAAAATCCAGGCCTCAGCGGTCTGCTTCATCTGGCTGGTTAACAAAAATAGGGGGGACCCCACGCCAATTTTTTTCGAGGGGATCCCCTATTTTTGTTAACCAGTTCCCTCTGACATCACTGATTGTGTCCCTGGCTGACCTGAAGTGAAAGTGGAAAGCAATCAATTAAGCTTTCCACTTCCTCTCCTGTCAGCCAGGAGAGGAACTCATTCATTTGGGGGTTTACTGTGAGGCTGCAGCATTAGCTGCGGTCCCTGCAGTAAACATTAACCCTTTCTGAAGGATTACACCGTGGGACCTGACTGTACATCGGATTGGTAAGAATAATTTTGCTTTATTATTTTATTTTTATTACAGGAAATGGTTTTAGCAGGAAAATAAAATATGGTCAAAAACTGTGTGATTATTTCATTAAACTTCTTTTTTATTAAAGTGTGTGTGATTTTTCTTTCATACAATAGGATTAATAATTGATAGTTGTCTAATTGACAGCTCTCAATTATTAACCTGGCTTAAAGTGACCTTTCAATTGCAAGGTCATTTTAACCCCTTATTAACCCATTCGCCACCGCTACAGGGCAATGGGAATAGACGGGCAAAGTGCCAGAAAGGGCAAATCTAATTAGAGATTTGCCCTTTCTGGGGTGTCTGGGGGCATATGTTAGTAGCCGGGGGGGGGCAAAAATAATGGTCCCTCTCTGGGCTATTATTATCTGCCCCCACTCACTGACTTTGTCTGTCTGGTTGCGAAAATAGGGCGGGAGCCCACGCCTTTTTTTTCAGCAATTTTACACCTCATATATATATATACATGTCATTAAATTTGTGACACATATATATATATATATATATTTATATTTATAGTTCATACACTTCTACATAGTATAATAGCCGCTAATTCAATTGCCGGCTTTTGTGAAAATGCAGAACCCGACATGAAATGACACTTGGTTTACATAGAGTTAACCATGTCTTTTCATGTAGTTTGATATCTGATTTGCACAAACAATTACATGAGTGTAAGTGTGCAAAATTTCACACCTGTAGGGGTTAATTAAAGGTGTAAATTCGTAGCAAAAAGTCCGTTTTTTTTACAACGAATTTACACCTTTAATTAACCCCTACAGGTGTGAAATTTTGCACACATAGACTGATGTAATTGTTTGTGCAAATCAGATTGCAAACGACATGAAAAGACATGGTTAACCCTATGTACACCAAGTGTCATTTCATGTCGGGTGCTTCTGTCTTTTCACAGAAGCCGGCTTTACCCGGCAATTGAATCAGAGGATATTTTACTATGTAGAAGTGTATAAACTATACATATATGTATATATATGTCACAATGACATGTATATATATATATATGTATTCTATGTGTGTATATTTAGTGTTTACAAGGAAATAAAGGTTTTTTTTAGTTGCGATATTTTGTTCCCATAGACTTACATGGGACTTCCGGTATCGGAATCGGATATCGGCGATATTTAGTGATATCGGCGATACCATTCCGATCCGATATTTTTAGATATCGAGCAGTATCGCTCAACACTAACGATGAACCTAATGTCACTGATCAATTTGAAAAGACCTTGTTGGCATTAAATCAGGGTCTTGAAGACGCTGAGTTGTACTGTCAGAAATTTCGAAAGTGGGCAGTCCTGACCAAATGATCATGCTTTGGCAGCCCTTTTTCGAAAGGGTCTGCTAGAAAAAGTAAAGGACGTTATGGTGGGATTCCCTGTTCCCTCTGATCTCAATGATTCTATGTCTTTGGCTATTCAAATTGACAGACGTTTGCGTGAGCGCAGAGGTATGCGTGTGATGGAGTGACTTCTGGGACTCAGCGTCATGAGTTTCGTAAGCGCAATGGGTTATGTTTCTACTGTGGTGACGCTTCCCATGCTATCTCTGTCTGCCCTAAGCGGGGAAGACGTTTTGCATGCTCAGTTGTCTTGGGTAGTGTTCAGACTAAATTTCTGTTGACTGTTACCCTGATTTGCTCCCTGTCCACATTTTCTGCTCAGGTTTTTGTTGATTCAGGAGCAGTTATTAACCTGATGGATTTTGACTTGCCAAACGTTGTGGGTTTCCCATGATACCCCTGCGGAAGTCTATTCCCCTACTGGGCATTGATTCTACCCCTTTGGCGGAGAATAAACCCCAGTTTTCTACTCAGGTGATAATGAGGGTTGAACCAGATCATCAGGAGAGTTGCAAATTTCTGGTGCTGCATAATCTGCATGACATTATTGTACTAGGTTTCCCTTGGTTACAGTCTCATAATCCTGTTTTGGATTGGAAATCTGTGTCAGTGACCAGTTGGTGCTGCCAATGTGTTAATACTGACACTCCTGTTTTTACTGCCTCTCCCCAGTCTCAGGATGTCCCTGACTTTTTGACTGATTTTTCTGATGTGTTTAGTGAAAGTAAATCTGCATCCTTGCCCCCTCACAGGAGCTACGATTGCGCTATTGAATTAGTGCCTGGTGGTAAATTTCTTAAAGGTCGCCTTTTTAATTTATCTGTACCTGAACACGATGCTGTGCGATCTTATATCAAGGAGTCATTGGAGAAGGGTGATATCAGCCCATCCTCTTCACCCTTGGGCGCCGTTTTTTTTCTTTGTGGCCAAAAAGGATGGTTCATTGAGGCCGTGTATTGATTATCGCCTCCTGAAAAAGATCACAGTTAAAGGGAATCTGTCACCCTAAATTGGTGGGATATTTAAATGATGGCAGTCAGGTCAGATGGGCGGTGTTTTGGGTACTTTCCTTAACATGTTGTTCTCCGCTGTCTTCATTATTTCTGGGAATTGTAGTCGTTGCCCTCCATATAACGCGCCTGCGCATTGCAATCTGCGGGCAAAGCATACTGCGCGTGCGCAATTCAAGATTGCAATGCGCAGGCGCGTTATATGGAGGGCAACGACTACAATTCCCAGAAATAATGGAGACAGCGGCGAACAACATGTTAAGGCAAGTACCCAAAACATCGCCCATCTGACCTGACTGCAATCATTTAAATATCCCGCCAATTTAGGGTGACAGATTCCCTTTAAATATCAATATCCGTTACCTTTGATTTCTGACCTATTTTCCAGAGTGAAAAGTGCTAGTTGGTTTACCAAGTTTGACCTCAGGGGGGCGTATAATCTTATTCGCATTAAGCATGGGATGAATGGAAGATGGCATTTAATACCCCAGAGGAGCATTTTGAGTACCTAGTGATGCCTTTTGGGCTTACTAATGCCCCTTCCATCTTCCAATCCTTCATGAGTGATATTTTCAGGGATTTTGTGGATACATTTCTGATTGTTTATTTGGATGATATCTTGATTTTTTCCAATGACTGGGACTCTCATGTGAAACATGTTCGGACTGTGTTCCAGATTTTGAGAGAGAATGCACTGTATGTGAATGGATCAAAGTGTCTTTTTGGCGTACAGAAGATCTCATTTCTGGGATTCATTTTGTCTCCGTCTGTTATTGAAATGGACCCGGTCAAGGTTCAGGCCATCTGTGATTGGGTTCAACCTACTTCATTGAAGGCTCTTCAGAGATTTTTGGGTTTTGCCAATTTTTATCATAAATTTATTGGTAATTTCTCTGGTATTGTTAAACCATTGACTGATCTGACCAAAAAGGGTTCCAATGTGGTGAATTGGCCTCCTGAGGCAGTTTCTGCATTTCAGGAACTTAAGCAGAGATTAATTTCTGCTCCTGCTCTACGGCAGCCTGATGTTTCTCTGCCGTTTCAGGTGGAGGTTGATGCCTCTGAGATTGGGGCAGGTGCCATTTTGTCCCTAAGGGATCCAGAGACCTCTAAGAGTAACCCTTGTGCCTTTTTCTCTCGAAAATTTTCTCCAACTGAACGTAATTATGACGTGGGTAATCGGGAGTTATTGGCCATGAAGTGGGCCTTTGAAGAGTGGAGACATTGGCTGGAAGGAGCCAAACATTAGGTGGTGGTCCTCACGGACCATAAGAACCTGGTTTATCTCGAATCAGCCAAGCGACTTAATCCTAGACTGGCCAGGTGGGCCTTGTTTTTCACACGTTTTAATTTTGTGGTTTCTTTTCTTCCTGGCACTAAGAATGTGAAGGCGGATGCCCTCTCGAGGAGTTTCTTTGTAGATTCTCCTGAGTTATCTGATCCTGCTGTTATTTTGAAAGAGAATGTGGTTCTTTCCGCCATTTCGCCCAATTTGAGACTGGCTCTGCAAGGTGTCAGGAGGATAAATCTGAGCGCTGCCCTGTTGGGAAGTTGTTTGTTCCAGACCAGTGGAAAAAGAGTGTGATGTCTGAGATTCATTGTTCCGCGTTGGCTTGTCATCCCGGGATTTTTGGCACCAGAGACTTGGTGAGTCGCTCCTTTTGGTGGCCTACTTTGTCTCGTGATGTCAGGGACTTTGTGCAGTCCTGTGGGACTTGCTCTTGTTCCAAGCCTTGCTCTCGTTCTATAGTTTGTTAATGCCATTACCTGTACCCAAGAGGCCATGGACCCATATTTCTATGGATTTTATTTCTGACCTTCCTGTCTCTCAGAGAATGACCGTTATCTGGGTAATCTGTGATAGGTTTTCCAAGATGATACATCTTGTGCCATTGCCTAAGTTGCCTTCCTCCTCCGAGTTGGTGCCTCTGTTCTTTCAGCATGTGGTTCGGTTGCATGGCATTCCGGAGAACATTGTGTCTGACAGAGGAGTCCAGTTTGTTTCCAGATTTTGGAGGACATTTTGTTCTAAACTTGGTGTTCAGTTGTCTTTCTCCTCTGCATTTCACCCTCAGACCAATGGACAAACAGAGAGAACAAACCAGACCTTGGAGACTTATTTGAGATGTTTTGTGTCTGCTGATCAAGATGACTGGGTCTCTTTTTTGCCTTTGGCTGAGTTTGCTCTTAATAATAGATCTAGCTCTGCCACCTTGATGTCTCCATTTTTCTGCAATTCCGGGTTTCACCCTCGATTTTCTTCAGGACAGGCGGAGGCTTCTTTCTGTCCGGGGGTTGACTCTATTGTGCAGCGTATGCAGCAGATTTGGGACCAGGTGGTGGAGAGGTTGTCTCTCTCTCAGGAGAAGGCTCAGTGGTTTGCCAACCGGCATAGGACTGATGGTCCTCGCTTTAAAGTGGGGGACTTGGTTTGGTTGTCCTCAAGGAATATCCCTATGAAGGTTGCATCTCCTAAATTTAAGCCAAGGTTCATTGGACCTTATAAGATCATGGAAATTAGTAATCCGGTTTCCTTCCGTTTGCTTCTTCCAGGGACATTTAAGATCCATAACGTGTCCCACAAATCCTTGTTAAAGAGGTTTGTCGAACCAGTGGTTCCTATGGCTGCACCTCCCGACCCTGTTTTGGTTGAGGGCAATTTGGAGTATGTGGTTGAGAAGATATTGGATTCTCGTTTTGCTAGACAGAAACTCCAGTATTTGGTTAAGTGGAGAGGTTTTGGTCAGGAGGACAATTCTTGGGTGTTTGCTTCGGACATTCATGCTGGGAGACTTATCCGTGCCCATCCTGATCGGCCTGGTTGCGCAGGTGAGGGTTCGGTGACCACTCCTCAAGGGGGGGTACTGTTGTGAATATGCTGGAGGCGGCTTCTGAGCTGGGGCTCCCTCCGGTGGTTGCTGAGGGTAATGAACTGATTAATGAATGGCCTTCAGCTGGCGCTGAATGGTAGGATATAAGTTGCCTGATTTCCCAGCAGCCTTGCCTGTTATCAATTGTTCTTCTGGTCTTGCTTGAAGCACTGCTAGTTTCCTGCTCTCCTTCAGATAAGTGTTTGCTGTTTTTTTTCTCTGTTTGATTTTCTCTGCTGGTTTGCTGCCTGCAGTGGACTGCAGCCTGTCCCTTTTTGGGGGTCTGGCGCTGCAATTGTGCTCCGTTTGTGTCTGCACTTTTGCTTTGCTCTTTTGTTACTTTTAATTTGCTGAATAGCGTTTTGTTACACCAGAGATCTGATTTAGGTGGACAAGGTAGTGTGATCTCAGGTTTTTTGGCAATCAGAAGTGTTGGTATTTTTGTTAGGGTTTTTGTTGGATTGCAGTCAGAATTCTTTCCTGTACTTTTCTGTCTAGACAGATTGGGCCCCAGCGTTTGCTCATTCTATTTTCTGTCTGTGTCCGTGCTTTCTTCTTGTCTAACCGCCATTACATGTTTGGGGGGCTTCCTATTTTCTTTGGGGATCTGCTCCGGGGCAGATAGCTTTCATCTTTCTGCCTTTAGGTGTAGTTATCTCTCAGGCTGTGACGAGGCGTCTAGGATCAACGTAGGAACGCTCCACGGCTATGTCTAGTTGTGTGGTTAGTTCAGGTTACTGCAATCCAATAGGTTCCAGCCTTTCTGGTGTATTACCGCTTTTGCTATTTTTTGCCATTTCTCCTCAGTTACCGAAACATAACACTCATGTGTCTTTTGGTGACCCTCATTACGATGGCTTCTTGTACATCGCCTCTGTCGGTGACTCTCCCTTGGTGATAATTCCATGGAAGATGCTGATGAGGGGGTCCTCTCCCCTCTGTATCAGTCTGTGATTGTTAGTTTGTTTACTGTAAGTGACACCTGTAATTTGTATGTAACCCCTTTCTCATCTACAGCACCATGGAAACAATGGTGCTATATAAATAAATAATAATAATGAATATGATGACCCGGACAATGAAGGAGTCTCTTGACTCTTTTTACGATTATATATGCAATGTTCAATTCTTATCCTACTATGATGATTGCTACAGCTCCGGACGACACTTCCGCCCTCACTTCCTGTAAAAAGCAATGGAGAACCAGCAACCAGCCTGATGCTATTTGATGTACAGTCCCTTCTACTGCCACTATTGTTATACCCGACCCCGGTTACAGCAGCATGCTCCGATGGAAGAGTCTCATATGTACAGGGGGTTGCCTCCAAAGAAACGCCAAGCACAGCTGACCCAAGCTACCCTGTAGTATTGTCCCTCCTGACCACTGATGGCACTATTCCCTTTTCTGTGAACCTCAACTAACTGCCCTCCTCACACCCCCTGCGCCCTGGCATCAGACCTGCAGTTTCTTGTGGCAATAGAGGGGGGCCTGCTATTCAGCTGGTCTGCCTACCTGAGGTGATCCTTGTTGCTGCCCGTCCTACAACTCCTCTCACAGTAGGCCCAGCATCAGTGATGGGAGAGACTCTGCCCCCTCCTTTCCGGAATGATGTCCCTCGCTTGTGGTGAAAGGACATGCTCCAGCTGCCGCCCCTGCCGGCAGGTCCTGTGCCCGCCGGTGCCGAGGACACTGCTGACCATGGCGGTTTAATCGCTCTGTGAGCGTTCGGCGATGACCCGCGGCCGCGGGTCTCACGGTGATGAGTCGTCAGTTGGCGACGCGCTCACCCCTATGCCTGTGCGATTGCGATGTACCATTCGCACAGTTCTCAGGCAGGGGGCTTGGAGACAGGCGGTTCGGTGCCAGAACCCACCGATGAGGCCTATCCCGAGGTTCCGGAGATCCGTTTCCTGCACGCCAGATAGGATCCGCCGCACTCTGCTGCTATGTCCTGGCCGAGACCTCCAGGAGCAATGAGGAGTCTTCCTGTGGCACCAGCTCCAGAACCATTTTTTCCAAGGTATCAGCCATTCTGGTACACGCTCTGCTCACCGGGGTTTTACCTCAATACAGAGGTAGGAAAGAGGGGGAAACTTTCCCGCTCTAACCTATAAACCCATTTGACCCTCCCTCTTTCCCTTATTACCAATAAACTTTCCCCAAACTTCATTTCAAAAGATATCATCCCACCTTATTTTAATTGTTAACCCTGGCAATCCCTGGCATCTTCATTAGTCAATGTGGTGCCTACAAGTATCAGAACATTTGTGAACACTATAATTTTAAATATAGAAATGACAGTAGACCCAAAAGGAGGGAACCTTATCAATCGCCACACTTGAAAAATAGATAAGATACTAAAAAGTGTATTCTATATACAGAAGATAGCAAGACCCAAACAAACAAAAGAGGTTCAATAGAAATGTGAACATTTTATTGAACAATAATACAACAATAATATACAATATAAGTAATGTGAACTGAAGGGAGAAGTACAACTAAAATATGGACAGATGAGAAAGTAGGGGTCACTAAGAAAGATAAAGATATAAGATATATAGAAATGACAGTAACATGTACTCTAAAATCATAAATACAGTAAAAAAGTAAACCAGTGCAGTCTATGACATCTGCTGTGTACAATATGTTTTATGGTGCAGAATCACAGCTGTAGAAATCTAGCAAAATTGATATAGAAAGCCACTTTGTCTATCAGATGAAATCTCATTTATTACAGATTTTTGTAACAAGCGCACTCAGAAATCACCAATTTTGTAATTCAACATTATTTACAAAATGAAATCTCAATTCTGTTACATTTCCTTGATAACATATTGCAAATCCAGACAAAGCAATATTCCTGTGGAGTGGAAATTTGTTACCAAAGATCCCAGGTATTGGTTAGACCTATTGTCTGTGTAAGAAGATGGACAAATGGATGATTTGCACAGCTAATGCATAACAGGGCATCTGCAAGTAAGCTGTCCACATTGTAGGACAAGAGAAAGTGGAAATACTTACATTAGCAGGAACTGTGTAACGATGTGCACAGTTCCTGAGGGGAAGAGATGGCGGAGACACCAGGTCAGGTGACAGTGGTGTCGCAGTTAGTGATTATAATAGGCCGAGGAGGGCAGTGAAGGGAAGGAGTTGGTGTCTGAACCTGTATCAGATGTGTGGTGCAGCAAGGTTGGTTTATAGCCGCCATTACGAGTGACCAGATTGGAACCAGAACCGAGAGAAGAACCGAGTGACCAGACCTGGACCAAAACTGAGAACAACCGGGTGACCTGATTCAAGAGAAGGACCAAGTGAACAGAAGGACTGAGTGACCAGACCTGAGGGACCAAGACCAGAGCTAAGTGAACGGAGCCAGAACCGAATGAGTGGGACGAGAGCCACAAGAAGCGAACATGAGATCTGCGACATGAGGTTCAGAAGTACGTTACACAGGGAACCGGAGCTGCACTTCAGGGGACGGAGGCAGCCAGCACAGCATGTTCTAGAAGTGACTCAACAAGAAGGGACTCCCGTTAGGCCTGGACGGTGTCTGTCATCCCACCAGAGTGACAGGGTAATGACGGTGATGGGTACAAGGCTGAATGTGATGCACCATAAGACATAGTAATAGAATAGAGACGCCAGTGTCTATTGTAAATGTTTAGTGCCTTGTATGATAGGGTTTCATTATAACTGTTACTGCTGCTTCTATCTGAAGAACTGATTTACGTTTAAATTGTAAAACATTTTATTCCCCTTAATAATCTGCTAACTTTGTTTAATTTTGTATCTAAATCATTTAAATTGATGTGTTGGAATAATAAATAATCTTTGGTTAAGTTACTGCTGTGTCTTCATCTTCTGCGCTGTTGCATCTAAGCACCTGTTTACATGTGAATGGAAGATAATTTTTCTTGTACTTGGTATGACTTGGAAAGAATATCTGTTTTCTTTTAACAATTTATGTAATTCATAGTAACATACTAACATACTTTGGGATGATATTGGGCTCATACTCTATACAAACTGCAAAGGGGTGGTCCAGTCTTGACATTCACTTCTGCGGTCACTCTATGTGATTCCAGAATAGTGAATCCTCACAGTGTACAGTGTACGTTGCTCGCTGTCAGGAATGGACAGGCATGTGACCCCAAGTATGTGATTTGCATACATGCAGTCACATGCTGAGTAAACACGCCTTGCTCCATGCAAGTGAATTGAGTGAGGCCAGACATGTCTTGTCGGAATGTGGCTGGCAGTATGCAAATCACATACCTGCTGTTATGCGTTCTCCCAGCGCTAGAAAATCCTGACTGCACTCACTGTGCGTGCTGTGAGGATTTACAAGTCTGCAGTCACATAGTGCCCTTTTAAGTAATAATCTATTTGGTTGTCTTACCAGGTCAGTGAGAATTATTGCTAAGTACCTCCTGCACTTAAGTTTTAGGTACAGTATGAAAAGCTTTTATCATTAAATAATTTATAGCATTATAGCATTGTGCATTTTTGTTAGATGAAAGATTTTTTTTCTCTGAAGACAGATTAAAACCAATTGATCTTCAATGAGAAGGGAGATTTCAGGGAAAAACTGATTGAAGTCCATCATATTGAATCTAAAGGCCCCACACACATTAAATGAACATCAGCTAAATCAGCTGGGGTCAACCAATCATGTAATTTAAATAAGGATCTCTCAACTTTCTCATACCATCATTTGAAGGATCTTGAATGTTTTATTTCAATGCCCCATTTTGTTGCACGATAACCTCTTTCCAGAGGAGTATGACAGCGGGTCCTTCTCTCTATAATAGAGCTGGAGTGACAAAGGCTTCAGATCTACAAATAGCTCTTTGGCCTCATTTGCATATCATTTCAAACCTTGATTTCTCAGTAATGGGGGATCAGACTGGTCAGGTAAAGGAATTGGTGGACTTGTGTTTGAAAGAGGTACATGCACATATAAATAGCTTGGGTGTGGAAACCTGCTGACAGATTCCTTTTAAGGCTGTATTGTCTTAAAGAGGTATTTTGACCAGAAGCATTTATTATCTATCCACTGGATAAGGCATAACTGCAAGAGTGGTGGGGAACCTTTGGAGGCCTCAATGGACTGACTGACAGTTCAAACTAGAAGCTCTGTAATGACATCAATGCTTCACTATCCTGAATGTGTGTGAGGGAGAACTATTTCTGGGCTACTGCAGATGCCCAGGAGAGTGTTCTAAAGAGCTCTTGGAAGATGGCTTGGCAATAAGCTAACATACATGCTCTTGTGAGGCCGGACATCACTTTGGCACCATCTTTGCAGGTCTGGCCACTGGACAAAAGTTATATCTGAAGGACTGGGTAAAAGGATGATAGATAGTGATGAGCGAATATACTCGTTGCTCAGGTTTTCCCGAGCACGCTCGGGTGGTCTCCCGAGTATTTGGAAGTGCTCGGAGATTTAGTTTCTGTTGCCGTAGCTGCATGATTTGCAGCTATTTGACAGCCTGAATACATGTGGGAATTCCCTAACAAGCAGGCAATCCCCACATGTATTCAGGCTGTCAAATAGCCGCAAATCATGCAGCTACGGCAACAGAAACTAAATCTCTGAGCACTTCCAAATACTGGGAGACCACCCGAGCTTGCTTGGGAAAACCTGAGCAACGAGTATACTCGCTCATCATCAATAATAGAGTCTTTTTGGTAAGTTGTTTATTTTTATATGATTGCCACAGACTGATTAAATAGTTGGGAATACCCTTTAACTTGTCATGTCCAAAAATGCAAGCTACCTACAGATAAAGGGGTAACAGAGTTTAAATACAGTTTTCTGAATATTTATAAATAATTCTAGGGGTAATCTGCAGACATATAGCTTTTAGATCCTGTTAAACTGACTTACTGGAGAAGTGGCCACAGTGAGAAAACAACAATATTATTCTCCCTGCAACTGCAATACAGTTAGTGCCGCTGTAATCAGTCCCTGACACTTTAATTGACAGCCTGCTTTGCACTTCCATGCTGCACAGACACGCTGCAGAGCAAACTATGTACATATTAACGATGGCTGACAGCACTCACTAAGTCAGGATGCTCGCTCCCGATCCAAGGAACTCACTTGGAAAAATCAGAGCAGACTGTCAATCAAAGTGTCAGCGAGTGATTACAGCACGCTCACAGTGTCATGAGCGATGACTTTAACCATTCCTGTACCACCCTGATGACTGGAAGTGTGCAGTTACAGGGAGAATATAACTTACCGTACTTCATTTTCTCCCTGCAGCCAATGCACCAGTAAGGTGGCTACACAGGATATAAATGCCATTTACCAGCAGATTAACTCTTTGTCTCCAGGTAAATAGCATTTCTTGATATGACAGGTTCTCATTAAATACTTTTATTTAACCTTTAGTAGAAGAAAATGTAAAAGGATATTGTCAAGGACACCGCACTGCACATGCTCACTGAGCCAGTGCACATGTCCTGCGTGAACCAACTGTGCCCCAAGATACCTGTAAGCAGAGCCGCAGCAGAGAAGACGTGTGTTTCTGTGTAACAAGACCTTCCGCAGCATGTGACAGCCAAGGGGCGGAGCTGGCCACACGTCTCTCAGAGGCAGCAGTAATGAATGATGTGTACTGCAGACTAACAGGACCTGCAGCACATGACTGCTGGGGCGTGGCCTAAGCTGCAGAGATCTAGGAACTGCAGGAAAACTCCTAGCAGGGTAACGACGAGATAAAGTTACCAAGGGGCAAAGACAGAGACAAAAACCAGGACAGGCCGAGATCAGAGCACAAGATAGCATGACAGTACCAAAGGGTTAGACAGAACGGATAGTCAGGACGTAGCAATAGATCAGTAAACCAGAGCGGGCAATAGATAGTAGAATAGGGACAAAACGGTAACAGAGTATCGATAGCCAAGCCAGGAGGTCAGAACCGGAGAAGACAATATAAGCAAAACGTGAGACAGAGAGCAGAGTGAGCAAACAGACCGGGTCATACACAGGAGTCAAACAAGCAGAGCAGTATACACACAAACCAGGGGAGTCAAATACACAGTCACAACGAAAGTATAGCTGACAGAGAATCTCCCTCTGGACTGGGTATAAATACCCTCCCAGATCCAAAGGGAGGCCAGCAAAAGTTAACCCTGAGTGGACAGGACATTAACCATTTCCTATACCATGACAGATATACTATAGAGTAATAGATATAAGCTCATTGTGATATGGGGGATAACCTAAATGAACCATCATGGTTCTTCAATCCTACATTTCTAACTGACGGGTCTAATCTTATGGGAGCCAACTATGAAATGATTTTCCTGTACTTGCCCTATTTGTAGCATGATCTGAGGCCATTAATAGACTTTCCAGTAACATGCAGTTAAAATCCAGCAAGCTGATCAAAGAGAGATGTTTGTTCTATCAACCTGCCCTAGCTACAGACCTAGGCAATGAAATACTCAATTAAGAAAAATAAATTATTTCTTCTGGGAAATTCTAAGGGATGCATATTACTGGTTTACACAGCGAGATGGAGTAACAATCCCCATGCGTTCTGTCTATGATCCAAAATGCTGATTTAATACTTTCAATGGTTCAACGAGGAAAACCTCTAGCAAGATGGGAAATAAGCTGTTCAGCCCCAGAGGAGATCTGATGTTCAAAACAAAATGTAACAATAGAATTAACTGGAATTTCATGGTTCACACGTCTTCCTTAAGGGGATCCTCTCTATTCTAAATCATTACTTTAGTTGTGGCAGTGATATTAAAACAGACATTTGCAGCCCTCAGACTATTTTCCTGTGGAGCTGCCAGAGATTTCTTTTAATAATCTCCTTCTGATATCTTTAATGGTGCACAGGAATAGCCTCGTAGCCACATCTTTCACGAAAAAGAGCCAATACAGCAATTTTTAAAGAAGGTGTTAATATTTTCGAGATTGGTTATCTGCCTGTACAGCTAAAATAAAGCAGCAGGTACAGATCAAGTGCCTGCAGTTTGATTCCCAACTTGAGAGACTTGTCCCTTCCCCCATAGATACACATTATATATAGAGTTGAGCGATACTTTCCGATATCCTAAAGTATCGGAATCGGAATGATATCGCCGATATCACTAAAATATCGGCGATACCCGATACCGATACCGGAAGTCCCATGTAAGTCTATGGGAACAAAATATCGCAACTAAAAAAAACCCATTCTTTCCTTGTAAACACTAAATATACACACATAGAATACATATATATATATATACATGTCATTGTGACATATATATATACATATATGTATAGTTTATACACTTCTACATAGTAAAATATCCTCTGATTCAATTGCCCGGTAAAGCCGGCTTCAGTGAAAAGACAGAAGCACCCGACATGAAATGACACTTGGTGTACATAGGGTTAACCATGTCTTTTCATGTCGTTTGCTATCTGATTTGCACAAACAATTACATCAGACTATGTGTGCAAAATTTCACACCTGTAGGGGTTAATTAAAGGTGTAAATTCGTTGTAAAAAAAACGGACTTTTTTGCTACGAATTTACACCTTTAATTAACCCCTACAGGTGTGAAATTTTGCACACATAGTCTGATTTAATTGTTTGTGCAAATTAGATAGCAAAGGACATGAAAAGACATGGTTAACCCTATGTACACCAAGTGTCATTTCATGTCGGGTCATAGGTCATAGGTGTTCGGTCTGGATGCCGAACTTTACTGTTCGGGTTCGCCCATCTCTACTTGCAAAATCACCAATCTATAGCATTAGCTTCTCCAAGAGCAGTTCTCCTAATCACAGCTCTGACTATCCTGAGCTATGTGCTTGTTCAAGTGCCATTATCTCTATATGTACCGTAAATACAGTGATAGCAGTGTACATTATAAAAGAAATCACTAATAGCTGAATGTGTTACAGCAGAACTTTATAGTTCTACTAATACTATAACTCAGCCTATCCTATCAGAAACAAAGAAGTAAAGAGCAACATAGCTCTGACCTGCTCCAGAGACAAATTGAGAATATTTCTTTAATTGTAACCACAACAATACTAGCACATTAAAAAGTTGTTGTTGTCCAATGTCCATATAGTACTATATTATGCTAAACAGTGGCCAGAGACCGCCATACCATGCCACAATAGTCCCATAGTTTGTTTTCATAGGACAGTGCGATTCTGTGCCTGCACACAGCCATATACTTTGCATAAAGTACCATATTCTACCTGCAAAGAACCAAATTGTGTGTTTGCAGTCCTACAATGAGCCTATATTGCACCCAATAAACTACACATTAGACCCAAATTAGAGTAATACTTGCCCATGTACATAGATGCCAGAGAGAACCACGTTTGTAAGTTACTGTGTATAACAACGCACATTATTCCATATTGTGCCCTGTTTGATTGATCCGATTCCTAACTGAAGGTGGTTTTCCAATCCTTAAAGAAAACTTCAAACTTGCTCCAAATAGTAAAACATAATCTAATATATTCATGTTTTACCCTTACCCCTCCTGTGCTGCTGGCCACAGGACCAACCGTGTGTTGCTTTCCATTGCGCTTGACAGCAGTGATTGGCTGCCTGAGTGACATGGCATTCAATCGACCTCAAAGCATGGTTAACAACTCCTGAAGGTTCTCAGCTCCCAAAACTTTCATGAATGGGCTAATCTCTAAATCCCACCCTTGCCCACTCAAATTGTATAAAATATAGACATGCGGACCCTCGATTTTACCTGATCCGTAGACCATATTGTTTTATATCCATTAAGGAGTTAGGAACACTCTGGCACAACAAGATACTTCTCTTTTATATCCTAAATATGCATGCATGCTAATATTCTGTTACTTTTGATGATGCCAAACCCTATATAGATTTGTATAATCATTGGGTCACATGGCAAAACAAAAATAGGGACAAAGTCAAGTTTGACACCAAATCAGACAAATTCACATTTAGGAGAATCAAAGAACAATCAGACTAATGATCTGTTGAGACTGGGTACACCTTTAGAATACATATAGCCAGTGGCACAACATAAATCTTTTACACGTCAATGCAAAGTCAATAACATGGCCCTCTATAATTGAAAATAAAAATAGTTTGCGCACATAAAAACTACAAGACACAAAAGGATCTGTAGAAAAATAGGAATATGCATGTGTCAAATGGAAAACAATACATAAATTCAGACGCACTCTGTAGAACAGTTTGAGATGCAGATGTAATAATACAGTAATAAATAAATATTGCACTAAGACCCGTGAGAAAAAGGTGATGAGAAAAGCCTGTAGTCTATTATGTAGTAAACCCCAAACCAAAGGACTAAATAGTCATAATACGCATAAGGTATTTATTCATATGGGTATTAATATGGACAAACCCTGAAAAAGTAAAAGAGGTCCTCTTTTAACGATGGAGCAGAAAAACGCTGCAGAAATCCTAAAAAACCTTTTATGCAGAAAGGTCAGAAGAAATTGACACTGTCCCGCCGGTGACAGCTCAGATGAATGAGTATTAGTGGTGCACTGTGGAGAAAATAGTCCTGTTTGCACAGGTTTTACCTGACAACCCCGATGGGTCACTTGCAATAGAAAGTCAAATTTCAGCCTCCTCTGGCCTGCTGACAACCCCGATGGGTCACTTGCAGTAGAAAGTCCGACTTCAGCCTCCTATGGCCCGCAGACGAAACTTACATCCGTTGATGAAAGCCGGTGATCTCTGGCCTCCGTGGCCAGATCAGGAACGCCGGCTGATGATGTTGAATCCTCACTAGGAAGAAGGATGTGGGCAGGACCTGTTGGTAAACTAGCCTGCCTCAAGCACAGTAGTACACAAAATCGCAATATCTAACTGTCCCTCAGAGTGAGCAGAGTAGCGTTCTGTCCCTAACTGAGTTCACAGCACAGTGACGCTAAAATGGCTGCGGCGCCTTTTATAGTGCATTCTGACATCATTTCAGCAGCCAATCACAGCCATGCCATTAGTTAAGATGACCGCAGCATTACAGGATGTGCCCACACTTCATAAGATTCATCATTGGCTGACTAACATCACATTGCCTCTCAAAGAATTATGGGAACTTCCGATTCCGGTATACGATATTGAAAAAGTATCGTAATTAAGTATCGGAATTCCGATAACGCGAATATCGGCCGATACCCGATACTTGCGGTATCGGAATGCTCAACACTAATTATATACCATGAAGTACGATTGTAGTGCGTTTAGGAAGGATTCATGTTTTAAGCCTTGTTTTATTTCATTTCCTAAACAAAGTGTCTAAGATGGATTGAATGGAAATAGAGAACATGAAAAATAAAACATCCACAGTATTTGTCACCCCTCATGAAAATCTATGAGCAACTGACCGTGCCATGCAGCTGGCCTGTGTGTCCAGGGACGGCGTTCCTGGCCACAAGAACAAATGTGACCAGTATAGGCATGACAGCTTCATCCAGTAGATTATCTAAAGCTGCCTATACACATGAGATCGTTGTCAGCCAAACAATTGTGCAGCCGCTATCTCTTCTGGTTGGACGAGCGTTTGCGTTTTCAACATGGAAAGGGAAGTGGATCAATGCCAGATCCGTCTGTAGGCAGATAATATTTCTTAAAATATAATGATCTGGATTTTACCTTCAAATTGCCCTGACATCATCTGTCGGTAAAAAGTAACGAGACCCCAATACAAATAGATCGTCATCTGAATGTTTTAAAACTGGTAAATTCAATCACTTTAACAACGGTTATTTTTTTCCACCCCTCCTTCCCCATTAACCTAGCGGTATGAGAACTTGCTTTTTGTAGACTGAGTTGTAGTTTGACGTTAAACCATTCACTTTGCCAAATAATGTCCTGAAAAATGGGAAACAATGAGAAAATAGTAAAAAGAATGCATTATTCTTTTGGTACCAATGATCTGGTGACTTTATCTTCTAGGTCAGTAACTTTAAAGTAATTCAAAATATATTTACACGTGTTTTACATTTTACTGCTTTTTAAAAATTTGTCAAAAAAAAATTGGGTTGCGGTTTTTTAATAACTATAATTGTAGTTGCCAGGAGAACTGTATAGTAGTTTTTATTGGTACGATATTTAGATATATACCGCTTATTAGTTTCTTTTTATTCCATTTTTTTGTTTGGAGGTGAGTGATCAAAAAAGCGCAATTCTGGGCTGATAAACCAGGTAATCCATCTGCGATCATGTTGTGTGGGATGAGTAAATGAACCTCCCCATTTAACGGGAACCTGTGACATCCAGGAACATTATTTACCTGCAGTATAGAAGTAATCTGCAGGTAACTAGAATTTATCCCCTTCACCCCTGAGCCTGTTTTCACCTTCATGACCAGGCCAATTTTTACAATTCTGACCACTGTCATTTTATATGGTAATGCCTCTGGAACGCTTCAACGGATCCCGGTGATTTTGAGACTGTTTTTTCGTGACATATTGTACTTTATGATAGTGGTAAAGTTTTTTTCTATATAACTTGCATTTATTTGTGAAAAAAATGGAAATTTGTTGAAAATGTTGTATTTTTCAAACTTTAAATTTTTATTCCCTTAATTCAGAGGGTTATATCACACAAAATAGTTAATAAATAACATTTCCCACATGTCAACTTTACATCAGCACAATTTTTGAAATATATTTTTTTTGTTAGGAAGTTAGAAGGGGTAAAAGTTGACCAATGATTTCTAATTTTTACATCAAAATTTACAAAACCATTTTTTTTAGAGACCTCCTCACATTTGAAGTGACTTTGAGGGGTAGGATAGGATAGGATAGAAAATACCCAAAAGCGACAAAACATTCAAGTAGTTTATTAACCCTTCAGGTGCTTCACAGAAACTGAATCAATGTGGAAGGAAGAAATTAACATTTAACTTTTACTTTAGACCCATTCTTTTTTATTTTCACAAGGGTAACAGGAGAAAATGGACCACAAAATTTGTTATGCAATTTCTGCTGACCCCCCTCATACTGTTTATGTGGGTGAAAACTACTGTTTGGGCGTACGGCAGGGCTCGGAAGTGAAGGAGCGCTATTTGACTTTTTGAATGCAAAATTTGCTGGAATCATTAGCGGACACTATGTCACGTTTGGAGAGCTGCTGATGTTTCTAAACTGTGGAAACCCCCCACAAGTGACCCCACTTTGGAAACTAGAATCCTCAGGATAAAATGTACCCCAAAATTAGTTGTGCAATTTTTTTCTTCCCTGAGTACACGAATACCCAATATGTGGTCGAAAACTACTTTTGAGGCACAGTGCAAAGCTCAGAAGGGAAAAAGTGCCATATTGGTGTTCAGATTTTACTGGACTGGTTTGAGGGTGCCATGTCACATTGACAGAACCCCTGAGTTGCCAAAACAGCAAACCCCTATAAGTGACCTCACTTTACAAATTACACCTTTCAATTAATTCATCTAGGGGTGAGGAATCATATTGACAAAACAGGTGTGTCACAGAATTTTATACCCCTGGGCACTGAAGAAAAAATAATTACATTTTGCCACTAGAAATACCCCATATGTGGCTGGTGAGTACTGCTTAGCCACATGGTGAGACTCGGTAGGGACAGAGTGCTATTTGCCTCCTGAAGTTCAGATTTTCCTAGAATAGTTTGCAGACTCCATATACAGGGCTCCTAAGTGCTAAAACAGCAAAGACCCCATTTTGGAAATTATCCATCTTTGGCAATTTATCTACAGGTGTAGTGATGATTTTGACTCCATGGGTGTGTTCTACAAACAAGTAGCAGTGGATATTGCTGATTTAAAATTGCAAATTGCCATTGTAGTGACCAGTACATTGTAGTGACCAGAACGTTGTAGTTCCCATCTCATGCTTCTTAAAACACGCACTCGTAAATTAGGCTGGCTATCATCACTAAATGCCAAACATGTGGATGCTAAATGTGGTTTATACAGACTATGGAGCTCAGAAGGGAGGGTGGCATTGGGATTTGGGAGCGCAAAATTTGCAGAATTTCTTTTGGGGGGTAAGGAGCTATAGTGCTTTTGCAGAGCCTTTTTACTATCAGTAACGTGAAAGCCCCGTATATTTCCATTGACAGATGAAGGACCGGATAGGGATTTGCTTTTTTCTGTCGATTGAGTTGAAGCTTTTATTGGGAACATTGTACATAACATTTGAGATTACATTCATCTGCCACTCTATGCTGAGCAGTTATATCAGGGTTTTCATCTAAATCTGAGTGATGCGATTCAGATGAAACCCCTGAGAGAGCCACTGACTATAATGAGGCTGCTGGGTTACTCTGGACTGCATATGGCCTCTGTTCAGCATTGTCCTTTTTTTCAGAAATGTACAAAACTATGGCAGACTGTGCTTTTATGCACGCCTTAAAAGACAGACACCGCCAGATCATAGGCCAGACAGTGTCCACATTGCCTCCATCTGCCTCATTATAGGGAATCTTCCACAGGGGTTCCGTCTGTACCACGTATTTTAGTGATCTACATACAAACACCGGTGTAAATGCTCAGTGCAGAGCACAGGATAAATGGAAAGCAGGTCTTACTGTGATCTTTGGGAGGCAGGATGAACAAATCAACAGCAGGTGAAGAATTTGTTTTATTTATTTATTTTTATGTGGTTCCTTGTGCGTAATAAGCGATTAGACGACTTTATTCTTCCAGTCGGTGCGATTACAGCGATACTAGATTTATAACAGTTTTTTATGTTCAGCTGCTGTCACACACTAAAATGCGCTTTTTATTACATCGCCATATTAGATAGCTATAATTTTTCTATATTTTGGCTGACAGGGTAATGTGAGGGCTTGTTTTTTGCAGGATGAGTTGCCATATTTATTGTTACAATTTTCGGGCAAATAACGTTTTTTGATCGCTTTACATTATGGTTTTTGGGAGGCAGAATGAACAAAAAACAGCAATTCAGGAATTGTTTTTTTGAGGTTTTTTTTATGTTGTTCTGCGTGCAGTAAAATTGATAAGGCAGTTTTATGTTTTAGGTCACTACGATTACAATGATACCACAATACCATATTTATATATTTTTTATGTTTTGGTGCTTTTACACTATAAATACTATTTTATAGAAAAAATAATTATTTTTGCGTTGCTTTATTCTGAGAGCTATAACTTTTTTATGAACTCCTACCTACCGCACATTCAGAAATCTGCAAGCCATTAACCCTCAGACACTTTCAGACTCCCTACACTCTTCGCTGTCCCCAATCTCCTCTTTTTCTTGTCCTAATCTGGCTGTTCAGCACTACAATGACACTCTTAGAAGCACCCTTGACCAAGTAGCACCGCTCACCCTCAGAACTTCCAAACACACAGTAAAACAGCCCTGGCTCACATCGCAAACTCACCTTCTCCAGCGATGCTCTAGGAGTGCTGAACGCCTATGGAGAAAAACCCGCACACCAGAAGACTTCATCCACTTTAAATTCATGTTAAGAACTTATAATGCTGCCCTTCACCTCGCCAAACAGACCTACTTCACCACACTGATCTCCTCACTAGCCAACAACCCCAAGAAACTTTTTGACACTTTTCACTCCCTCCTCAGGCCAAAAGCACAAGCCCCTATCACAGACATTTGTGCTGATGACCTGGCCTCCCACTTTATAGAAAAAATAGATACTATCCGTCAGGAAATCTGCTCTCAACCACCAAGTGCTGTGACTCCCATCCCACCCTGCATTTCCCCTGGCTCAATTTCCACATTTGATCCCATCACAGAAGAAGAAGTCTCCAGACTCCTCTCTTCCTCTCGTCCGACTACATGCACTACCGACCCCATCCCCTCACATCTCCTCCAGTCTCTTTCTCCTGTTGTCACAACTCACCTAACTACAATCTTCAATCTCTCACTCTCCTCTGGCATTTTCCCATCCTCCTTCAAACACTCCATCATTACTCCACTACTAAAGAAACCCGCTCTTGACCCTTCCTGCACAAACAACTACAGACCGGTCTCCAATCTCCCCTTCATCTCCAAACTTTTGGAGCGCCTAGTCTACTCCCGCCTCACCCGTTACCTCTCCACTCACTCCCTCCTAGACCCTTCACAGTCCGGCTTCCGAACCCTACATTCGACTGAAACTGCACTCATCAAAGTGACCAATGACCTTCTGACAGCAAAACGTAACGGCGACCACTCTCTGCTCATTCTACTCGACCTTTCTGCAGCTTTCGACACGGTTGACCACCGTCTCCTACTGTCCAGGCTCCACTCTCTAGGTATTAAGGACACTGTTCTCTCCTGGTTCTCCTCCTATCTTTCTGACCGCTCCTTCAGTGTTTCGTTCTCTGGCTCCACTTCATCTCCTCTCCCTCTCACTGTCGGTGTACCCCAGGGCTCAGTCCTTGGCCCCCTTCTCTTCTCTCTCTACACCGCCCCAATTGGACAGACCATCAGCAGATTTGGCTTTCAGTACCATCTTTATGCTGATGACACACAATTATACACGTCATCCCCCGACCTTACCCCCGCTGTACTACAGAACGCCACCGACTGTCTGTCCGCAGTCTCCAACATCATGTCTGCTCTCTATCTGAAACTCAACCTCTCCAAAACTGAACTTCTTCTGCTCCCGCCGTCTACTAACCTCCCTAAATCTGACATTTCCCTCTCACTGGGCGGCACCATAATAACACCTCGGCAGCAGGCTCGCTGTCTGGGTGTTATGTTTGATACCAATCTCTCCTTCACCTCCCATATACAATCTCTTGCCCGCTCTTGCCGCCTACACCTAAAGAACATCTCTAGAATCCGCCCTTTTCTCACCATGGAAACAACAAAAACCCTCACTGTAGCATTGATCCACTCCCGCCTGGACTACTGTAACGCTCTATTACTTAGCCTCCCCATTACTCGACTATCCCCTCTCCAGTCCATCCTTAATGCAGCAGCCAGGGTTATCCATCTGGCTAATCGGTACTCGGACGCGTCCGCTCTTCGCCAGTCCTTACACTGGCTGCCCATTCATTATAGGATCCAATTCAAAGTACTTGTTCTCACCCACAAAGCTCTCCACACTGCAGCACCCCCCTACATCTCCTCCCTCATTTCTATCTATCGGCCTAACCGACTGCTGCGCTCTACAAACGACTTTCGACTAACCTCTGCACTAATCCGTACCTCCCACTCCCGACTCCAAGACTTCTCCCGCGCTGCGCCAATCCTCTGGAATGCTCTACCCCAAGAAATTAGGACTATCCACAATTTGCATGGTTTCAGGCGCTCCCTCAAAACACATCTGTTCAGAGCGGCCTATCACATTCACTAATCAAAGTCATTCTATGTGTAAGTGTGTGTGTGTGTGTAGCCCATTCACTATCTCCATCCATCCCTCACTCCCTTAAGATGGCTGGACCATCATTGTAAATGCACCATTGTATATACACACCTGTACTTTGTATCTCCCCCACCTCATTGTAGATTGTAAGCTCTCACGAGCAGGGCCGTCTTATTTTGCTTTAATTACTGTATTGTTAACGTTGTTACTTATGACTTGTGTTTTGAAACTGTTAAACTGTAAAGCGCTGCGGAATATGATGGCGCTATATAAATAAAGATTATTATTATTATTATTATTATTTTATTTTTCCGCTGTTGAATCTGTATGGCAGCTTGTTTTTGCGAGACAAGATGATGTTTTCAAAAATACCATTTTTATTTACATTCATCATTTTGATCGTGTTTTATTCCACTTTTGGTCGGTAGTATAATGATAAAGCAAAGTTTTTTGCCTAATTTTTTTTTGCGATGTTCACAGAAGAGGTTAACTGGTGGTACAGTTTTGTAGGTTGGGTCGTTGTGGACACTGCAATACCAAATATGTGTCCTTTTTTTGTTTATTTTTTGTTTTTACATAAGTCAAAAGTATTTCTCCTGCAGCGCCGTACACGTAGGACACATGTCGGGAAGTAGTTAAATCCAGTGTTGCAGAACTAACTGGAGCAGCACTTACAGGGAGAAAACGAATAAAATCTCTCTGCAGCTGCACACTTCCAGATATGGAGGTGGTTCAGGGGCTGTTACAGGCATGACTCACTATTCTATGAGTATGGCTATAATTATGCCGAGATACTTTGATTGTTAGCTTGCTCTGCAGAGTGTGTACAGACAAGGCTGACAATTAGCGTGCTGGTGAGTGATTACAACCACGCTCATTGTACGGTGAGTGTTAAATTTAGCAGCTCCCTTCACCTCCCCAATGACAGAAAGTGAGTGTGCGCAGGGAGGATAAAACTACATTTTATCCCTGCTCCAGTGACGTGGCTTAAATAGGATTTAAATGCTATTTACCTGCAGATTACCACTATATCTGATGATAAATGGCGTTTCTAGACTTGTCAGGCTCCCTTTAAATGCTGCTGTTTCTATAATCAGGCTATGGTTCCACGGTACGGAACCATAGCGCTTTGGACGGAGCGGAAATTCCGCTCCGTCTAAGCCCCGCCCCCTTTCTGACGCGCGATCTTTCCGGAGGTGTTCAGGACACCTCCGGAACACCTCCGGAAAGAGCGCAGGGCTACATAGCCCTGTGTTAATTATGTTGCGGCGACGCACCGTCGCCGCAATACGCGAGGACATGCTGCGGTCTAAAAAGACGCGCCGCATGTCCGTTTACGCAGGTTTGCCACCTGCGTATTGTTACGCATGGTGGAGACGGGATTCCTTGAAATCCCCTCCACTATGCTGTAACATCTGGACGCTGCGTGTTTGGCGCTGCGCCAGCGCACAGCGCCAAACACGCAGCGTTTCCTGACCGTGGAAACTCACCCTCACTGCTTGGAAAGTGGTGGTCGCTAGAAGTACAATCCTACAGAATATGAGCTTTCTGTTTCTGGACTGAGTATTACTGCATTTGTCAGCACTCATATTATATACAAAGTAACTGTCCAATTTTTTTGCTAAAGTCTTGCACCAACTCCTTAAATGATATCTTACAGCTTTCTCGCAGCAGAGAAGTGTGCCTTAAATACCTTCCTTGTGTTCCGCAATCAATCTGAGAGCAGCATCTTGTAAGGGCAGAGACCCTGATTCCAGTAATGTGTCACTTTCTTTGATGGTTGCTGCAGTTTTTGTAAAATCACAGTTTTATCTGCTACAGATCTATCAGTTCTCTGATTGCTGAGCTCTGTATAACCCCGCCCACTCCACTGATTGGCAGCTTTTGTGTACACTGTGCATAGGCAGAAAGCTGCCAATCAGTGTTGGGCGTGTGTTTAGACTACCTAGCAGCAGGCCAAGTAGTCATCTAGTAATAATCTCCTGCATAAAGCAGTGGTTTATCAAAACTAGAGCAAGCAGCACGGTAAGTGACACATATCTGGACTCAGGGTCTCTAGCCCTACACTATACTGATCTCAGATTAGGTAGCAAAAACATGGTGACAGATTCCCTTTAACACTGTCAACAAAATACAGGTACCATTCACTCAGCGATCATATTTTATAACTATATTTTGCACACTGAGCATCCACTATAAATCTGGAATAATTCCCTGCTGTAAGTAGAAATGAATTATTTGATTTCAATTACAGTATCACATCAATAGTCGAGCATAACATGATTTATGTATTTAGAAATGCAACACATAAATCTATTTTAGTCTTTGATTGCTATCTTCAAACCTCATAAAACACCTCCATACAACTAGTAAACTGAAATCTGACTTTCACTAAGTATTCATTTGAATTCCCGGTCGGGCATTTACATCACAGTTATAACAAGGTTTCGGGCTTTATTTTCCCAATGCACGCTGAACTGTATATTTACTTTTACCAGAGTCTTATTCTTTTCCAAATCAACTGTTTAGTTACAAAAAAAAATCACTTTGTGTCTGACAGATGTTCCCAAAGGGATCGCGAAGACTGCGATAACACCACAGTAGCAGATGTTTATAAAGCCAGTAATATAACACACAAGCCAGAAAGAGAACTCATGCTTTTTATAAATTACCCTGTAAGGCAAAAAAAAAAAACAAAATACAAAAATGTGAGATGATATCATAGAATGTAGAAATGTGTGTGATCTGGATCTAGATGGATAATCATAATGAAAGTATTATCAGCGTATTGCAACTCACTGGTGGGATAGCTGATAATTAAAATTCTCATTATCATCTCTTGTGACCTGTTCAACTTTGTCTCTTATTAAACAAAAGACAGCAATGAAAAATTCGAACATTATTAGAAATTCAGCCTACATCATAAAACCAGAAGGTGAAAAATGTGTCTGGTTTAAAGGGATTCTGTCACCCCTTTATTCGACTATGAGATGAGGCCACCGCCATCAGGGGCTTGTCTACAGCATTCTGTAATGCTGTAGATAAGCCCCCAATGTTACCTGAAAGAGAAGAAAAACGAGTTATATTATACTCACTCAGGGGCGGTACGGCATCTGATTCAGTCTGGAGGGAGTCGTGGTCCAGTCCGGCGCCTCTTCTAGCAAAGACATCCTCTTCTTTGCTTCCTGTCGCGGCTCTGTTTGAGGGCAGAGTAAAGTACTGCACCTCTCTGACCTTTCCCAGCGCCTGCGCAATGCAGTACTCTGCTCTGCCCTCAACAGGGCATTGCAGTGCACCTGCGCCGGAGCCGTGACGAGTTATATTATACTCAGGGGCGGTACGGCATCCGATTCGGTCCAGAGGGAGTCGCGGTCCGGTCATTCAGTCAGCACCTACGTTAAACCCACACACCTCCCCTTCATGACTCACAACAGGGCTAGTCATGGGATGTGGCTTCAGTTTCAGAAAATATTGAGATTTCTAATTTCTAGGATATTTACGCCATTGTGGATCACAAGCGTGATATACTACGGTCAAATTTTTTATCATGATTTTGCCATTACCCAGAGACCAAACATGACCCTGTTCACACCAACTGTCAGGTGGTTATTTAATTAGAGGGATTCTAGCGAACTCACAGTGAAGTGATGGCGTCACGTCTGTACCCTCACTACGACGTCAAAAATCTATATCTTATAAATATCGTGTTGATACAAACCCCAATATTTTTAACTTTCCATCGGAGACTCAAAGCCTGCAGAAATTCTTTCATCCAGGAGAGGAGCCTCCTGCTCTTCCTTTAATCAAACAAACACCAAACTTTATGTCCATTCCCAAAATAGGCATCCTGTCTTAATTACCTGTCCCCCACCAGGGAGTCTAGGCTTCAAAAGGAATTTTAATTAGTTCTGTGACTTTTCAGCTATAGGTAAATTCCTCACTTTCCATTTGTTAAACTGTGTAATTCTACTACTAAAAGAGGTTTAGAATGTTATCTATTTTTCCTACTGGAAATTCAGTGTGAGAGAGGAGGGGGGTGAATGCTCTCTCCCTGGAGCTGTGTTATGGATCTTAATATTTTCTATGACAAGCACTATGTGAAATATACATGTTACAATGATAAACATCTACAAATATTGCACATCATATGATGGTAAGTGTACAAAATATATTTTATTGTTATAATACATATATAAAAAACATGCATTAAAAAAAATATGGAGGGCTTATCCACCCAGAAACATAAGCTGCAAACTACATGGATAAGTAGAAATGTATAATAAATATATAATCTACAGTAACAGCTATATTAAAGAAGGGATGTGTGAAGTAAAACCCAGCAAATTACAGGGAGTGTAAAAACACCCAAATATAAATTGAGTAGTCAGTAAGCACATAAAGCAGTACACAAAAGTAAGTACAAACCATTAAATACAACACAACCAAGAAATGCATCACAAATAGTGTGGATAAGTATAATGGGGTGAGCATACAATGACAATGGGCAGTATAAAGTAAAACCCACCAAAAAGCAAGAAATGCAGTAATACACAAAGTACATACTAAATAGCCAGCAGACAAGCAATGCACAAACTACAGCACCGCCCCGACACACATTTTGTGTATAGTTTAGTCGTGGCCTATACAGAGTATGGTTTATATGGTTCCCGCCCAATCAGATCTGTTTGCTCAGCTGGTGTAGATTGGGGAAAACTGGTGCAGACACAAAAATGTGTCAATTCTATTGTTCCAATTAGCTGTAGGAGCAGGCATTATATCACAGTTCCAGTTTTGCACATACAGAGGGAGGCTGGCAAAGAGGTTAAGAAAGGTCGAATCAGGAGATAGACTACACTTCCCCATCAGGTGCCAGTCCAAAAGTGGTTGATAATAAATATGTATGAATACGCATGGTATGTAAGGTGTAAGCGCCATGGAATAAATGGCGCTATGATAATAAATAATAATAATAATGTTATGGGAGAACTCACAGGGCTATATCATAGATCATGAATCATAGAATCACATATGGTTGCAATGTGTACATTACATGTACTGTATATTTACACAATGTCTGCAGTGACTGTAAAGTGAGCTAACAAAAAAAAGTAAAAACTTATGTGACACGCAAAATATAATTATCTGAATAAAATTATATGGCATAGGTTAGTAAAACTATAGAAATTCTAGAAAAAAGTCTCATATACATATATACAGTATGTACATATATACAGCACACACACGGAAATTATATATCAATAATTACAAGTAAGTGAATACATGTGTAACAATTATACACATTATGAAAACGTAGATATGAAGGGGAAAGAAATATGTATATGTCATGTATAGTGTACAGTTCCTATAGCGTCTTGTGCTTGGGTGCGAGGAAAACACAGGAGACATAGGTTGAAATGAAATGACTTGTATTACTTCATACAAGCATGCTGAAAAGTTCACACAGTTTGCAGGAACAGCGACAGGAGACACAGCAGGCCAGAGTAACTTCAAGCACTACAATAAATCTCCAAAGCAGGTTCAGGATCTCTTCTCTGTACCGTAATTCCTCTGCAAACATGGATTCACCAAACAGCAGGTTTCCAGAGTCCAAAAGTGTTCCAAGGTTCCTCAGTAGGGAATAGCTGGAGTACAAGTCCAAGGCTTCCAGGAGTCAGGTCACAGACTGACTGAGGCTTGATTCAGGAGCACTGATTGTTCAGCTGAGGCTGCTTAAGAAGCAAGAGGGAAGAATCAGGGCGGGAACATGAAAACTGGAAACTCCATATTAACTGAGGGCAAGAGCTGCAGAAAGACAGAAAGCAAAATGGCCGACGGAAAACTGAGTTTCAAGGAACATGTCAACAGAGACAAAGAACCTTACATTACTCCCCCCTTAGGGACAACCTCCGGATGACCTCAGACCAGGCTTGTCAGGGTACCTCTGATTAAACTGGCGGAGCAGGCGAGGAGCATTTACATTATTGACTGGTTCCCATGAGTTGTCTTCCACTGGGTAGCCCTGCCATTTAATCAAATATTGCAACTGATTTCTGTACAACCTGGAATCTAGAATCCTTTCCACCATAAATTCTTCCTGACCATCGACCAGCACTGGGTCAGGGCAAGGAGAAGAACGTCCAGGAAACGTATTGGGTGTTGCAGCCTTTAGTAGGGATACATGAAAGACAGGGTGGATTTTCATAGTTCTGGGTAGTTGAAGACGACAAGCAACAGCACTTATAATCTTATTGATCTTATAAGGTCCAATGTACTTATGTCCCAATTTAGACGATGGAATCTTTAATTTAAGATTTCTGGTTGACAGCCAGACCAAATCTCCTACCTTGAAAGCTGGTGCAGGTTTACGAAATTTATCTGCTGCTTTCTTGTACCTTTCCTGAGTCAATTCTAGATTTTCCTTTAGAAGATCCATATTCTTTTGTAAAGAAGTGATTCTTTCAGCCACTGCCGGCAAGGGCGTATCTATGGGAAATCGAGGAAGAATGTTAGGATGATAACCTAGATTGGAGTAAAAAGGAGACTGCTTAGTGGAGGCGCTCTGAGAGTTGTTATAAGAGAACTCAGCCAGTGGAAGTAGATCCACCCAATCATCCTGTAGGTGGCAGATAAAACAGCGGAGATACTGCTCCAGGGTCTGATTGGTTCGTTCTGTCTGTCCATTAGTCTGGGGATGAAAAGCAGAAGAAAGGTTTACTTTAATGTCCAATGCTGCACAGAAATTTTGCCAAAACCTTGAAGTGAATTGCACCCCTCGATCCGAAATGACCTCATCCGGTACTCCATGTAAGCGAAACACATTCTTAATCATCAAGTCTGATGCCTGTTTTGCAGTGGGTAAGCCGACACAAGGGATAAAATGAGCTGCCTTTGTTAGACGGTCAACCACCACTAGAATGGTGTTCTTCCCTTGAGAGGTTGGTAACTCCACAATGAAGTCCATAGAAATGGATCCCCACGGGCGGGACGGGGTGGGAAGAGGTTGCAACAGACCAGTTGGTGAGGAGCGAGGTGTTTTGCATCTTGCACAGACTTCACATGAAGTGACATAGTTTAAGACATCTTTCCTGTAAGTGGGCCACCAAAAGAAACGAGAAAGAAATTCTTGTGTCTTTAGAATTCCCCTATGCCCGGCTATCTTGGAATCGTGGATGAGTTGCAATACTCTCAATCTGACTGTTTCAGGTATATACAGACGTTGTCCCTGAATCCACACACCATTCTTAAAGACAAGACTTACGTCCCTTGGGGGTTGAGCCAACAAAGAATCCGCATGGTATGCTTCCTTGATGTCCTTAAGTAGGTCTTGATTATGAATCACTCCCAGGAATCTAGAGTCAGGAAGAATAGTCTTAGGAGGAGTAAGTGGACGTGTCTCTGCTGAATGAATCCTAGAGAGTGCATCAGCCTTTCCATTGCGCGATCCTGGTCTATAAGAAATGACAAAATTAAATTGGTTTAGGAAAAGATTCCAGCGAGCCTGGCGAGGAGTCAGGCACTTAGCCGACCTGATAAATTCAAGGTTACGATGGTCTGTCAGGACGATTATTTGCTGTGCAGCTCCCTGAAGAAGGTGTCTCCATTCCTTGAAGGCGGCAATAATGGCCAACAATTCTCTATTGCCCACATCGTAGTTCCTCTCAGCCGAAGACAACTGCTGGGAAAAGAAGGCACAGGGATGCAAGACATTCTTCTCACCTGTTCTCTGAGAGAGTATAGCTCCAACGGCACAGTCTGAAGCATCCACCTCTATTATGAAGGCAAGCTCGGGGTTGGGATGTACTAAGATAGGTGCGGTGGTAAATTTATCCTTTAAACAGGAAAATGCTTCCTGAGCTTGCGGGGTCCAGGAGAACCTAGACTGTTTCCGGGTAAGTTGGGTGATAGGTGACACTACCTCAGAAAAATTCTTAATGAAACGTCTATAGAAGTTGGCAAACCCGATGAAACGCTGCACCTCCTTCACATTTCTAGGAATTGGCCAATCCTTGATGGCTTGGGTCTTGCTTCCATCCATACTAATCCCTTGCGTAGATAGTACATACCCCAGAAATTGAATTTCGGTCCTATGGAATTCACATTTTTCAAGTTTGATGTAGAGATGGTTTTGTCTTAGGCGTTCTAAGACCATTCTCACATGTCCATGATGTTCCTCTGTGGAGTTAGAAAAAATTAGAATATCATCCAGATAAATCACCACAAATGTATCTAGGAGATCCCTGAAGATATCATTCACGAAGTGTTGGAAAGTGGCTGGGGCGGTACTCAGACCAAAAGGCATAAGTTGATATTCAAAGTGTCCATAGCGTGACCTGAAAGCAGTCTTCCATTCATCCTCAGGTCTGATACGGACCAAGTTATAGGCCCCACGGAGATCCAGTTTAGAGAAAATTTTGGCATGCCGCACTCTCTCCAACAACTCAGGGATTAAAGGCAATGGATAACGGTTTCTAATAGTAACCTTATTGAGTTCCCTATAGTCTATGCAGGGTCTCAGAGATCCATCTTTCCTCTTCACAAAGAAGATGGGTGCACCTGCGGGAGATGAAGAGGGGCGTATGAAGCCCTTGGCTAAATTTTCGTCTATATAATCCTTCAAAGCTTTTAGCTCGGGCCCCGCTAGGGGGTAGATCTTACCAAAAGGTATCTCGGCTCCGGGTAATAATTCAATTGGACAATCATATGGACGGTGAGGAGGAAGCTGATCAGCGTTTTTCTTGTCACATAAATCCACATAGTCCTGGTATACAGCTGGTAGTTCAGGGACTGACATGATTCCTTTAGGAACAGAGCAAGCTGAAACTTTTGGACTCATCTGTTTCTCTGGAAAGTGTAATTCCTTGGTCTCCCAGTTAATGGTAGGATTCTGAGCCTGCAGCCATGGTAGCCCTAGAATAATGGGAAAGTGGGGAGAAGAGATAAGCATAAAGGACAGTTTCTCTTGATGATCTTTACCCATAAGAACCCTCAAAGGCTCTGTTTCCTGATCCACTGGTCCAGAGGTCAGCAGGAGCCATCCACAGTTTCCATCTGTACTGGAGTAGCCTTCTTCACTGAACGTATTCCCTGTTTCAGAGCAAAGGAGACATCCATAAAATTTCCACTTGCCCCTGAGTCTATCATAGCAGAGCTAGACACCCAAGCTGAGTCAACCCAGAGTTTGATGGAAAGAAAGCAATGAGAATTGTTTTTCTTACAACTCAGCTGGGACACCGCTGAGGAAACTTTAAAAATGGCAGCGTTTACACAGTCAACGTCCTCAGAGGTAACGGAGTTTAAGTCCGAGAAATCAAGATCTGTTGCTGCAGATCTCTCTGGAGCCTGAGGCTCGGACCTGACAGATCCCCTCTCGCAACACTCACAATGAATGAGTGCTGCAGTAGTCTTACGAGAACGGCTGGGGCAGTTTATAATGAAGTGCCCTGACTTACCACAATAGAAACATAGATTCTCCTTAAAACGATGTTCCTTGCGTGCATCACTAACCCGTCGTTGTAAAGAGTCTACCTGCATGGGTTCAGGTTCAGGTTCCCGTGTAATCCTACTCAAAGGTTCCTTAGCTGGAGAGGAAGGTAGGAAAAGGTTAGTACGATTGCTTTCGAACCATCTCTCTTGCCTGCGTTCAGTCAGACGAGTATCAATACGGATGCAGTAGTTAATAAAGTCACCTAACGCAGTGGGAGGTTCGGCACGAGCAAGTTCATCCTTAATCAGTGGAGATAACCCCTTTCGAAAAATAGATTTTTTGGCGGAACTGTCCCAGGTGGTATCAAGGGCCCATCTCCTGAAATCCAAGGCATATTCAGCTACCGAGTGCTTACCTTGGCGCAAAGCTAACATGGCTGCTTCAGCTGTTGCACCTCGATTGGGGTCATCAAACACCTGCCCCATGGCTGAAATAAAATCATCAAGGTGATTCAAACAATCATCCTCAGTCTCAATCAGAGGGTTTGCCCACATTAAAGCCTTGTTGGTAAGCAACATAATTATAGTAAGCACCTTAGATCGTTCAGTGGGAAATTGTGAAGCATGTGCAGAAAAAAAAAGATTGCATTGATTAATAAATCCCCTGAATTTCTCACGTTCACCGCCAAAACGAAAAGGGGGCAACTTGGGAATCCCAGCACTCGGGGCTACGGCAGGAGCCTGGACTCGCCCCTCTAGAACCTCAATCCTGGCTCGCAAATCCTGGGTAGTCTGTCCAACCACTTGCAAATTGTGATTATTGAGGTCCTGTAGATTTGTAAAACGGGTCTTTATATTCTGCAAATCTGCAAGGATATTATCAGTCACTCCGCAAAGTTCCTTTATGCGGGCCTCCATTTTCCAGATCTTTTAAGACAGGATTACTGGAAGAAGAGGAGAGAAAAAAAAAACAATAGTGTTCACCTGTGGCAACACTGCAGAGAGAAAAAAAAATTAAGGGAACTGCTCACCTGGAATGGTTGTGAGGAGTCACAACCACTATCATCACAGAAAGTTTCAACCAGACATCTGATATCCAGAGTTACAGCAGACAAAAAAGAGAAAAGAAAGGAAAAAAAAAAAACAATAGTGTTTACCTGTGGTAACACTGCAAAAAGAAAAAACTTAAGGGAATTGCTCACCTGGAATGGTTGTGAGAAGTCAAAACCACTGTCATCACAGAAAGTACAACCGGACGTCTGATATCCACAGTACAGCAGACACAGCCTTCCAGACCCAGCAGACACTAACGTTTTGGCTTCAGAATCTTGTAATGTATGTAGTACAGTTCATATAGCGTCTTGTGCTTGGGTGCGATGAAAACACAGGAGTCACAGGTTTGATATAGAAAAGTCCTGTATTACTTCATACAAGTTGGCAGAAATAGTCACACAGTTTGCAGACACAGAAACAGGAGACACAGCAGGCCAGAGTAATCCAAGCTCAGCAATCACTCTCCAATACAGATTCAGGATCTTCTTCTCTGTTACCGTAAGTCCATGCAAACGTGGGTCTTTCAAAGAGCAGGGTTCAGAGTCCACAAGTGCTTCAGAGTTCCTCAGTAGGAATAGCTGGAGTACAAGGTCCAAGGCTTACAGGAGTTAAGTCACAGGTTCACTGCAGGCTAGATTCTGAAGCACTGATTGCTCAGCTGTGGCTGCTTAAGAAGCAAAGGAGAGAATCAGGGCGGGAACATGCAAGCTGGAAACTCCATTTTGACTGAGGGCAAGATAGCTGCAGCAAGACAGAAAGTAAAATGGCTGACGAACAAACTGAGTTTCAGGAATATATACATAGAACCTTACAGGGTGGTAGTGTCGGCTGTATTTTCTGAGCTTGAGGAGGAGGTGTTAGAGGCTCAGGGGGACGCCCCTGCAGGACCTCCAGGGAGACTGTTTGTCCCAAATCTGTTGAGACAAAAGGTTATTGAGGCACATCATAATTCTGCTCTAGCAGGACATCCAGGGAGTAAGGCTACTTTAGATCTCCTTTCTCGCCGGTTTTGGTGGCCTAATGCTAATAAAGATGTTATAACTTTTGTCGCGTCATGTGGGGTGTGTGCTCGCTCTAAAACCCCTCATACCCGTCCGTCTGGGACCCTTTTACCCTTGAAACTTCCGGAGCGTCCATGGACTCATTTATCTATGGACTTCATTACGGACCTTCCTCCGTCGTCAGGGAATACTGTCATACTGGTGGTTGTTGACAGGTTCAGTAAGATGGCACATTTTGTTGCTCTCCCTGCACTCCCTAATGCTAAAACTCTGGCGCAGGTGTTCATTAGGGAGATCGTTAGACTTCATGGGTTGCCTTCTGATGTGGTGTCAGATAGGGGGTCTCAGTTTGTGTCCAAATTTTGGAGGGCATTTTGTTTACGTCGGGGGATGCAATTGTCATTTTCCTCGGCTTTTCATCCGCAGACGAATGGTCAGACAGAGCGTCTGAATCAGAGCTTAGAGACATATCTCCGGTGTTTTGTCTCAGAGAACCAAGAGGACTGGTCTTCTTTCTTGCCTCTGGCAGAGTTCGCTCTTAACAACAGGCGGAGCGAGTCCACTGGTAAGTCCCCGTTTTTTGGGGCATATGGTTTTCATCCCCAGTTTTGTACTTTCAATGGGGGGGGCCCTTCTGGGGTTCCTGAGGAGGAGCGTTTCTCGTCGTCACTTGCTTCTGTGTGGAGAGGTGTATTGAATAATCTGAGTGCGATGGGGAACCGTTACAAACGTATGGCTGATAGGAGGAGAGTTTCTGGTCCAGATCTGAATGTGAACGACCTGGTATGGTTGTCTACCAGGAATATAAAACTTAAAGTGCCCTCCTGGAAACTGGGTCCCAGATTCATCGGGCCGTACAGGATCAGTTCCATAATTAATCCTGTGGCATTTCGTCTGGACCTCCCTCCTACGTTTAAAATTCATAATGTGTTCCACAAGTCATTACTTAAAAGGTATGTGGCACCAGTCATACCGTCACCTCTACCTCCTCCTCCTGTGTTGGTCAATGGTAACTTGGAATTTCAAGTATCAAAGATCATTGACTCACGTCTGAATCGCCGGTCCCTTCAGTACTTGGTGCATTGGAAGGGGTATGGTCCAGAGGAGAGGACGTGGGTCCCTGCGTCTGATGTTAACGCAGATCGTTTGGTTCGGACCTTCCACAGAACTCACCCGGGCAGGCCTGACCCTGAGGGTCCGGAGACCCCTCGTAGAAGGGGGGGTACTGTCATGTGTGCATTGCCACGAAGATCGTCGCGGTTGCACATTTTGACTTCTCACAGCTGAGCTGCTGTTTCTTTGTGTTTGGCAGCTAGGGAGTTAATTCTGTCTGTGCTCGGTGCTGGGACTGGGTGCAGTTTCTCCCGGCTGCAATTGATTATTTGTTGATTGGTTTCCTTTAAATTCCTGGTTGTCTGCTTGGGGAGTTGCCAGTGAAACCTTCATGCAGACCACAGATAGGAATGAATCTGTATAGACTTTAGTTGTGAGCTCCTTAGTTGTTCTAAGCTCAACTTGGTTAGAGTTTATTTCCCAGACCATTTATGTTCCTTTGGTGTTTGAGTGTGTATGCAAGCGAGTGTTATCCTGTCTGTCTTATATGTCTAATCTGTGTATTTAGCTAAGATCAGCCCATATCCCTTTGGTAGTAGTCAGGATCCTTCTTAGGACTGATTACAGGGTTCAGGGTCTGATAGGAGACAGGGTTAGGTTGGAGACTTGGACCTCTGAACCATTATCAGTACCTCCAAGGTGAGGGATTAGTTAGGACCCAGTTTAGGGTCAGGTTAGATCCCGGTCCACCTCTTTCCTGTTTCAGCTCATCAAGTCCTCAAGATTAACCCTGAGTTCAGCAGATATCGTGTCAGGTAAATCTATTCTATACTTACATGCTGATGTTGCTATACTAGTTGTTGTATAGAGTGTTGTTCCTGTATTAATAGTTTACTGACATTGTATACATATCATTAGACAGCGTGACATTACCATTAGCAGTACATACATAAGTCACTAGAACCACTATCAGTACATGAATACATCTCACCAAGCTTAGTAAAGCAATCAATTGTAATGTCAAGTTGGGCCCATGTACATGTGTATCTCATGAACCTACAACTCCCAGTATATATTTAACAATAGTAAGGAGCAGGGCTGGCTCCAGGTTTTTATGGGCCCCAGGCGAAAGAGTCTCAGTGGGCCCCCTAAACACAGACCACGATTCATGATGCACAGATACTGCAGAGAAATATGGGTATAGCACAACGCCAAACACTTCTCTTCTTCCATTACATGAGTGATACCTATTGTAAATTGTACAATAGCTCAAAAACCGCCAAATCCTCACAGCGCACAGTACAGACTGGACAGTACAGTCCTCCATACAATATTATGGCACCACGTAGTCTCCCCCTCATCATCCATATAATATCCCATGCAGGATGTCACCCCGCCATCCCCCATATAATGCTCCATACAGAATACTGGACCACATATAATGCTCCATACAAAATATGGAGCTCTCCTCTACACTGTGCTGCGTTCTGCACTGTTACGGCTCAGGAAAGGGCGCTGTGGAAAGACTCCCCATTATCATCATCATTGCCTGCCCATTATCATCATCATTGCCTCCCCTCATCATCATTGCCTGCCCATCATCATCATCATTGCCTCCCTATCATCATCATTGCCTTCCCATTAATATCATCATCATCATTGCCTTCCCATTATCATTGCCTCCCCATTAATATCATCATCATCATTGCCTTCCCATTATCATTGCCTCCCATCATCATCATTATCATTGCCTCCCCATTAATATCATCATCATCATTGCCTTCCCATTAATATCATCATCATCATTGCCTTCCCATTATCATTGCCTCCCCATTAATATCATCATCATTGCCTTCCCATCATCATTGCCTGCCCATCATCATCATCATTGCCTCCCTATCATCATCATTGCCTTCCCATTAATATCATCATCATCATTTCCTTCCCATTATCATTGCCTCCCCATTAATATCATCATCATCATTGCCTTCCCATTATCATTGCCTCCCCATCATCATCATTATCATTGCCTCCCATTAATATCATCATCATCATTGCCTTCCCATTAATATCATCATCATCATTGCCTTCCCATTATCATTGCCTTCCCATTAATATCATCATCATCATTGCCTTCCCATTATCATTGCCTCCCCATTAATATCATCATCATTGCCTTCCCATTGTCATTGCCTCCCCATCATCATCATCATCGCCTCCTCACCACCATCACTGCCTGCCTCCCCCACCACCATCACACATGCACTCTCTCACATACACACAGGCAGGCACACACACACACACACACACATCTCACATACACACAGGCAGGCACACACACACACACACCGATCTCACCTGTCCGACGTCCGCGCGCTCTCTGCCACAGCCGGCCGCTGAATGATGACGTCATTCAGCGGCGCTGCTGTGAGAGAGGAAGCGCCGGCGCAGGCACCCCCTGGAGCCCGGAGCTGCGGCAGCGGAGAGGTACGTATTGCGCTGGCTTGTGCCGGGGCCCTGAGCAAGCGGGGGGGGCCCAGTGGCGGCGTTGACACTGCTAACGGGCGCCTGGGTGCCAGACGGCGAGTGGGCCCCCCCGCCTGCTCAGGGCCCCGGCACTTGCCCGGGTGTGCCGGGTGCTGACGCCGGCCCTGGTAAGGAGATGCTTGGAGTTGTTGTTGTTATCAGTCATTATCAGACTGTGGACCATACAGGAACCTCAGTACTGATGAGACATAGTCAATATCAACAACTAAACATTTAAATCCAGGTATCTTATAGTTGACATCTTCTCTGATTGAGTAGTTTATTTTCATCTCAGTCTTGTCCAGATGCCATGGTGACTTTTCACATCCACAGCTCTTCTGTGCAGACTTCCCTCTTCTCTGGTCTTCTGCAACATATCCCAACACGTTGTCTTTAAAAATAAAAAAATAAAATGCCCTCTGCATAAAAATATCTGTCCATATTAAGACCTAAATAAGCCTCCTATGGTATATGGTCTCCACAATCTCTCCCCTTATATACTACTACACCCACCACATTAGTATTCCCCAATATATGCCAATATGAAATTTACACAAAGTATATTTGCTCAAAATATAAACACCAAATCCCAAACTCTTAGCCAGTGGTATGACAAAGAACCAAATGAGCAAAAAACAAAATAAATATCAAATAAAATCACATTTTATTGATATATAAGAATAAAATCATACAAAAGTATGACAAAAAAGATGCAAGATAAGGAAAAGAGAGGGATGTAGAACTCTCCATTATCATATTATTATTAAAATAATGCTGCATAGCAAGGGTTGAAATGACCTCCATGCTAAATTTAATCCAAAAGAGTACATATAATTTGCTCCGAAAATAAATTACAAATAGATGCTTCAATCCTAAATCCCCACGTATCCTGACCTTATGACTACAATAAACATGATAAGGGGACAGAAAATCTGCATATATTAATAAATTTAAGCACAGCGTGTGTGGGTTGACAGACTGTCAAATACTATGAATCATCCTAACCTCCAACATGAGGTGTAAATAAGTACAGCGAAAAGTACTGTCACCCGCCAAGCTGTCCTATATGAGCAAAGCAGTACTTAAACCTACCAAGTAAACAATAGAAGCCATGGAAACCTTTACCTGGATCCTAGCAGCTTAACAGCAAGTGAAGTGGAGTCCCGTCCCTCTGCCCCGACGCGCACATTTCGCCCTGCTTCTTCGGGGGGCATGTTTGGGCAGAGGGTGTGTATGCCTTAAATGCAAGCAGTATCCAATAGAAATCAGCCCCTAACTAATGAGTAAATGTATACTACAATTCCCATAAATAATGGTATATAATTATTAATTAAACTCAAGCCAACATTTCATACCACTCCCCTATACCAATTAAAGTATCACGGGTCAAAGAGTATTTTTTAGAAAAAATTCACAATTTTATTATGACAACAATTTAAAATGTAAACATGACAGAGCAACTCACATAGAGATTGATACTATCACATAATAATCATGTTCGCCGTATCGCTCAAGGTGCTAAGTGCTAAAGTGCATTATATGTGATATGTGAATTCCTCTTTTTATAGGGGAGATTTATTGGGGAGATTATCACAGCCTAATCATTGTAGATACTCAGATGTTACTGCTTACATATATAATATAATCGTTATGTGTTAGTGTCAATCTCTCGGTGGATATGTGAATTCCTCTCAGTATAGGGGAGATTTATTAGGGAGATCATCACATCTCAATCATTGCAGGTGTTGTTTGTTTATATATATATTATGTTCTATTGATACACTTCATGTCCTGTTGATTATTATTATATAGCACAATTGTCCTCCTAAAAAATCCAGCCTGCTTAGTGAGTTGCTCTGTCATGTTTACATTTTAAATTGTTGTCATAATAAAATTGTGAATTTTTTCTAAAAAATACTCTTTGACCCGTGATACTTTAACCCCTTCAAGACCCAGCCTATTTTGACCTTAAAGACCTTGCCATTTTTTGCAATTCTGACCAGTGTCCTTTTATGAGGTAATAACTCAGGAACGCTTCAACGGATCCTAGCGATTCTGAGATTGTTTTTTTGTGACATATTGGGCTTCATGTTAGTGGTAAATTTAGGTCGATAATTTTTGCGTTTATTTGTGAAAAAATGGAAATTTGGCGAAAATTCTGAAAATTTTGTAATTTTCAAATTTTTAATTTTTATTCTGTTAAACCAGAGAGTTATGTGGCACAAAATAGTTAATAAATTACATTTCCCACATGTCTACTTTACATCAGCACAATTTTGGGAACAACATTTTTTTTTGTTAGGAAGTTATAAGGGTTAAAAGTTGACCAGCGATTTCTCATTTTTAGAGCAAAATTTACAAAACCATTTTTTTTAGGGACCACCTCACATTTGAAGTCACTTTGAGGGGTCTATATGGCAGAAAATACCCAAAAGTGACACCTTTATAAAAACTGCACCCCTCAAGCTACTCAAATCTACATTCAAGAAGATTATTAACCCTTCAGGTGCTTCACAGGAACTAAAGCAACGTGGAAGGAAAAAATGGACATTTTAATTTTTCCAACAAAAATTTTCTTTTAGCATCAATTTTTTCATTTTTACATGGGCATCAGGATAAAATGGATCCTAAAATTTGTTGGGCAATTTCTCCTGAGTACACAGATACCTCATATGTGGTCATAAACCACTGTATGGGCGCACGGCAGGGCTCAGAAGGGAAGGAGCGCCATTTGACTTTTTGAATGGAAAATATGCTGGAATATTTAGCGGTTGCCATGTCGCATTTGGAGAGTTCCTGTGTGCCTAAACATTGGAGCTCCCCCACAAGTGACCCCATTTTGGAAACTAGACCCCTAAGGAACTTATCTAGATGCATAGTGATCACTTTGAACCCCCAGGTGCTTCACAAATTGATCCGTAAAAAAAAGAAAGTACTTTTTTTTCACAAAAATTTTCTTTTAGCCTCAGTTTTTTTCATTTTCACATGGGCAACAGTATAAATTGGATCCTAAAATTTGTTGGGCAATTTCTCCTGAGTACATAGATACCTCATATGTGGTCATAAACCACTGTTTGGGCGCACGGCAGGGCTCAGAAGGGAAGGAGCGCCATTTGACTTTTTGAATGGAAAATATGCTGGAATATTTAGCGGTTGCTATGTCGCATTTGGAGAGTCCCTGTGTGCCTAAACATTGGAGCTCCCCCACAAGTGACCCCATTTTGGAAACTAGACCCCCTAAGGAACTTATCTAGATGCATAGTGAGCACTTTGAACCCCCAGGTGCTTCACAAATTGATCCGTAAAAAAAAGAAAGTACTTTTTTTTCACAAAAATTTTCTTTTAGCCTCAGTTATTTTCATTTTCACATGGGCAACAGTATAAATTGGATCCTAAAATTTGTTGGGCAATTTCTCCTGAGTACACAGATACCTCATATGTGGTCATAAACCACTGTTTGGGCGCACTGCAGGGCTCAGAAGGGAAGGAGCGCCATTTGACTTTTTGAATGGAAAATATGCTGGAATATTTAGCGGTTGCCACGTCGCATTTGGAGAGTTCCTGTGTGCCTAAACATTGGAGCTCCCCCACAAGTGACCCCATTGTGGAAACTAGACGCCCTAAGGAACTTATCTAGATGCATAGTGAGCACTTTGAACCCCCAGGTGCTTCACAGAAGTTTATAACGCAGAGCCGTGAAAATAAAAAATCATTTTTTTTTCTCAAAAAATTATTTTTTAGCCCACTGTTTTTTATTTTCACAATGGTTACAGGAGAAATTTGACCCCAAAAGTTGTTGTCCAGTTTCTCCTGAGTACGCTAGTACCCCATATGTGGGGGGAACCACTGTTTGGGCACACGTCAGGGCTCGGAAGGGATGTAGTGACGCTTTGAAATGCCGACTTGATGGAATGGTCTGCGGGCATCTTGTTACGTTTGCAGAGCCCCTGATGTGCCTAAACAGTAGAAACTCCCCACAAGTGACCCCATTTTGGAAACTAGACCCGGCAAAGAACTTATCTAGATGTGTGGTGAGCACTTTGAACCCCCAAGGGCTACACAGAAGTTTATAACGCCCGGGCATGAAAATAAAAAAATCATATTTTTTCCACAATTAGGATCTTTTAGTCCCCAATTTTTTTATTTTCCCAAGGGTAACATGAGAAATTAGACCCCAAAAGTTGTTGTCCAATTTGTCCTGAGTATGCTGATATCCCATATGTGGGAGAAAACTACTGTATGGGCACACGTCGGGGCTCGGATGGCAAGTAGTGACGTTTTGAAATGCCCACTTGATGGAATGGTCTTCGGGCGTCATGTTACGTTTGCAGAGTCCCTGATGTGCCTAAACAGTAGAAACTCCCCACAAGTGACCCCATTTTGGAAACTAGATCCCCCAAGGAACTCCTATAGATGTGTGATAAGCACTTTGAATCTCCAAGTCCTTCACAGAAGTTTATAACGTAGAGCCGTGAAAATATAAAATCATTTTTTTTCCACAAAAATAATTTTTAGTCCCCAATTTTTTTCCCAATGTTAACAGGAGAAATTAGAACCCCCAAAGTTGTTGTGCAATTTTTCCCGAGTACGCTGATAACTCATATGTGGGGATAAACCACTGTTTGGGCATACGTCGAGGCTTGGAATAAAGGGAGCACTGTTTGACTTTTGAACGCAAAATTTGCAGGAATCAATGGTGGCGCCATGTCGCGTATGGAGACCCCCTGATGTGCCTAAATAGTGGAAACCCCTCAATTCTAACTCCAACCCTAACCCCAACACACCCCTAACCCCAACCCGAACCCATACACACACGTAACCCTAATACAAACCCTAATCATAACCCTAACCCCAACACACCCCTAACCCTAATCCCAACTCTAACCATAAACCTAACTACAAGCCTAACCCTAATTCCAACCCTAACCCTAATTCCAACCCTAACCCAAATTCCAACCCTAACCGTAATTCTAACCTTAACCCTAATGCTAACCCTAACCCTAGTTCTAACCCTAAGGCTGGGTTCATATTGCATTTTACCAGCCCGTTCAACACGTAGCGTTGACCGGCTGGTGACGGTATAGCATAACGCGATCGCGTTATGCTATACCCGCTAGCGCAGATGAATCAGCAGATAATCAGCCGCGGATCCGCAGCGAAATCCGCCGCGGATCAGCAGCGAAATCCGCCGCAGATCAGCAGCGAAATCCGCCGCGGATCCGCAGCTAAATCAGTCGCGGATCCGCAGCGAAATCAGTCACGAATCCGCAGCTAAATCAGTCGCGGATCCGCAGCGAAATCAGCCGCGGATCAGCAGCGAAATCCGCTGCGGATCCGCAGCGAATCAGCAGCGAAATCCGCTGCGGATCCGCAGCGAAATCAGCCGCGGATCTACAGCGAATCAGCAGCGATATCCGCTGCGGATCCGCAGCGAAATCAGTCGCGGATCCGCAGCGAAATCCGCCGCGGATCCGCAGCCAAATCAGTCGCGGATTCGCAGCGAAATCAGTCGCGGATTCGCAGCGAAATCAGTCGCGGATCCGCAGCGAAATCAGTCGCGGATCAGCAGCGAAATCAGCCGCGGATCTGCAGCGAATCAGCAGCGATATCCGCTGCGGATCCGCAGCGAAATCAGTCGCGGATCCGCAGCGAAATCCGCGCGGATCCGCAGCGAAATCAGTCGCGGATTCGCAGCGAAATCAGTCGCGGATTCGCAGCGAAATCAGTCGCGGATCCGCAGCGAAATCAGTCGCGGATCCGCAGCGAAATCAGTCGCGGATCCGCAGCGAAATCAGTCGCGGATCCGCAGCGAAATCAGTCGCGGATCCGCAGCGAAATCAGTTGCGGATCCGCAGCGAAATCAGTCGCGGATCCGCAGCGAAATCAGTCGCGGATCAGCAGCGAAATCAGCCGCGGATCCGCAGCGAATCAGCAGCGAAATCCGCCGCGGATCCGCAGCGAAATCAGCCGCGGATCTGCAGCGAATCAGCAGCGAGATCCGCTGCGGATCCGCAGCGAAATCAGTCGCGGATCCGCAGCGAAATCAGTCGCGGACGCAGCGAAATCAGTCGCGAATCCGCAGCGAAATCGCCGCGGATCGCAGCGAAATCCGCGTGGATCAGCAGCGAAATCAGCCGCGGATCAGCAGCGAAATCAGTCGCGAATCCGCAGCGAAATTCGCCGCGGATCCGCAGCGAAATCCGCCGCGGATCAGCAGCGAAATCAGTCGCGGATCCGCAGCGAAATCCGCAGCGAAATCAGTCGCGGATCCGCAGCGAAATAAACCGTGGATCCGCAGCAAAATCAGCAACGTGTGCACAGGGCCTAATAGGAAAAAAAAAAGGAAGAAAAAAAAAAATCTTTATTTTTTTTATTTGTCCCTACCTATGATAAAGGGGGGGTTCATTTACTTTTTTTTATTTTGATCACTGTGACAGTTTATCACAGTGATCAAAATAAATTTTTGGACACTGGGGGGCGCACTGCGCATGCTCCGGCCGGCGGGCGCACTACGCATGCGCCCGCCATTTTCCAAGATGGCGGCGCCCATGAAGAGGCCCGGGCGGACGCCGGGACCGATCCAGGGACATCGGTGGATCGGGAGAGGTGAGTAGGGTGGTCGGAAGGTTAGGGGGGGGGATCGGAAGGTGGGGGCACCGGAGCAAAGGAGGAGGGGAGCTGTTAGTGACGGTGGTGACCGATCGCTGCCATCTTTCGGTGGCGGCGGCCGATCGCCGCCGTGAATCCGTGTGGGGGGGTCAGGGCTCGGTGTCCAGCCATGGCAGATACTATTGCAGCATCGGCCATGGCTGGATTGTAATATTTCACCAATTAAATTGGTGAAATATTACAGATTGCTCTGATTGGCTGTTTCACTTTTAACAGCCAATCAGAGCGATCGTGGCCACGGGGGGGTTAAGCCAACCCCCTGTGGTGAAGCACAAAGGGTCCTGTAACTGCGGGTCGGGTGACCTTTGAGTGACCCCGGTCTCCCGGCCCGCAGGAACGCGATCCTTTCATGACACAGGGTATGCGTCATAGGTCGGATTGGCACCGACTTTCATGACGCATACGCTGTGTCAAAGGTCGGGAAGGGGTTAATTGGTATAGGGGAGTGGTATGTAATGAGTAAATGTGCAGCACCAGATACCACAGTGGCACTTGCGTTGGTGGAGCGCTGCTCTCATTAAATGGACATATAGACGCGGTCACGGTGAAGCACCCACAATGCCACAGGTACATCACGTGGCAAATGTGAGTGACGTCAGAGTCCAAGACCGCGCTCAGAATGTCATGAGCGTGCACAAGTCCGCGCATGCGCACAATATCAAACAAGGTTGATGGTGTTTTCTTGACGAAAGAATTTTTGTAAGTGAATGGATGCAAGTGTATTTAAATCAAATACCCCTAAACTAATAATGAATGAAAATAGTTCAGTGATTATTAGGAAAACATCTATAAAAGATGTGATTGCATCCTACAGGAAATTTTATGTTATAACTTATAACTATTATATCTGTAAAGTGACTAGTGCATATCTGAAAAGTGATTGGTGCGCTGTACGATCACAATAAAGTGACTTAGTGCCCCATATTTGCTCCATATTAACCCAATAATGACCCCTCACATACAAAATTACAGTACAAAAATTCAAAACTATAATAAAACTATTTTTAGAGCATCTTGCCACAACTGAAGGGCAAGGATCAAGGATCTTACCCAAAATTGGGTCGGTAAACAAGACTTTCCAATGCTTATTGAGAATGTACCTGAACTCCTCCCACTGGTTATGGAAGGTAGTTATAAATCTCACCTTATTAGTATTTGAATTGTTCTTTTGTGATTTGCTCAATAATAGGTCCCTTGATGTTCTCTTGGCTCTCATATAGCCTTTGCGAATGCTTTTATGACTATAACCACGTTCTTCAAAACGATGAGATAATTCTTTTGATTGTTGTTCAAATTGACGCTCCTCAGAACAGATGCGTTTAATCCGTAAAAATTGCCCAGTTGGAATGCCTTGAATCAAAGTTTTGGGGTGAAAGGATCTGGCATGAAGTAAAGAGTTGGTAGCTGTCTCTTTACGAAAAACAGTCGTAGATAAAGAACCATCACTTGATGCTGAAATAAAAAGATCCAAAAACTCAATGCTCCGTCTCGACTTACAGTACAGACTAAAAGTTTGCACACTCCTTCTCATTTAAAGATTTTTCTGTATTTTCATGACTATGAAAATTGTACATTCACACTGAAGGCATCAAAACTATGAATTAACACATGTGGAATTATATACTTTACAGAAAAGTGTGAAACAACTGAAATTATGTCTTATATTCTAGGTTCTTCAAAGTAGCCACCTGTTGCTTTGATGACTGCTTTGCACACTCTTGGCATTCTCTTGATGAGCTTCAAGAGGTAGTCACTGGGAATGGTTTTGCCCTGTCAGGTTTAATAAGTGGGATTTCTTGCCTTGTAAATGGGGTTGGGACCATCAGTTGTGTTGTGCAGAAGTCTGGTGGATACACAGCTGATAGTCCTACTGAATAGACTGTTAGAATTTGTATTATGGCAAGAAAAAAGCAGCTAAGTAAAGAAAAACGAGTGGCCATCATTACTTTAAGAAATGAAGGTCAGTCAGTCCGAAAAATTGGGAAACCTCTGCTTCTGAGGATAAGTTTATCCGAGTCACCAGCCTCAGAAATCGCAGGTTTACAGCAGCTCAGATTAGAGACCAGGTCAATGCCACACAGAGTTCTAGCAGCAGACACATCTCTACAACAACTGTTAAGAGGAGACTTTGTGCAGCAGGCCTTCATGGTAAAATAGCTGCTAGGAAACCACTGCTAAGGACAGGCAACAAACAGAAGAGACTTGTTTGGGCTAAAGAACACAAGGAATGGACATTAGACCAGTGGAAATCTGTGCTTTCGTCTGATGGGTCCAAATTTGAGATCTTTGGTTCCAACCACCGTGTCTTTGTGCGACGCAGAAAAGGTGAACAGTTGTTACACACTTTTTTTGTTAAGTATATAATTCCACATGTGTTTATTCATAGTTTTGATGCCTTCAGTGTGAATTTAAAATTTTCATAGTCATGAAAATACAGAAAAATCTTTAAATGAGAAGGTCTGTCCAAACTTTTGGTCTGTACTGTATATGTCAAATGAATGTTATACGGGTTTTCGTTTAGAGTCTTCATTGTTTCATCCAACTCCTTAACTGATCCCTCCCAAATAAAGAGCAGATCATCTATAAATCTGATCCAATAATATATTCTGTTCATTCCGGGCATGGAGTCATTTAAAAATATTTCTCGCTCCCAGTACCCCAAAAATAAATTGGCATATGAGGGGGCACATGAGGCCCCCATTGCCATCCCTTGTAATTGCAAAAAGATCTTTTGATTAAATGTAAATATATTATGTTTTAATATAAAGTCAAACAATTGAATTAACAACTCTGCCATGGGTTTTGGTATATTACTTGATCTTAAAAACCACTGAACCGCCCTAATTCCATCATCATGGCGAATAGATGAATAGAGTGCTTCAACGTCAGCTGTTACCAGAGCCATGTTCTCATTAAGGTGAGCATGATTCAGATGACTCAAGGCCGCTGTCGTATCCTTTACAAAAGAGGGCAATTCTTGAACCAAAGGTTTCAGAAAGTGGTCAATAATATCACAGACTATTTCGCAAAGTACATCTTTACCCGAAACAATCGGTCTCCCAGGGGGATCAACGATATTCTTGTGAACTTTGGGGATCAAATAGAATTTTGGCCTTAAGTTTTTAAAAATATCTACTGTCTGCCTTAATGAGGTATAACTGCCCCACTATTTGACATAATCAGCTATAACCCCCCTTTGTATTTATTTCCATTTTCCCATTAGTGTTAGAGTTAGGCTAAAGTTTGAGGTTAAGGGTTAGGCTAAAGTGAGTTGGGCTTAAGTTTTAGAGTTAGAGTTTGGGTTAGGGTTGGGATTAGTGTTGGGATTAGGGTTAGGGTTGGGATTAGGGTTAGGGGTGTGTTGGGGTTAGGTTTGTGGTTAGGGTTATGGTTAGGGTTGGGATTAGGTTTAGAGTTATGGATAGGGCTGGGTTTAGGGTTAGGGGAGTGTTGGGGTTAGGGGTGTGTTGGGGTTAGGGTTATGGTTAGAGTTGGGATTAGGGTTAGGGGTGTGTTGGGGTTAGGGTTGGAGTTTGAATTGGGGGTTTTCCACTGTTTAGGTACATCAGGGAGTCTCCAAACGCGACATGGGGTCACCATTGATTCCAGCCAATTTTGCGTTCAAGAAGTCAAACGGTGCTCTCTCCCTTCTGAGCTCTGCCGTGCGCCCAAATAGTGGTTTACCCCCACATATGTGGCATCAGCGTACTCAGGACAAATTGCACAACAACTTTGGGGTCTAATTTCTCCTGTTACCCGTGGGAAAATAAAAAAATGGGGGCTAAAAACTCTTTCTGGTAAAAAAATATTTTTTATTTTCACGGCTCTGCATTATAAACTTCTGTGAAGCACTTGGGGGTTCAAATTGCTCACCACACATCTAGATAAGCCTTGGGGGTCTAGTTTTCAAAATGGGGTCACTTGTGGGGGGATTCTACTGTTTAGGCACATCAAGGGCTCTGCAACCGCAACATGATGCCCACAGACCATTCTATCAAAGTCTGCATTCCAAAACGGCGCTCCTTCCCTTTTGAGCTCTGCCATGCTCCCAACACATATGGGGTATCATCATACTCAGGACAATCTGGACGACAACTTTTGAGGTCCAATTTCTCCTGTTGCCCTTGTGAAAGTAAAAATTTGGGGATGAAAAGATCATTTTTGTGGAAAAAATTTTTTTTTTTTATTTTCACGGCTCTGCATTATAAACTTCTGTGAAGCACTTGGGGGCTCAAAGTGCTCACCACACATCTAGATAAGTTCCTTAAGGGGTCTAGTTTCCAAAATGGTGTCACTTGTGGGGGGTTTCTACTGTTTAGGCACATCAAGGGCTCTCCAAATGCGAAATGGTGTCCGCTCTCAATTTAAGCCAATTCTGCATTGAAAAATTCAAACGGCGCTCCTTCCCTTCCAAGCTCTGCCGTATGCCCAAACAGTGGTTTACCCCAACATATGGGGTATGGGCGTACTCAGGACAAATTGCACAACAACTTGGGGGGTCTAGTTTCTCCTGTTACTCTTGTGAAAATAAAAATTTGAGGGCGAAAAATAATTTTTGCGTTAAATTTATGATTTTTTATTTTCACTGCACTATGTTATAAATTTCTGTGAAGCAATTGTGGGTTCAAATTGCTCACCACACATCTAGATAAGTTCCTTACGGGGTCTAGTTTACAAAATGGTGTCATTTGTGGGGGTTTCCACTGTTTAGGCACATCAGGGGCTCTCCAAACGTGACATGGCGTCCGATCTCAATTCCAGCCAATAATGCATTGAAAAAGTCAAACAGCGCTCCTTCCCTTCCAAGCTCTGCTGTACGCCCAAACAGTGGTTTACCCCCACATATGGGGTATCGGCGCATTCAGGAGAAATTTCACAACAAATTTTGTGATTCATTTTCTCTTTTTACACTTGTGAAAATAAAAAAATT
>JARQOD010000006.1:76243344-76304756 GCA_033576555.1 Oophaga sylvatica | reverse complement strand
GACGGAGAGGGAGTAGGAGGAGCCTATATAGCTGGAGGGGCCGGTCAACACTTTTTAATCGAGGTGTTCTATCCTGTGTGGGCTCCGCCTACCCACTAGTAAGACTGTGTCTGCCTTCCTTCATCTGCAGCTGAAAAAAGGGTTAAAGATGTGCAAATTGATGAAACCCACATTTTTTTAGCTCTTTATTTTTCTTTTTGCACATTAAAGATCTCAGTTTGTTTTCAATTGAATTGCCACATAAAGGTGAATGAAATTGTGAAGTGACAGAATGGCAGAAATAATAATTATAACCACTCCATCATCTGAATTTGTTTACAGTAAAACAACGTTTATATAGAAACTAGTGGTTTTCTTAAATGGAATCTGTCAGCAGCTTTTTGCTTTGTAATCTGAGAGCCCATTATATAGGGACAGAGACCCTGATTTCTGCTAATGTTCACTTACTGATCTGCTTGTTGCAATTTCAATAAAATCACGTTTTACAGCAAGAATTATTACTAGAGAACTTGTCGTCTCATACCATGTAGTACTCCTGCTCTGTGTCACACCACCCTATCACTGGTTAGCAGCTTTCTGACAAAGTCCCAGTGTATACAGAATGTTGTCAATCATGTGTGTGGACGGGGTTATACAGAGCTTAGCATTCAGAGAGCTGGTAATTTTGAAGCAGAGAATACATAATTTTATCAAAATGACAGTATACAGACTAGCAATGGCACATCATTGGGTCAAGGTCTCTGTCTCTAAGTACATTGCTCTCAGGTTACATAGCAAGAACCTGATGTCAGATTCCCTTTAAGGCATTGCAATAGCTTTAAACCTGAGACAAAATTAAACACATTTGAAAAATAATTTTATGCATTAAAATCATTATGTTGATTTCTTTCATAATATATATATGTAGGGGATCAGCCGCCGCTAAGAACAGAATTACACTGTGACTTTACAAGACAATGCTCCCTCTGATTTGTTTGCACTTGGACTAGTACTTTTCCTGCAGCTTGCTGTTGTTGGTTTGAGTAAAAAGTAGGAAGTGTCCTGAACATTGAAAGACTGTTAAAAAAACGAATCGCGGATTTAAGGAGAAGAAAGGCCTAGTTACCAAGGACCATGTCAGAAAGAAAGGTACGTATAGCACAGCTGAGGTGGTTTGTCCCAAACACCTGTAACCCGGGAGGGAGGAAGCAACGCTGCAATACCAGTGACCCCTCAGCATTGAATGTGGGATAAGGCTTGCCTGCACCCGGAAGAAGATGGAACCATTAACCGAAGGAAGAGTGCAATACAGCAAACTCGGCTTCACTACATCAGGACCAAGTAGAAGGACCCAGACATTCTCCTCAGCGCTGCAGAACGTGAGTATGACACTGATGTTCAACTGCATTAGGGTATAGAGCCTTTTCTCTAGTTAGTACACTGTAGCAGCACGGTCAGCGAAAGCCAGGTAGGGAATTTAGAAGAGAGTAGTAATTGTTTATACTGTGTGGTGTAATGACCCCTGATGCAGCAGGGGCACTGTGTATGGCCCTCGGATATGCATGGAGGCATGTGATGGATGGACATTATGTATCGCAAGGTGGGTGGCCCTGTAGATGGAAGCCTAGCATGTTTTGTTCAGCAGATCTACTGCTGAGAGTTTTGCTATATATTGGGAGGCTTTCCAGGTGACTTGGAGAGCTGGGCGGGTCCATCACCTACAAACCCACCCAAGGGGTATGTGTCTGAATACCCAAGATTAAAGCCAGATGTTTATGTGTATCAAAAGGAGAGTAATAAAATACTAAGGCAGTACTCGCGCTTGAATCAAACACACTGTAAGGTTCTGTATATCTGTTTCTGAAACTCAGTTTGTTCGTCGGCCATTTTGCTTTCTGTTTTGCTGCAGCTATCTTGCCCCCAGTTAAAATGGAGTTTTCCAGCTTGCATGTTCCCGCCCTGATTCTCTCCGTTTGCTTCTTAAACAGCCACACCTGAGCAATCAGTGCTTCAGAATCTGGCCTGCGTGAACCTGTGTTCTGACTCCTGAAGCCTTGGACTTTGTACTCCAGCCATTTCTACTGAGAAACTCTGGAGCTCTTGTGGACTCTGAACTCTGCTCTTGAAAGCCTCACGGTTGCATGACTTGCGGTAACATAGAAGAAGATCTGAATCGTTGTGGAGAGTTATTTTATGAACTTAGATTACTTTGGCCTGCTGTGTCTCCTGCTTCTGTGTTTGCAACCTGTGTGTTTATTTTTGCCAATTTGTATGAAGCAATACAAGACTTTCTTTTTCAACCTGTGTCTCAAGTATTTTCATCGCACCCAAGCACAAGAGCTATATGAACTGTATCACATACATTACAAGATTCTGAAGCCAAAAGTTATGTCTGCTGGGTCTGGAAAGGCTTGTCTGCTGTACTGTGGATATCGGATGTCCGGTTTGTACTTTCTGTGATAACAGTGGTTGTGACTTCTCACAACCATTCCAGGTGAGCAATTCCCTTAAGTTTTTTTTTCTGCAGAGTTATCACAGGTAAACACTATTGTTTTTTTTTTCTCTTCTCTTTTGTCTGCTGAAACTCTGGATATCAGATGTCTGGTTGAAAGCTTTCTGTGATGATAGTGGTTGTGACTTCTCACAACCATTCCAGGTGAGCAGTTCCCTTAAAGTTTTTTCTTTCTTCAGTGTTGCCACAGGTGAACACTATTGTTTTTTTTTCTCTCCTCTTCTTCCAGTATCCTGTCTTAAAAGATCTGGAAATGGAGGCCCGCATAAAGGAACTTTGTGGAGTGACTGATAATATCCTTGCAGATTTGCAGAATATAAGACCCGTCTTACAAATCTTCAGGACCTAAAAATCAAAATTTTTGCAAGTGTTGGACAGACTACTCAGGATTTGCGAGCCAGGATTGAGGTTCTAGAGGGCGAGTCCAGGCTCCTGCCATGACCCCGAGTTCTGGGATTCCCAAGTTGCCCCCTTTCGTTTTGGTGGTGAACGTGAAAAATTCAGGGGATTTGTTAATCAATGTAATCTTTTTTTTTTCTGCACATGCTTCACAATTTCCTACTGAGCGATCTAAGGTGCTTACTATAATTATGTTGCTTACCAACAAGGCTTTGATATGGGCAAACCTCTGATTGAGACTGAGGATGATTGTTTGAATCACCTTGATGACTTTATTTCAGCCATGGGGCAGGTGTTTGATGACCCCAATCGAGGTGCAACAGCTGAAGCAGCCATGTTAGTTTTGCGCCAAGGTAAGCACTCAGTAGCTGAATATGCCTTGGATTTCAGGAGATGGCCCTTGATACCACCTGGGACAATTCCGCAAAAAATCTATTTTTCGAAAGGGGTTATCCCCACTAATTAAGGATGAACTTGCTCGTGCCGACCCTCCCACTGCGTTAGGTGACTTTATTAACTACTGCATCCGTATTGATACTCGTTTAACTGAACGCAGGCAAGAGAGATGGTTCGAAAGCAATCGTACTAACCTTTTCCTACCTTCCTCTCCAGCTAAGGAACCTTTGAATAGGATTACACGGGAACCTGAACCTGAACCCATGCAGGTAGACTCTTTGCTACGACGGGTTAGTGATGCACGCAAGGAACATCGTTTTAAGGAGAATCTATTTTTTTACTGTGGTAAGTCAGGGCACTTATTATTAACTGTCCCAGCCGTTCTCGCAAGACTACTGCAGCACCATTCATTGTGAGTGTTTGCGAGAGGGGATCTGTCAGGTCCGAGCCTCAGGCTCCAGAGATAGCTGCCGCAGCAGATCTTGATTTCTCGGACCTAAACTCCGTTACCTCTGAGGACGTTGACTGTGTAAATGCTGCCATCTTTCAAGTTTCCTCAGCGGTGTCCCAGCTGAGTTGTAAGAAAAACAATTCTCACTGTTTTCTTTCCATCAAACTCTGGTTGACTCAGCCTGGGTGTCTAGCTCTGCCATGATCGACTCAGGTGCAAGTGGAAATTTTATGGATGTCTCCTTTGCTCTAAAACAGGGAATACGTTCAGTGAAGAAGGCTGCTCCCGTACAGATGGAAACTGTGGATGGCTCCCTGCTGACCTCTGGACCAGTGGATCAGGAAACAGAGCCTTTAAAGGTTCTTATGGGTAAAGGTCATCAAGAGAAACTGTCCTTTATGCTTATCTCTTCTCCTCACTTTCCCATTATTCTAGGGCTACCATGGCTGCAGGCTCAGAATCCTACCATTAACTGGGAGACCAAGGAATTACACTTCCCAGAGAAACAGATGAGTCAAAAAATTTCAGCTTGCTCTGTTCCTAAAGGAACCATGTCAGTCCCTGAATTACCAGCTGTATACCAGGACTATGTGGATTTATGTGACAAGAAGAACGCTGACCAGCTTCCTCCTCACCGTCCATATGATTGTCCAATTGAATTATTGCCTGGAGCAGAGATACCTTTTGGTAAGATCTACCCCTGGCGGGGCCCGAGCTGAAGGCTTTAAAAGAGTACATAGAACGAAAATCTAGCCAAGGCTTCATACGCCCCTCTTCATCTCCTGCAGGGGCACCCATATTCTTTGTAAAGAAGAAAGATGGATCCCTGAGACCATGCGTAGACTATAGGGAACTTAATAAGGTTACTATTAGAAACCGTTATCCATTGCCTTTAATCCCTGAGTTATTGGAGAGAGTGCGACATGCTAAAATTTTTTTCTAAACTAGATCTTCGTGGGGCCTATAACTTAGTCCGTATTAGACCTGGGGATGAATGGAAGACTGCATTCAGGTCACGCATGGACACTTTGAATAATCTGGTTATGCCTTTTGGTCTGAGTAACCGCCCCAGCCACTTTCCAACACTTGGTGAATGACATCTTCAGGGATCTCCTAGATACATTCGTGTAATTTATTTGGATGATATTTTAATTTTTTCTAACTCCACAGAGGAACATCATGAACATGTGAGAATGGTCTTGGAACGTCTAAGACAAAATCATCTTTACATCAAGCTTGAAAAGTGTGAATTCCATAAGACCGAAATTCAATTTCTGGGGTATGTACTGTCTACACAAGGAATTAGTATGGATGGAAGTAAAACCCAAGCCATCAATGATTGGCCAAGTCCTAGAAATGTGAAGGAGGTACAGCGCTTCATCGGTTTGCAAACTTCTATAGACGTTTCATTAGAAATTTCTCTGAGGTAGTGTCACCTATCACCCAACTTACCCGGAAAGAGTCTAAGTTCTCCTGGACTCCCCAAGCCCAGGAAGCATTTTCCCGTCTAAAAGATAAATTTACCACTGCACCTATTCTAGTACACCCCAACCCAGAGCTTGCCTTCATAATAGAGGTGGATGCTTCAGACTGTGCCGTGGGAGCTATACCTCTCAGAGAACAGGTGAGAAGAATGTCTTGCATCCCTGTGCCTTCTTTTCCCAGCATTGTCTTCGGCTGAGAAGAACTACGATGTGGGCAATAGAGAGTTGTTGGCCATTATTGCCGCCTTCAAAGAATGGAGACACCTTCTGCAAGGAGCTGCACAGCAAATAGTCGTTCTGACAGATCATCGTAATCTTGAGTTTATCAGGTCGGCTAAGTGCCTGACTCCTCGCCAGGCTCGCTGGAATCTTTTCTTAAACCAATTTAATTTTATTATTTCTTATAGACCAGGATCGCGCAATGGAAAGGCTGATGCACTCTCTAGGATTTACTCAGCAGAGACACGTCCAATTACTCCTCCTAAGACTATTCTTCCTGACTCTAGATTCCTAGGAGTGATTCATCATCAAGACCTAATTAAAGACATCAAGGAAGCATACCATGCGGATTCTTTTTTGGCTCAACCCCCAAGGGACGTAAGTCTTGTCTTTAAGAATGGTGTGTGGATTCTGGGACAACGTCTGTATATACCTGAAACAGTCAGATTGAGAGTATTGCAACTCATTCATGATTCCAAAATAGCCGGGCATAGAGGAATTCTAAAGACACAGGAATTTCTTTCTCGTTTCTTTTGGTGGCCCACTTGTAGGAAGGATGTTTTGGATTATGTCACTTCGTGTGAGGTTTGTGCAAGATGCAAAACACCTCGCTCTTCACCAACTGGTCTGTTACAGCCTCTTCCCACCCCGTCCCGCCCGTGGGGATCCATTTCTATGGACTTCATTGTCGAATTACCAACCTCTCAAGGGAAGAACACTATTCTAGTGGTGGTTGATCGTTTAACAAAGGCAGCTCATTTTATCCCTTGTGTCGGCTTACCCACTGCAAAACAGACATCAGATTTGATGATTAAAGATGTGTTTCGTTTACATGGAGTTCCGGATGAGGTTATTTCGGATCGAGGGGTGCAATTCACTTCTAGGTTTTGGCAAAATTTCTGTGCAGCATTGGACATTAAAGTAAACCTTTCTTCTGCTTTTCATCCCCAGACTAATGGACAAACCGAACGAACCAATCAAACCCTGGAGCAGTATCTCCGCTGTTTTATCTGCCACCTACAGGATGATTGGGTGGATCTACTTCCATTGGCTGAGTTCTCTTACAACAACTCTCAGAGTGCCTCCACTAAACAGTCTCCTTTTTTCTCTAATTTAGGTTATCATCCTAATATTCTACCACGATTTCCCATAGAGACGCCTTTGCCAGCAGTGGCTGAAAGAGTCACGACTTTACAGAAGAATATGGATCTTCTAAAGGAGAATCTGGAATCGGCTCAGGAAAGGTACAAGAAGGCAGCAGATAAATTTCGTAAACCTGCACCAGTTTTTAAGGTAGGAGACCTGGTCTGGCTGTCAACCAGAAATCTTAAGTTAAGGATTCCATCATCTAAGTTGGGACATAAGTACATTGGACCCTATAAAATCAGTAAGATTATAAGTGCCGTTGCTTGTCGTCTTCAACTGCCTAGAACTATGAGAATCCACCCTGTCTTTCATGTATCCCTACTAAAGGCTGCAACACCCAATACGTTTCCTGGACGTTCTTCTCCTTGCCCTGACCCAGTGCTAGTCGATGGTCAGAAGAATTTGTGGTGGAAAGGATTTTAGATTCCAGGTTGTATAGAAATCAGTTACAATATCTGATCAAATGGCAGGGCTACCCAGTGGAGGACAACTCATGGGAGCCAGTCAATAACGTTAATGCTCCTCGCTTGCTCCGTCAGTTTCATCAGAGGTACCCACATAAGCCTGGTCTGAGGTCATCCGGAGGTTGCCCCTAAGGGGGGAGTAATGTAAGGTTCTGTATATCTGTTTCTGAAACTCAGTTTGTTCGTCGGCCATTTTGCTTTCTGTTTTGCTGCAGCTATCTTGCCCTCAGTTAAAATGGAGTTTTCCAGCTTGCATGTTCCCGCCCTGATTCTCTCCGTTTGCTTCTTAAACAGCCACACCTGAGCAATCAGTGCTTCAGAATCTGGCCTGCAGTGAACCTGTGTTCTGACTCCTGAAGCCTTGGACTTTGTACTCCAGCCATTTCTACTGAGAAACTCTGGAGCTCTTGTGGACTCTGAACTCTGCTCTTGAAAGCCTCACGGTTGCATGGACTTGCGGTAACATAGAAGAAGATCTGAATCTGTTTGGAGAGTTATTGATGAACTTAGATTACTTTGGCTCTGTGGGCTCCTGCTTCTGTGTTTGCAACCTGTGTGTTTATTTTTGCCAATTTGTATGAAGCAATACAAGACTTTCTTTTCAACCTGTGTCTCAAGTATTTTCATCGCACCCAAGCACAAGACGCTATATGAACTGTATCACATACATTACACACACTCACAATACTGATCATAACACTCACCTGAAGTTCTAAGAAGGTTTATGCACGGATATTTGAATGATAAGTCAGCGACTTATATTTGTGTGATAGTAGACGCTTTCGTACACTGAACCACTTGCTACTGGTTCTTTTTCATTATCTGTGTTATCATTTCCAGGCGGTTCTATTAACGTATTTAGAATTTCATATCGATTAAAGGTAGTTGTAGGAGGATAATCATTGCGATTGATTACTTGAGATTGGTTGATAGTAGTATTTGAGGGCTGATTTTTGTTAGTGGTAGATGAAATATTAATTTTGGGCAAAAAAGTATTAGTCAAACTCTCTGTGGTATTTTCTCAGGTATTTTCGATTTGGTGAAGTTGAGAAGATATTTCTATATTTTCAGATGTAGGATAAATTGAAAAATTGTCCTCTGAGACAATAATTGAAAGATCACTTCCCTCAATCTGATCAATAGTCTCAAAAACCTGTGAATCACTCTGTAATAAGTGATACAGTAAAGATGTATATCTTTGTACCGTGTTAGCCAGTAGATAGAAAAATATTTAGAGTTGAGAGTCCTCAGTGGTTGATACCTTTCAATGGCTAACTGAAAAGATGGTAACAAATTGCAAGCTTTCGAGACTACTCAGGTCTCTTCATCAGGCAAAGACTAATACAACATATGAAGAATCACATATTTATACACAAAACAGCACAGAAAAAATGCAATAGGTAAGACAAGTGACGTGAAGCAGAATAGTCATTATGGCAGAGGGATGAGCATAAATATTGGAACAGTTCATAGATAAGGAGTGTGAAAGTTTTATTACCCTCTGATTGGGGTCTGGTAATGTTTTGTGATGTTTTCACAGGGTCTTTGGAGTAAATTCCTTAATTGATGTAATAGGCCATAAATCCATGTGATAGGTTCATTCCAGCATTAAGAGTGTCAAAGGTCACCATCAATTTGTATTTGCAAATTCTTCTTTGTCTCAGAGATGTGAAATTGCCTCTCAGTACAAGTATTTTCATATTTAACATGTTATGATCAGGGGAGCAAAAATGTTTGGCCACAGGTAGATCCATTCTTTTTTCTCTTATTGTGTGGCGATGAGAATTCATCCTTGTTCTCAGTTTTTGCCCGGTCTCCCCCACATACAGACCCCCAGTTGGACATTTAGTACATATAATGAGGTACACCACATTAGATGTGATGCAGCTGAAAGTACCTGGTATCTTGTAGTCCCGATGGGAGTTGGGGATCTTTATCTTGTCCGTGGTCATTATAAATGGACAAGTTTTGCATTTTCTTCTGGTTGCAAGGAGAGGTTCCTGCAGCTGTTGGGGAGGACAGGGAACTTCTGACAATGATGCTTCTTAGATTTGGGGGCTGCCTAAAACACAGTAGAGGGGGATCTGGAAATATGGATTGTAATCGGGCATCTTTTTGTAGTAAAGGTTGTAGTTTCCGTGCAGCTCCCCTTAGCACCTCCAGATTTGGATTGTAGGTGACCACTAGAGGCACCCGGTTATTTTCTTCTTTAGCGTTGTAATGTAGCAGGTGATTCCTTGATATTCTGGTGGCTCTTGTAAATTTGGTTTTCAATTGTTCTTGGATGGTAGCCCTGATTTAAAAAGGTCTTTCTAAGGCGACCAAGGTGTTCATCTCTATCCATGGGGTTGGAACATATACGGTTGTATCTGATGGCTTGGCTGTAGACAATAGAGTTTTTTATGTGTTTTGGATGGAAACTGTTCCATTTAAGGTATGTTGGACGGTCGATTGGCTTCTGATACAGGGATGTCTCTATTTCATTGTTCTTTAGCTTAATGATGGTGTCCAAAAAGTTAATTTCAGTGCTGGAGTAGTTGAGTGTTAAGTTGATGGTGGGATGAAATTGATTGAACTGTTCATGGAACGTCTTTAGCTGTTGCTCAGACTCCGTCCAGATGATTAAGATATCATCAATGTAGCGGTAGTAGGCCCGAGGCCTGATGGGACATGAGGACAGAAAGTCGCTTTCAAGCTTGGCCATGAAAAGATTTGCATATTGATGAGCCATTTTACTTCCCATAGCTGTGCTAGTCTCCTGTAAATAGATCTTGTTGTCAAATTCAAAGTAATTGTGGGTGAGGATGAATTTTGTGAGTTTCACCACAGAATCAGCATCATTCGCGGTGTTTTTCATGAAGTCTTTGCAGGCATTTAATCCATCCTGGTGTGGGATATTAGAGTACAAGGATTCCACATCCATGGTGGCCAGGATGGTTCCTTCTGGTAGAGGACCTATTGCTGCTAGTTTATTCAGTAGGTCAGTTGTGTCCTGAATGTAGCTGGGTGTATCCTTTACCAGGGGTTTAAGAATGCCCTCTACCCATCCAGATACCTGCTCAGTTATGGTGTCCACACATGAAATAATCGGCCTCCCTGGATTTCCGGCTTTGTGGATTTTGGGAAGCATGTAGAACGTCCCTGTTCTTGGACTCTCTGGTATCAGGTCATCGGCTCTTATGGATTTGTCAGACAGACAAGATACCAACTTGCTTAGTTCCTTGTAATAGTCCTGTGTAGGGTCCGACTCCAGTTTTCTGTAGTAGCGTGTGTCCGTAAGTTGTCTGTTTGCTTCCTTCATATAGTCTGATGTGTTCATCATGACTATTGCACCTCCCTTGTCAGCAGGTTTAATGATGATTTCTTTGTTGGTTTTCAGAGACTGTATAGCTTTTCTCTCCTGGGCACTGATGTTGGATGCTTGTCTCCTGTTGGTGTCTATGATGGTGGATTTTATCAAATATCTGAATGAGTCTATATATTTATCCAAATGAGGGTTGCGTCCAGGAGGAGGTGTCCAGTCTGACCTCTTCTTGGTTGTTGGGATACCTTTTCCTTCAGTCCGAGTGTTTTCTGAATCTTCTGTATCATTGAAGTATTCCCTCAGGCGCAGTCTCCTGAAAAAATGTTCCATATCACTGCAGAGTTCAGTTTTATCCAGGGCCTTAGTGGGACAAAATGAGAGTCCTCTAGAAAGCACGGCCAGTTCCACCTTGTTGGGTTTGTAATCCGAGAGATTGATGACACAGTTAGATGCTTTTGTGTCTGGAATGGAGTGGTTGTCAGAGTTGTCAGGTTTTGGCTTTGTTTTGGATCTGTTTGTATAGAGTCCGGAATTGAGACGCAATCTGTGTAGTTTATTTTCTTTGTTATGAATCAGAAAGGACCGTAGTTTGTTGTAGTATTGTTGTAATTTTTGTTCTGTGGTTTCTGTAAGTGTTTTCCTTAGGCTTTCAAATTGCCCTTGGACTTTACTCCTTATGCTGTAGCAGACATGCAAAAGATGGTTCCTTAGTCTCTCAGACGTCCTGTGACAAAGATTTTTTGCATAATGGGTATTGTAGGTGTGAAGAATTGGGTTTGTAATCCAGAGTCCTTTGGGAATTAAATTCTCCTTTTTGCATTTAGATAAGAAAAAAATATCGCTGTCCATTTGTGCACGTTTCTTCAGAAGTGGTTTTAGTTCCATAAAGATGCGGTACATTCTGGTATCCTCCATTTTGATACAGTAAAGATGTATATCTTTGTACCGTGTTAGCCAGTAGATAGAAAAATATTTAGAGTTGAGAGTCCTCAGTGGTTGATACCTTTTAATGGCTAACTGAAAAGATGGTAACAAATTGCAAGCTTTCGAGACTACTCAGGTCTCTTCATCAGGCTAGACTAATACAACATATGAAGAATCACATATTTATACACAAAACAGCACAGAAAAAATGCAATAGGTAAGACAAGTGACGTGAAGCAGAATAGTCATTATGGCAGAGGGATGAGCATAAATATTGGAACAGTTCATAGATAAGGAGTGTGAAAGTTTTATTACCCTCTGATTGGGGTCTGGTAATGTTTTGTGATTTTTCACAGGGTCTTTGGAGTAAATTCCTTAATTGATGTAATAGGCCATAAATCCATGTGATAGGTTCATTCCAGCATTAAGAGTGTCAAAGGTCACCATCAATTTGTATTCGCAAATTCTTCTTTGTCTCAGAGATGTGAAATTGCCTCTCAGAACAAGTATTTTCATATTTAACATGTTATGATCAGGGGAGCAAAAATGTTTGGCCACAGGTAGATCCATTCTTTTTTCTCTTATCGTGTGGCGATGAGAATTCATCCTTGTTCTCAGTTTTTGCCCGGTCTCCCCCACATACAGACCCCCAGTTGGACATTTAGTACATATAATGAGGTACACCACATTAGATGTGATGCAGCTGAAAGTACCTGGTATCTTGTAGTCCCGATGGGAGTTGGGGATCTTTATCTTGTCAGTGGTCATTATAAATGGACAAGTTTTGCATTTCTTCTGGTTGCAAGGAGAGGTTCCTGCAGCTGTTGGGGAGGACAGGGAACTTCTGACAATGATGCTTCTTAGATTTGGGGGCTGCCTAAAACACAGTAGAGGGGGATCTGGAAATATGGATTGTAATCGGGCATCTTTTTGTAGTAAAGGTTGTAGTTTCCGTGCAGCTCCCCTTAGCACCTCCAGATTTGGATTGTAGGTGACCACTAGAGGCACCCGGCTATTTTCTTCTTTAGCTTTGTAATGTAGCAGGTGATTCCTTGATATTCTGGTGGCTCTTGTAATTTGGTTTTCAATTGTTCTTGGATGGTAGCCCTGATTTAAAAAGGTCTTTCTAAGGCGACCAAGGTGTTCATCTCTATCCATGGGGTTGGAACATATACGGTTGTATCTGATGGCTTGGCTGTAGACAATAGAGTTTTTTATGTGTTTTGGATGGAAACTGTCCCATTTAAGGTATGTTGGACGGTCGATTGGCTTCTGATACAGGGATGTCTCTATTTCATTGTTCTTTAGCTTAATGATGGTGTCCAAAAAGTTAATTTCAGTGCTGGAGTAGTTGAGTGTTAAGTTGATGGTGGGATGAAATTGATTAAACTGTTCATGGAACGTCTTTAGCTGTTGCTCAGACTCCGTCCAGATGATTAAGATATCATCAATGTAGCGGTAGTAGGCCCGAGGCCTGATGGGACATGAGGACAGAAAGTCGCTTTCAAGCTTGGCCATGAAAAGATTTGCATATTGAGGAGCCATTTTACTTCCCATAGCTGTGCCAGCCTCCTGTAAATACAGTCATGGCCAAAAGTTTTGAGAATGACACAAATATTAATTTTTACAAAGTCTACTGCTTCACTTTTTCTAATGGCAATTTGCATATACTCTAGAATGTTATAAAGAGTGAGCAGCTTAACAGCAATTACTTGCAAAGTCAATATTTGGCTAGAATATGAACTTTATCCCCCAAAACACATTTCAACATCATTGCAGCCCTGCCTTAAAAGGACCAGCTAACCTCTTTTCAGTGATTGCTCCATTAACACAGGTGTGGGTGTTGATGAGGACATGGCTGGAGATCAATCTGTCATGATTAAGTAAGAATGACACCACTGGACACTTTAAAAGGAGGCTGGTGCTTGGCATCATTGTTTCTCTTCTGTTAACCATGGTTATCTCTAAAGAAACACGTGCAGTCATCATTGCAATGCACAAAAATGGCCTAACAGGGAAGAATATCGCAGCTAGAAAGATTGCACCTCAGTCAACAATCTATCGCATCATCAAGAACTTCAAGGAGAGAGGTTCCATTGTTGCCAAAAAGGCTCCAGGGCGCCCAAGAAAGACCAGCAAGCGCCAGGACCGTCTCTTAAAAGTGTTTCAGCTGCGGGATCGGGCTACCAGCAGTGCAGAGCTTGCTCAGGAATGGCAGCAGGCAGGTGTGAGTGCATCTGCACGCACTGTGAGGCGGAGACTCTTGGAGCAAGGCCTGGTCTCAAGGAGGGCAGCAAAGAAGCCACTTCTCTCCAGAAAAAACATCATGGACAGACTGATATTCTGCAAAAGGTACAGGCAGTGGACTGCTGAGGACTGGGTAAAGTTATTTTTTCTGATGAATCCCCTTTTCGATTGTTTGGGACATCAGGAAAACGCCTCATTCGGAGAAGACAAGGTGAGCGCTGCCACCAGTCTTGTCTCATGCCAACTGTTAAGCATCCTGAAACCATTCATGTGTGGGGTTGCTTCTCATCCAAGGGAATCGGCTCTCTCACAGTCTTGCCTAAAAGCACAGCCATGAATAAAGAATGGTACCAGAATGTCCTCCAAGAGCAACTTCTCCCAACCCTCCAAGAGCAGTTTGGTGATCAACAATGCCTTTTCCTGCATGATGGAGCACCTTGCCATAAAGCAAAGGTGATAACTAAATGGCTCAGGGAACAAAACATAGAGATTTTGGGTCCATGGCCTGGAAACTCCCAGATCTTAATCCCATTGAGAACTTGTGGTCAATCATCAAGAGACGGGTGGACAAACAAAAACCTAAAAATTCTGACAAAATGAAAGCATTGATTGTGCAAGAATGGACTGCTATCAGTCAGGATTTGGTCCAGAAGTTGATTGAGAGCATGCCAGGGAGAATTGCAGAGGTCCTGAAGAAGAAGGGTCAACACTGCAAATATTGACTTGCTGCATTAACTCATTCTAACTGTCAATATAAGCTTTTGTTACTCATATGTTTGCAATTATTATATTTCTGTCTGTGATAAAAACATCTGTCAAACACACATAAAAACCAGAGGGCAGCAGATCATGTGAAAATATAATATTTGTGTCATTCTCAAAACTTTTGGCCATGACTGTAGAACTGGTTGTCAAATTCAAAGTAATTGTGGGTGAGGATGAATTTTGTGAGTTTCACCACAGAATCAGCATCATTCGCGGTGTTTTTCATGAAGTCTTTGCAGGCATTTAATCCATCCTGGTGTGGGATATTAGAGTACAAGGATTCCACATCCATGGTGGCCAGGATGGTTCCTTCTGGTAGAGGACCTATTGCTGCTAGTTTATTCAGTAGGTCAGTTGTGTCCTGAATGTAGCTGGGTGTATCCTTTACAGGGGTTTAAGAATGCCCTCTACCCATCCAGATACCTGCTCAGTTATGGTGTCCACACATGAAATAATCGGCCTCCCTGGATTTCCGGCTTTGTGGATTTTGGGAAGCATGTAGAACGTCCCTGTTCTTGGACTCTCTGGTATCAGGTCATCGGCTCTTATGGATTTGTCAGACAGACAAGATACCAACTTGCTTAGTTCCTTGTAATAGTCCTGTGTAGGGTCCGACTCCAGTTTTCTGCAGTAGCGTGTGTCCGTAAGTTGTCTGTTTGCTTCCTTCATATAGTCTGATGTGTTCATCATGACTATTGCACCTCCCTTGTCAGCAGGTTTAATGATGATTTCTTTGTTGGTTTTCAGAGACTGTATAGCCTTTCTCTCCTGGTGTAATGTATGTAGTACAGTTCATATAGCGTCTTGTGCTTGGGTGCAATGAAAATACATGAGACACAGGTTTGATATAGAAGGTCTTGTATTACTTCATACAAGTGGCAAAAATAGTCACACAGTTTGCAGATACAGAAGCAGGAGACACAGCAGGCCAGAGTAACTTAAGCTCAGCAATCACTCTCCACAACAGGTTCAGGATCTTCTTCTCTGTTACCGTAAGTCCATGCAAACGTGGATCTTTCAAAGAGCAGGGTTCCAGAGTCCACAAGTGTTCAGAGTTCCTCAGTAGGAATAGCTGGAGTACATAGTCCAAGGCTTCCAGGAGTCAGGTCACAGGTTCACTGCAGGCTAGATTCTGAAGCACTGATTGCTCAGCTGTGGCTGCTTAAGAAGCAAGAGGGAGAGAATCAGGGCGGGAACATGAAAGCTGAAAACTCCATATTGACTGAGGGCAAGATAGCTGCAGCAAGACAGAAAGCAAAATGGCTGACGGAAAACTGAGTTTCAAGAACATGTACAAAGAACCTTACATTACTCCCCCTTAGGGACAACCTCCGGATGGCCTCAGACCAGGCTTGTCTGGGTACCTCTGATGAAACTGGCGGAGCAAACGAGGAGCAATAACGTTATTGACTGGTTCCCATGAGTTGTCCTCCACTGGGTAGCCCTGCCATTTAATCAAATATTGTAACTGATTCCTGTATAACCTGGAATCTAGAATTCTTTCCACCACAAATTCTTCCTGACCATCGACTAGCACTGGGTCAGGGCAAGGAGAAGAACGTCCAGGAAACGTATTGGGTGTTGCAGCCTTTAGTAGGGATACATGAAAGACAGGGTGGATTCTCATAGTTCTAGGCAGTTGAAGACGACAAGCAACGGCACTTATAATTTTACTGATTTTATAGGGTCCAATGTACTTATGTCCCAACTTAGACGATGGAATCCTTAACTTAAGATTTCTGGTTGACAGACAGACCAGGTCTCCTACCTTGAAAACTGGTGCAGGTTTACGAAATTTATCTGCTGCTTTCTTGTACCTTTCCTGAGCCAATTCCAGATTCTCCTTTAGAAGATCCATATTCTTCTGTAAAGACGTGATTCTTTCGGCCACTGCTGGTAAAGGCGTTTCTATGGGAAATCGTGGAAGAATGTTAGGATGATAACCTAGATTGGAGTAAAAAGGAGACTGCTTAGTGGAGGCGCTCTGAGAGTTGTTATAAGAGAACTCCGCCAATGGAAGTAGATCCACCCAATCATCCTGTAGGTGGCAGATAAAGCAGCGGAGATACTGCTCCAGAGTTTGATTGGTTCGTTCGGTCTGTCCATTAGTCTGGGGATGAAAAGCAGAAGAAAGGTTTACTTTAATGTCCAATGCTGCACAGAAATTTTGCCAAAACCTTGAAGTGAATTGCACCCCTCGATCCGAAATAACCTCATCCGGTACTCCATGTAAGCGAAACACATCTTTAATCATCAAATCTGATGTCTGTTTTGCAGTGGGTAAGCCGACACAAGGAATAAAATGAGCTGCCTTTGTTAAACGATCAACCACCACTAGAATGGTGTTTTTCCCTTGAGAGGTTGGTAACTCCACAATGAAGTCCATAGAAATGGATCCCCACGGGCGGGACGGGGTGGGAAGAGGTTGTAACAGACCAGTTGGTGAGGAGCGAGGTGTTTTCCATCTTGCACAGACTTCACATGAAGTGACATAGTTTTAAAACATCCTTCCTGCAAGTGGGCCACCAAAAGAAACGAGAAAGAAATTCCTGTGTCTTTAGAATTCCTCTATGCCCAGCTATCTTGGAATCGTGAATGAGTTGCAATACTCTCAATCTGACTGTTTCAGGAATATACAGACGTTGTCCCAGAATCCACACACCATTCTTAAAGACAAGACTTACGTCCCTTGGGGGTTGTGCCAACAAGGAATCCGCATGGTATGCTTCCTTGATGTCCTTAAGTAGGTCTTGATTATGAATCACTCCCAGGAATCTAGAGTCAGGAATAATAGTCTTAGGAGGAGCAAGTGGACGGGTCTCTGCTGAATGAATCCTAGAGAGTGCATCAGCCTTTCCATTGCGCAATCCTGGTCTATAAGAAATGACAAAATTAAATTGGTTTAAGAAAAGATTCCAGCGAGCCTGGCGAGGAGTCAGGCACTTAGCCGACCTGATAAATTCAAGGTTACGATGGTCTGTCAGGACGACTATTTGCTGTGCAGCTCCCTGAAGAAGGTGTCTCCATTCTTTGAAGGCGGCAATAATGGCCAACAACTCTCTATTGCCCACATCGTAGTTCCTCTCAGCCGAAGACAACTGCTGGGAAAAGAAGGCACAGGGATGCAAGACATTCTTCTCACCTGTTCTCTGAGAGAGTATAGCTCCAACGGCACAATCTGAAGCATCCACCTCTATTATGAAGGCAAGTTCGGGGTTGGGATGTACCAAGATAGGTGCGGTGGTAAATTTATCTTTTAGACGAGAAAATGCTTCCTGGGCTTGGGGAGTCCAGGAGAACCTAGACTCTTTCCGGGTAAGTTGGGTGATAGGTGACACTACCTCAGAGAAATTCCTAATGAAACGTCTATAGAAATTGGCAAACCCGATGAAGCGCTGCACCTCCTTCACATTTCTAGGACTTGGCCAATCCTTGATGGCTTGGGTCTTACTTTCATCCATACTAATTCCTTGTGTAGACAGTACATACCCCAGAAATTGAATTTCGGTCCTATGGAATTCACACTTTTTAAGTTTGATGTAAAGATGGTTTTGTCTTAGACGTTCCAAGACCATTCTCACATGTCCATGATGTTCCTCTGTGGAGTTAGAAAAAATTAGAATATCATCCAAATAAATCACCACGAATGTATCTAGGAGATCCCTGAAGATGTCATTCACCAAGTGTTGGAAAGTGGCTGGGGCGGTACTCAGACCAAAAGGCATAACTAGATATTCAAAGTGTCCATAGCGTGACCTCAATGCAGTCTTCCATTCATCCCCAGGTCTAATACGGACCAAGTTATAGGCCCCACGGAGATCCAATTTAGAGAAAATTTTGGCATGCCGCACTCTCTCCAATAACTCAGGGATTAAAGGCAATGGATAACGGTTTCTAATAGTAACCTTATTGAGTTCCCTATAGTCTACGCAGGGTCTCAGAGATCCATCTTTCTTCTTCACAAAGAAGATGGGTGCACCTGCAGGAGATGAAGAGGGGCGTATGAAGCCCTTGGCTAGATTTTCGTCTATGTAATCCTTTAAAGCCTTTAGCTCAGGCCCCGCCAGGGGGTAGATCTTACCAAAAGGTATCTCTGCTCCAGGCAATAATTCAATTGGACAATCATATGGACGGTGAGGGGAAGCTGGTCAGCGTTCTTCTTGTCACATAAATCCACATAGTCCTGGTATACAGCTGGTAGTTCAGGGACTGACATGGTTCCTTTAGGAACAGAGCAAGCTGAAACTTCTGGACTCATCTGTTTCTCTGGAAAGTGTAATTCCTTGGTCTCCCAGTTAATGGTAGGGTTCTGAGCCTGCAGCCATGGTAGCCCTAGAATAATGGGAAAGTGGGGAGAAGAGATAAGCATAAAGGACAGTTTCTCTTGATGATCTTTACCCATAAGGACCCTCAAAGGCTCCGTTTCCTGATCCACTGGTCCAGAGGTCAGCAGGGAGCCATCCACAGTTTCCATCTGTACTGGAGTAGCCTTCTTCACTGAACGTATCCCCTGTTTCAGAGCAAAGGAGACATCCATAAAATTCCCACTTGCCCCTGAGTCGATCATAGCAGAGCTAGACACCCAAACTGAGTTAACCCAGAGTTTGATGGAAAGGAAGCAATGAGAATTGTTTTTCCTACAACTCAGCTGGGACACCGCTGAGGAAACTTGAAAAATTGCAGCGTTTACACAGTCATCGTCCTCAGAAGTAACGGAGTTTAAGTCCGAGAAATCAAGATCTGTTGCTGCAGATCTCTCTGGAGCCTGAGGCTCGGACCTGACAGATCTCCTCTCGCAACACTCACAGTGAATGAGTGCTGCAGTAGTCTTACGAGAACGGCTGGGGCAGTTTATAATGAAGTGCCCTGACTTACCACAATAGAAACATAGATTTTCCTTAAAACGATGTTCCTTGCGTTCATCACTAACCCGTCTTTGTAAAGAGTCTACCTGCATGGGTTCAGGTTCAGGTTCCCGTGTGATCCTACTCAAAGGTTCCTTAGCTGGGGAGGAAGGTAGGAAAAGGTTAGTGCGATTGCTTTCGAACCATCTCTCTTGCCTGCGTTCAGTCAGGCGAGCATCAATACGGATGCAGTAGTTAATAAAGTCACCTAACGCAGTGGGAGGGTCGGCACGAGCAAGTTCATCCTTAATTAGTGGAGACAACCCCTTTCGAAAAATAGATTTTTTGGCGGAACTGTCCCAGGTGGTATCAAGGGCCCATCTCCTGAAATCCAAGGCATATTCGGCTACCGAGTGCTTACCTTGGCGCAAAGTTAACATGGCTGCTTCAGCTGTTGCACCTCGATTGGGGTCATCAAACACCTGCCCCATGGCTGAAATGAAAGCATCAAGATGATCCAAACATTCATCCTCAGTCTCAATCAGAGGGTTTGCCCACATCAAAGCCTTGTTGGTAAGTAACATAATTATAGTAAGCACTTTAGATCGTTCAGTGGGAAATTGTGAAGCATGTGCAGAAAAAAACAGATTGCATTGGTTAATAAATCCCCTGAATTTTTCACGTTCACCGCCAAAACGAAAAGGGGGCAACTTGGGAATCCCAGAACTTGGGGCTACGGCAGGAGCCTGGACTCGCTCCTCTAGAACCTCAATCCTGGCTCGCAAATCCTGGGCAGTCTGTCCAAACACTTGCAAATTGTGATTAGTGAGGTCCTGTAGGTTTGTAAAACGGGTTTTTATAGTCTGTAAATCTGCAAGGATATTATCAGTCACTCCGCAAAGTTCCTTTATGCGGGCCTCCATTTTCCAGATCTTTTAAGACAGGAGTACTGGAAGGAGAGGAGAAAAGAAAAAAAAAACAATAGTGTTTACCTGTGGTAACACTGTAGAGAGAAAAAATAATTAAGGGAACTGCTCACCTGGAATGGTTGTGAGAAGTCACAACCACTATCATCACAGAAAGTTCAACCGGACATCTGATATCCACAGTTACAGCAGACACAAAAGAGGGAAGAGAAAAAAAAAAAAAAACAATAGTGTTTACCTGTGGTAACACTGCAGAAAAAAAAACTTAAGGGAATTGCTCACCTGGAATGGTTGTGAGAATCACAACCACTGTCATCACAGAAAGTACAACTGGACGTCTGATATCCACAGTTACAGCAGACACAGCCTTCCCAGACCCAGCAGACACTAACGTTTTGGCTTCAGAATCTTGTAATGTATGTAGTACAGTTCATATAGCGTCTTGTGCTTGGGTGCGATGAAAATACATGAGACACAGGTTTGATATAGAAGGTCTTGTATTACTTCATACAAGTGGCAAAAATAGTCACACAGTTTGCAGATACAGAAGCAGGAGACACAGCAGGCCAGAGTAACTTAAGCTCAGCAATCACTCTCCACAACAGGTTCAGGATCTTCTTCTCTGTTACCGTAAGTCCATGCAAACGTGGATCTTTCAAAGAGCAGGGTTCCAGAGTCCACAAGTGTTCAGAGTTCCTCAGTAGGAATAGCTGGAGTACATAGTCCAAGGCTTCCAGGAGTCAGGTCACAGGTTCACTGCAGGCTAGATTCTGAAGCACTGATTGCTCAGCTGTAGCTGCTTAAGAAGCAAGAGGGAGAGAATCAGGGCGGGAACATGAAAGCTGAAAACTCCATATTGACTGAGGGCAAGATAGCTGCAGCAAGACAGAAAGCAAAATGGCTGACGGAAAACTGAGTTTCAAGAACATGTACAAAGAACTTTACACCTGGGCACTGATGTTGGATGCTTGTCTCCTGTTGGTGTCTATGATGGTGGATTTTATCAAATATCTGAATGAGTCTATATATTTATCCAAATGAGGGTTGCGTCCAGGAGGAGGTGTCCAGTCTGACCTCTTCTTGGTTGTTGGGATACCTTTTCCTTCAGTCCGAGTGTTTTCTGAATCTTCTGTATCATTGAAGTATTCCCTCAGGCGCAGTCTCCTGAAAAAATGTTCCATATCACTGCAGAGTTCAGTTTTATCCAGGGCCTTAGTGGGACAAAATGAGAGTCCTCTAGAAAGCACGGCCAGTTCCACCTTGTTGGGTTTGTAATCCGAGAGATTGATGACACAGTTAGATGCTTTTGTGTCTGGAATGGAGTGGTTGTCAGAGTTGTCAGGTTTTGGCTTTGTTTTGGATCTGTTTGTATAGAGTCCGGAATTGAGACGCAATCTGTGTAGTTTATTTTCTTTGTTATGAATCAGAAAGGACCGTAGTTTGTTGTAGTATTGTTGTAATTTTTGTTCTGTGGTTTCTGTAAGTGTTTTCCTTAGGCTTTCAAATTGCCCTTGGACTTTACTCCTTATGCTGTAGCAGACATGCAAAAGATGGTTCCTTAGTCTCTCAGACGTCCTGTGACAAAGGTTTTTTGCATAATGGGTATTGTAGGTGTGAAGAATTGGGTTTGTAATCCAGAGTCCTTTGGGAATTAAATTCTCCTTTTTGCATTTAGATAAGAAAAAAATATCGCTGTCCATTTGTGCACGTTTCTTCAGAAGTGGTTTTAGTTCCATAAAGATGCGGTACATTCTGGTATCCTCCATTTTGATACAGTAAAGATGTATATCTTTGTACCGTGTTAGCCAGTAGATAGAAAAATATTTAGAGTTGAGAGTCCTCAGTGGTTGATACCTTTTAATAGCTAACTGAAAAGATGGTAACAAATTGCAAGCTTTCGAGACTACTCAGGTCTCTTCATCAGGCAAAGACTAATACAACATATGAAGAATCACATATTTATACACAAAACAGCACAGAAAAAATGCAATAGGTAAGACAAGTGACGTGAAGCAGAATAGTCATTATGGCAGAGGGATGAGCATAAATATTGGAACAGTTCATAGATAAGGAGTGTGAAAGTTTTATTACCCTCTGATTGGGGTCTGGTAATGTTTTGTGATGTTTTCACAGGGTCTTTGGAGTAAATTCCTTAATTGATGTAATAGGCCATAAATCCATGTGATAGGTTCATTCCAGCATTAAGAGTGTCAAAGGTCACCATCAATTTGTATTTGCAAATTCTTCTTTGTCTCAGAGATGTGAAATTGCCTCTCAGTACAAGTTTTTCATATTTAACATTTATAATGACCAAGGACAAGATAAAGATCCCCAACTCCCATCGGGACTACAAGATACCAGGTACTTTCAGCTGCATCACATCTAATGTGGTGTACCTCATTATATGTACTAAATGTCCAACTGGGGGTCTGTATGTGGGGGAGACCGGGCAAAAACTGAGAACAAGGATGAATTCTCATCGCCACACAATAAGAAAAAAGAATGGATCTACCTGTGGCCAAACATTTTTGCTCCCCTGATCATAACATGTTAAATATGAAAATACTTGTACTGAGAGGCAATTTCACATCTCTGAGACAAAGAAGAATTTGCGAATACAAATTGATGGTGACCTTTGACACTCTTAATGCTGGAATGAACCTATCACATGGATTTATGGCCTATTACATCAATTAAGGAATTTACTCCAAAGACCCTGTGAAAACATCACAAAACATTACCAGACCCCAGAGGGTAATAAAACTTTCACACTCCTTATCTATGAACTGTTCCAATATTTATGCTCATCCCTCTGCCATAATGACTATTCTGCTTCACGTCACTTGTCTTACCTATTGCATTTTTTCTGTGCTGTTTTGTGTATAAATATGTCATTCTTCAGATTTTGTATTAGTACATGCCTGATGAAGAGACCTGAGTAGTCTCGAAAGCTTGCAATTTGTTACCATCTTTTCAGTTAGCCATTAAAAGGTATCAACCACTGAGGACTATCAACTCTAAATATTTTTCTGTAATAAGTGATCACAGTTTGGTACTGAATCCCGACCAAATTTTCTTTTTTTCTTTTGAATGATTTCCTTTTCCTTCTGATTGATCCGATGTTTGATACTACTTGAAAGCTTTCTGATGTCAGGATGATGTTTATAACAATCTATGTCCTTGAATATCTTTGATATTTCACTTTTATTGGCCACTAATTGTTTTTTCCTTTTTGTGATGATAAAAGTAACGGCTTGTTTAGAAAAACCTTTTAGTAATGTGTCCCACTCTAAGGTTGAAGGATCTCCTATGTCCCCAGAAAGGGATTTCTGAATAACTAGACCTTTTGGAATGCAATCAAATGCTAGGTATCGTTCGAGAGTGACCACTTCCCATAAATCTCTCATCTCTTTTAGCAATAGTTGCTCCAACCTTTTTAGGGATTCCTTCACCATATGTAGATTGTCTACATTATAGTTCTCTAATGGTTCTTTTGGTCCCATATTAAAGAATGTTTGTATGAAATTAATACGATCTTTACGATCTTCCCATAAATCTCCCATACTTATGGTAAAGGTGTTTACAATCAGTAATGAAAAACGTATATACTGCTGCCAGCTACTAATGTGGTGGGAACAAATTGAAAATTTAAAGACAGATGTAGCGGCGCAAGTATATATGTGCCAGATCCGCTGCAAGTACAAAAAACTCCTACCACAAGGAGAAAGGAGAGTAATAAAAATACTAAGGCAGTACTCGCGCTTTGAATCAAACACACTCACAATACTGATCGTAACACTCACCTGAAGTTCTAAGAAGGTTTATGCACGGATATTTGAATGATAAGTCAGCGACTTATATTTGTGTGATAGTAGACGCTTTCGTATACTGAACCACTTGCTACTGGTTCTTTTTCATTATCTGTGTTATCATTTCCAGGCAGTTCTATTAACGTATTTAGAATTTCATATCGATTAAAGGTAGTTGTAGGAGGATAATCATTGCGATTGATTACTTGAGATTGGTTGATAGTAGTATTTGAGGGCTGATTTTTGTTAGTGGTAGATGAAATATTAATTTTGGGCAAAAAAGTATTAGTCAAACTCTCTGTGGTATTTTCTGAGGTATTTTCGATTTGGTGAAGTTGAGAAGATATTTCTATATTTTCAGATGTAGGATAAATTGAAAAATTGTCCTCTGAGACAATAATTGAAAGATCACTTCCCTCAATCTGATCAATAGTCTCAAAAACCTGTGAATCACTCTGTAATAAGTGATCACAGTTTGGTACTGAATCCCGACCAAATTTTCTTTTTTTCTTTTGAATGATTTCCTTTTCCTTCTGATTGATCCGATGTTTGATACTACTAGAAAGCTTTCTGATGTCAGGATGATGTTTATAACAATCTATGTCCTTGAATATCTTTGATATTTCACTTTTATTGGCCACTAATTGTTTTTTCCTTTTTGTGATGATAAAAGTAACGGCTTGTTTAGAAAAACCTTTTAGTAATGTGTCCCACTCCTCTAAGGTTGAAGGATCTCCTATGTCCCCAGAAAGGGATTTCTGAATAACTAGACCTTTTGGAATGCAATCAAATGCTAGGTTGTCCTGTATTGATATTCTCCTGCTGATAAAACACTGATTGTATTGAAACTACAGCACACATCTTATTCAGATTACATTGCAAAAACCTGTTGACAGATTCTTTTAATGTGTTAAAAGTGAAAACCAAAATCATAAACAAGCATTAAGTAAAGAGGAATCAGAATATATTGAAACACCACACCCTAGGTTAGCGGTATTTTACTATTTACCAAAGATTCTCAAAAACTTGGTTAATCCACCAGGCCGCCCTATCATTTCAGGCATTGGTAATCTGACCTCTAATCTATCCCATTACGTGGACTGTCATCTACAAAAGTTAGTTCCGAATCTACCCGCATATTTGAAAGATAGTAAGTACATTCTTCAAATTTTAAACCAATTTGAATGGGAGAGTAATTTTATTTTAGGGACATTAGATATTTCATCATTGTATACTGTTATTCAGCACGATAAAGGCACGGAAGCATTAGATTATTTTTTAAACAAGTCAGAAAATGTCTCTCCAGACATGATTGATTTTATTAAAGAATGTTCATATTTTATATTAACGCACAATTATTTTAAACATGAAAAGAACTACTACACCCAGCAATGGGGTACAGCCATGGGGACCAGGTTCGCGCCCAGTTATGCAAATCTATATGTAGGCAGGTGGGAAGACATATACATTTACCAGGATGGTATACTGCGCGCGGACCTGGCCCTATGGCTACGTTTTATTGATGATGTCTTTTTTATCTGGAAAGGGGGTTGGGATTCTTTAAATATGTTTTTAGATGATTTAAATAAAAATGAGTTTTATCTTGAATTTAATGCTACTACTAGCACCGGGATTCAGTACCAAACTGTGATCACTTATTACAGAGTGATTCACAGGTTTTTGAGACTATTGATCAGATTGAGGGAAGTGATCTTTCAATTATTGTCTCAGAGGACAATTTTTCAATTTATCCTACATCTGAAAATATAGAAATATCTTCTCAACTTCACCAAATCGAAAATACCTCAGAAAATACCACAGAGAGTTTGACTAATACTTTTTTGCCCAAAATTAATATTTCATCTACCACTAACAAAAATCAGCCCTCAAATACTACTATCAACCAATCTCAAGTAATCAATCGCAATGATTATCCTCCTACAACTACCTTTAATCGATATGAAATTCTAAATACGTTAATAGAACCGCCTGAAAATGATAACACAGATAATGAAAAAGAACCAGTAGCAAGTGGTTCAGTGTACGAAAGCGTCTACTATCACACAAATATAAGTCGCTGACTTATCATTCAAATATCCGTGCATAAACCTTCTTAGAACTTCAGGTGAGTGTTACGATCAGTATTGTGAGTGTGTTTGATTCAAAGCGCGAGTACTGCCTTAGTATTTTTATTACTCTCCTTTCTCCTTGTGGTAGGAGTTTTTTGTACTTGCAGCGGATCTGGCACATATATACTTGCGCCGCTACATCTGTCTTTAAATTTTCAATTTGTTCCCACCACATTAGTAGCTGGCAGCAGTATATACGTTTTTCATTACTGATTGTAAACACCTTTACCATAAGTATGGGAGATTTATGGGAAGATCGTAAAGATCGTATTAATTTCATACAAACATTCTTTAATATGGGACCAAAAGAACCATTAGAGAACTATAATGTAGACAATCTACATATGGTGAAGGAATCCCTAAAAAGGTTGGAGCAACTATTGCTAAAAGAGATGAGAGATTTATGGGAAGTGGTCACTCTCGAACGATACCTAGCATTTGATTGCATTCCAAAAGGTCTAGTTATTCAGAAATCCCTTTCTGGGGACATAGGAGATCCTTCAACCTTAGAGGAGTGGGACACATTACTAAAAGGTTTTTCTAAACAAGCCGTTACTTTTATCATCACAAAAAGGAAAAAACAATTAGTGGCCAATAAAAGTGAAATATCAAAGATATTCAAGGACATAGATTGTTATAAACATCATCCTGACATCAGAAAGCTTTCTAGTAGTATCAAACATCGGATCAATCAGAAGGAAAAGGAAATCATTCAAAAGAAAAAAAGAAAATTTGGTCGGGATTCAGTACCAAACTGTGATCACTTATTACAGAGTGATTCACAGGTTTTTGAGACTATTGATCAGATTGAGGGAAGTGATCTTTCAATTATTGTCTCAGAGGACAATTTTTCAATTTATCCTACATCTGAAAATATAGAAATATCTTCTCAACTTCACCAAATCGAAAATACCTCAGAAAATACCACAGAGAGTTTGACTAATACTTTTTTGCCCAAAATTAATATTTCATCTACCACTAACAAAAATCAGCCCTCAAATACTACTATCAACCAATCTCAAGTAATCAATCGCAATGATTATCCTCCTACAACTACCTTTAATCGATATGAAATTCTAAATACGTTAATAGAACCGCCTGAAAATGATAACACAGATAATGAAAAAGAACCAGTAGCAAGTGGTTCAGTGTACGAAAGCGTCTACTATCACACAAATATAAGTCGCTGACTTATCATTCAAATATCCGTGCATAAACCTTCTTAGAACTTCAGGTGAGTGTTACGATCAGTATTGTGAGTGTGTTTGATTCAAAGCGCGAGTACTGCCTTAGTATTTTTATTACTCTCCTTTCTCCTTGTGGTAGGAGTTTTTTGTACTTGCAGCGGATCTGGCACATATATACTTGCGCCGCTACATCTGTCTTTAAATTTTCAATGTGTATCAAAAGGACCTGTGGTGAGGTCATAACCATGTGACCTAACCATGTGATCCTGACCTCAACTGTGGGCGGGGTTACGGCTATGTAACTGAGTTGTTTTTGGCACCTGAGAGAGTGTGTGGGAGTCTGCCAGTGTGGACAGACTTCCATGTGGGACATTACAGAGAGGACTCTGTGACTGAGGAGTGAGTCTCCAGGCAGGAGCTGAAACATTGAAGATTTGTATTGCCTGTTACTATGTGGTTTATGAAGCAATAAACCTAAGGACTTTTTGTATAAGAAAGTGTCTCCTGATTTACCTCTGTAGCAGCCGAGTGAGTGAAACCTTACAGTTGGTGGATGGAATGCTGGCAGCGGCCCAAGGAGCACATGTTCCAGGACTGGGAATCAGGAACCAGAGGAGGAACGGACGGTCTGTGAAAACCGTGAGTGTGACCAGTGGTCACGAATAAACTGTGTTTTTGTTTATGTGGTGCCTCTGATATGAGGTATCTGAAGAAACTGTTAAGCAGTGGTGACAGACAGGAGTCTGTGTTATGTTGACCGGGGTCATTGAAAATGGAGAAAAAAGCATGCTGATATGATACCTCAGAGGAGGTGTCCGGAAAATCTCTCTGGCCGAGAGTGTAACAGACAGGAGTCTGTGTTGTACTGACGGGTCAGTGAGACTGTTGTTTTTTCCTTTGTGGGATGCCTCTATGAGAGAGGAGGTGTCCGGAAATCTCTGTGGCCAAGAGTGTGACAGACAGGAGTCTGTGTTGTGCTGACGGGTCAGTGAGAAACTGTTTTTTTTTTGTTGTTTTTTTTTCTCTGGAACACGTGTAAGGTGTGTGCTGTGGCTCGTGGAGTCACGAAGGGACAAGCGGCTGGCTGTGACTCGTGGGGTCACGAAGGGGACAAGCGGCATGCTGTGGACCAGCGGGTTCACGAAGTCGGCGGTGCAGGGACTTGCGCTGTGGCAAGGACAGCAAGAGGTTCTGCAGCAGCAAGAGCTGCAGTGGCAGCAGCGGCTTGTGCGTGGCAGCCGGAGGTGCTGGCGGGTGGTGGCAGTACCAGCAGGAGCTGGTGAGGTACCATAAGGACATCAGGTCCAGAGTGGGTGACCTCTTAAAGTGACGGTACCAGCCCCGAGAGACATAAGAGTCTGTGCGAACTGGGGTCTGGTAGAGCCGTGGGGGGAGTCCACGGTGTATAACCCAAGGAGGGGTGGTGTCCCTAAAAAGGGGTGGAGTCCCAAAAGGGGGTGGCAACCCGAAAGGGGGTGATGGCCCAAAAGGGGCGGAGTCCAAAAAGGGGCGGCAACCCAAAAGGGGAGGGTTGGCAAAAAAGGGGTGGAATATCCCAACGTTAAAGGGGAGGTGCAGACGAACTGTTGCCCGGGGCAAATATGTTGTGTGTGTCCAGTCTGCCTTACGAACTATCCACCCGGCACACTACTACGGGGGTGTGCCCTGCAGATAAACCATGAAGACGTGGTGGGTCTGGTCGACTCGGTGAGTCCGGTGACTCTAGTGAGGGTTGCACCTGACGGGTTTCAAATACCTGGAAGAAAGGTCGGGGTCACCTGTATCCATGGGGACACTAAAGATTATCCAGTGGCCAGGGTAGTCTTTGAGACAGGCTGGGACATTGCAGGACAGGATGTCGCTATAGTCCCTAATTTTTCGTGTCCAGTGGTCATAGGTCGGGACTCTAAACTGTTCTTTGGCTTGTGGGACAGGGGAGTTCCTCTACAGCAGGAGGGAGGCCTCTCTACTGTTGGGGTGGCAGACATTGGGACAGTGACACCTCCCAAAACTGACGAGTCAGACGGTGACACAGGAGGAAAGGATGCGTCTGCCCGACTTACTGACATGATGTCCTCTGAAATGTATGACAGTAGAACCAATGACGATGTGGTAGATAAGACCTCTAGAACGGACACCCAGTTAGAGGGTAACGGGAGGGGCCCAGAGAGTGACTCCTGTCCAGACTGTGACTCGACCGCAAGGGAAAGCGAGTACAGTAAGGTGGAGCCAAGTAAAAATGGCCGATCTTCCTCTCGCCGCAGGGGCCGTGGAAAGGCGGGACAGGCTACATCCTCTAAGAAGAGAAATGATGAGGAAGAGTCAGGGTCAGGTACCGGTCAGGTGACTGTCCTTGATAAGGAGGCAGAGCTGGAGCTCTCTGAAGTTACCGGGAGTCGTGAGACAGTGGAAGCTGCGGATGCCGGAACAGGCGGAACTCTGAAGAAGCAGAGTGTGAGTGGGCAAGAGTGCCCATCTGAAAATGTAATTAAAGAAGTAATGGTGCAACATGTGCTGGCTAAAATAGAGCAGGACCAGGAGATAGAGCTGTTGAAAGAAACAGTGAAAGAGGCAGTTGAGCAAGAAAGGGTCCTGAGACGAATAATTGAGCACAGAATGGAGGAGCTGGAGAAGGAAGTCTCTAAGCTCAGAGATCATCTGTCAGCGTGTCATAGTATGAACAAGGCCCTATGGAAAGATATGGAGGTGCTCAGAGAGGCCCAGGAGAAGCATCAGCAGGAGCTTCTCCAGAGGGAGGATGAGTGCTGCGTAGTGTTGAGCGATACTGCTCGATATCTAAAAATATCGGATCGGAATGGTATCGCCGATATCACTAAATATCGGCGATATCCGATTCCGATACCGGAAGTCCCATGTAAGTCTATGGGAACAAAATATCGCAACTAAAAAAACACTTTCTTTCCTTGTAAACACAAAATATACACACTTAGAATACATATATATATATATATACATGTCATTGTGACTATATATATATATACATATATTTATAGTTTATTCACTTCTACATAGTAAAATAGCCTCTGATTCAATTGCCGGGTAAAGCCGGCATTTGTGAAAAGACAGAAGCATCCGAGGGTCCAGTCGCCACAGAGATGTTGCATCGCACCCAGCGGTGTGACAACTTACTCTCAGGTAAGGAGGAAAACACCCCATTGACTCCAACCACTGCATTCAACAGTACACTATGCCAGCTGAGTGTAGGCGGACCCAATGGGATGGTCTAGCTCAGGCTGGTTAGAACAGGGTGTAGCTAGTTGGATGGGAGGGGTTGAGGCAGCCTTATGCTGCATGTCTTTGTAGTAAGAATTGTTTCCTTTCCTGCTTTCTTACTACGTCGCATACTCCACTCTGCTACATCACTCTGCACCATTGCTCTATCTCACATCTATCTGCCCTGGAAGGATACCGTCTTACCTGTACAAGACTTATCACCTAACTGCACTACACCATCCCTGCCAGAGGACCTGCACAGCAGCGCTGGTCACCCTGACCAGGTACTACAGGTGGCGTCACGACAAACTACACAAACATTCTATCATCCCCTGGAAATATCCCACATTCCAGTGAGCGACCAGGGCACGGACATAGCTGTGCTACCCGTCACATCCCCCATAGAAGTCGACGGGCTTGGTGGTGCCGAGTACCCCAAAACCTGTGGCTCTGTGCGACTCAACTTTGGCGTCACAAACAGGATTCAGAAGCTCGCTATAAGCGAGTCCTGTGTGCCTTAATTGAACTGTTTTTTTGCTTGAGAATTGCAAAAATCATCATAGACTGTATTTGCCATTTTTCCGTCATATCTGCGCCACGAGGCACAGGTGAAGAATAAGGGCGTGCTCTCGTGGGCGTACACTCACTCTGTGGCGCGAAAACGATGTCCGCACACTCTAAATGTTACTGCAATGTAAGATCGTGCCCCACAGCTCTGGAGTTCCGCCTCCTCATCCTCCTCAGTGGGCGGAAACGAATCGCGAAGGTCCCGCCTCCCTACAAAAGATGTCGCCTCCTGATGCTAATGACACATGTGACTTGGCAGAGATGGCGAATGGACGTGAGCAGAAGTGGGAAGGGATGGAGGAGTCAGAGCTCTCCCCCCACGGAAGCGACCCGATCGCCACGGAGCCACCGTTTGGCACCCGGCCTGGAAACCCTCCTACGCTGGAAGAAGCGGAGGATACCCTGAGAGACCTGGCCCAGCACCGGGAGGAGGTCGCCAGGATGGAAGCGAGCTGGCGGGCCGTAAAACTACAATTGGAGCGGCGCCAATCCCTCTTACCCCCTGAAGTGTCTGTACCGGAAGGTGAGGCACCCGTTCCAGTAGAGGAGGCCGTGCGGGCATCCCAGCCCTTGCAATCTGAACCGGTTGCCAGTATCTCAGTGGAGGCACCCGTTCCAGTAGAGGAGGCCGTGCGGGCATCCCAGCCCTTGCAATCTGAACCGGTTGCCAGTATCACAGTGGAGGCACCCGTTCCTGCAGAAAACGCCGCACCAGCACCCCAGATCCCGCTGTCTGCCCCCGTCGCTGAGGCAGAAGAAGCGACACCCGTCCTCATGGAGGAGGCCGCGCAGGCACCAGAGCTCTACCTGCCTGTACCGGAGCCCCGACCGTCATCTGTTCCAGAGCCGGCTGCTTCCGCCACAGGTGAGCGCCGCCAGGACTGGCGGGCGCCAAGAGAGCTGCCGCAAACCGTACATCGTAAGCTGGCGTTTGATGGTGGAGACATGGAGATGCTAGTGGAGGAGAATTACAACCGGCGTCAGGAGGAAGAGTGGAGACGTCAGGAGCGGGAAGCAGAGCGACAAAGGGAGCAGCGAGAATCCCAAAAGCTTCGGCAACGTCACCTGGAGAAGGACCTGGCAGAGAAGGTACATATGAGAAAGGATAAAAGTACGGTGAGGGAGCCGCGGCGTAAGGGTGCAGTACGGAACTTTAAGTTAAAAGGTGGTTGGGGCTTCATCCAGGAGCCTGGACTTTATTTAGAAGTTTTTGTAACCCGGCGGGACGTGGAGGCTCACCTCCCAGAAGGACACCCGGGGAGGGACCTGTTGCCAGGAGACTTGGTGACTTATACCCGACACTGGGGTTACAATGGATGGTACGCCCTAAATGTTACCAGATGCGACCCCTACTCCCCAGAGTGTCAGGAAACTGACAGACCCTACGAGCCTTCAGCCTCCCCCAACCAGGCCTCTGCACAAGTGCCCACCCCACGCCGTAAATCTCCCCAGCCTCCCTCAGTGGTCTCCTCAGCAGCCCCAGCTATGGACATGATAATGATAGCTGGCCCGTACCCGGCGCCTGTTAGGCCCCCTGGGGTTCGTTCAGTCCGGGACATAGGGGTCCAGACCCGGAGGGAGATGAAAGAGGTGGCCACACAGACCCAGATAGCGGGTCACGACGTCACTGTACAGGCCACACGACGTCATCAGGTCTGGGTGGACCCTCCTGTCACGGATGTTTGGCAAGCTCCAGAACAGTACCAGGTGGTACCTGTAAGAGGCCAGCCAAAGAAGTCTAAATAACCCGGACAGGGTCTCTGTATGTAAATAGTTAAATTATTGATGTACCCGGACGGGTGAATGTTCATAAAAAGAAGTTTATTGTTGCCTTAATATACCCAGGTTGGGTAATGGTTTGATGTACCCGGACGGGTGAATGTTCAGAAGAACAAGTTTATTGTTGCCTTAATATACCCAGGTTGGGTAATGGTGTTTCACTGTAATCAAAATGTTGAACTTTGAAGCCATGAACTGTACTGGCTCACAAACTTTTCTGTAAATAGTTGGCACTTAGGTGCTCCATCTTGGTTTTACAAAAAAACTTAACTGTGCACTATTTTCAACTACCTCAGAAACTAAAAACCCATTTGGTATGGCCGAAAGTGAGGTCTGCTCAAGGAAAGTCTTGCAGCCCACCCAAGACCACAGTTGGAGGTTTGGAGCGGGTCCTCCACAAGCACAAGTAAAGGACACTGTGAAGTTACCCCGGTGGGGTAGTCCTAAGAAGTCTCCACGAACTTCGGCACTAATGCTATTTGCACTTTTGTTGAATATGTATTTATTAACACACATGTATAACACATATCAAGGGTATGAACAGTAACAAAACATGTCACATAATATAAGCCATTTGCACTTTTGTAATGTTATTATTAAAAATTTTATTATGCAACGTTTAACTTGAAGTGTTTCCTGCTTTCTTACTACGTCGCATAGTCCACTCTGCTACATCACTTTGCACCATTGCTCTATCTCACATCTATCTGCCCTGGAAGGATAGCGTGTTACCTGTAGAAGACTTTTCACCTAGCTGCACTACACCATCCCTTCCAGAGGACCTGCACAGCAGCGCTGGACACCCTGACCAGGTACTACAGGTGGCGTCACGACAAACTACACGAACATTCTATCATCCCCTGGAAATATCCCACATTCCAGTGATCGCCCAGGTCACGGACCGAGCTGTGCTACTCGTGACATCCCCCATAGAAGTCGACGTGATCGGTGCCGAGTACCAACAAAACCCCTGTCTCTGTGCGACTCAACTTCCCGCACTGTGCTGGCACTTTACATTTACAATGCCTCTGGGTTTTTTTTTTGGGGGGGTGGGGAACATTCAGACTTTTGCTATGGGGCCCCATGATTTATATGTACGCCCCTGCTGCTGAGGCATGGTATTTAAGGCTGTTAAGGAGCCAATATCCATGGACCTTGCCAGCAGCGTTGGACTGGAGTACCTTGGGCCCACCAGAGAAAAATTATTCTTGGGGCCCACCATCATACTTCCCAACCTTTGAAGAAGGGAAAGAGGGACAAAGGCTGTGGCACGCTGTGCCTGCTGCAGCAAATTTTAGGCCATGCCACGTTGCACCACAGACTGTCCAGGAGTTGGTGGATGCTTTAGTCCAGGTGTGGGAGGAGATCCCTCACGAGACCATCCGTCGCGCTCATCAGGAGCATGGCCAGAAGTTGTAGGGAGGTCATACAGCATACCTCCCAAATTTGGAAGACAGGAAAGAGGATTAAAGGCTGCGGCGCGTGTTGCGCGCCGCTGAAAATTTAGGCCACGCCCCGACAACACCCATTTCACAGCTAATCACACCCATATCCTCGCCCCAAGCGTAACCATTTAGCAGTGCTGATCACACTGACTGGTAATGAGGGCACAGTGGCTGGTACTGAGGAAAAGAAAGAAAGAGCAGCGAGAGAGAAAGAACAAACAGAGAAAGAAAGAGAGGAAAGAAAGAAAAGAGAGAAAGAAAGAACAGAGAGAAAAAAGAACAGAGAGCGAGAAGGAAAGAACAGAGAGCGAGAAAGAAAGACTAGAGAGAGCGCCATAGGCGTAGCTAGGGTTTTGGTTTAGTGGGGGCAAAACTTCTGAGTGGGCCAATCATCAGAGAACCTCAGCAAATGACCGTGCTGTTGGCCAAAATAATCTATATATAAAAAGACCAATATTGATATTACCGCCATATGGTCTGTGTTAAATAATACCAGTCCTACAGAACATATAATAGATTACAGCACAGTACAGATAATGACTTACGCTGATGTTCTTCTATGGAATTGTTCATTCAGCTTCATTGCACACCGACATGACGATCTCAGCAGTAAATAACTGCACTCAACTTAGTATAGTGAATAAAGATTTTATTCACGTTACACATTCGGTCTATTCATGGACTTCATTCACAATATACTGAGGGTGATCCACATGGAAGAAAAGGCTGAATAGCTGGTGGGGTGATAGAAAGGACACGCTTATGCACTAGTACGTTAGATCGCAGTGAGTAGTCTCGCATTGACGTGTCACCACACCAGGACACCTTTCTTTCTTCCTAGGATCAACCCTTCCAGTAGTATCTGTGACTGTAGCCATGTATGGACCGAACGTTTCGTGTTACGTGAAAAAAACTTATTCACATACTAAATAGCGATTATTCTATAGATACGTTGGAACCTACCTGCACCCTCTGTTGTGCACACTTATTTTCTTTTTTTCATCGATCTCAGCGGACTCGACTGACCCATAAAAAAAAAAAAAAAACTCACCTCCGCCTGGTCTCACTGTTCTCCCTCTCAGCGTCTGACAGCGGGCGCCGGCAGGTGATGTTATTGCTCCCGCTGTCATACGCTGAGAGGGGGATTATGGGAGAGAAGGAGCGCTCGCTCCTTCTCTCTCCATGCGGTCAGCTTTATCGGCTGGATGCCGATACAGCTGACCCTCTGATGACGGGTGGGGGGCCCACTGCTGGCACCGGGCCCCCCCAACGCCTGTTCAGGCCCCATAGCTTCCGGGCGGCAGAGCAGGGAGAGCGATTCTCCCTGCTCTGCCGCAGAATGTAACTGTATCGTAGCTCCGGGTGGGCCCCCTCAGAGCGCGGCCCGGGCCACCGCCCCCTCTGCCCCGCGACCTATCCTTTCAAATCAGGGCCCACCACGCAGGAGCTGGGGCCCACCGTAGGTTTCTCCGGTGTCCCGGTGCCTCAGTCTGACCCTGCTTGCCAGCCTGATAATACCAGGCCACGGCAGTCTGCATATCTTGGCTGGTTAACAAAAATAGGAGATCCCCTCGAAAAAAATTTGGCGTGGGGTCCCCCCTATTTTTGTTAACCAGCCAGATGAAGCAGACTGCTGAGGCCTGGTTTTTCAGGCTGGTAAGGATCCAATATCCATGGACCTTGCCAGCCTGATAATACCAGGCCACAGCAGTCTGCTTAGCTTGGCTGGTTAACAAAAATAGGGGATCCCCTCGAAAAAAAAACGGCGTAGGGGTCCCCCTATTTTTGTTAACCAGCCAAGTAAAATGCAGACTGCTGCGGCCTGGTATTAAAAGACTGTCAAGGCCCATGGATTTTGGCCCTCAACAGCCTGATAATACCAGGCTACAGCAGCCCCACATTTGGCGCATCAAAAGATGTGCCAATTGTGGCACTTTACCCGGCTCTTCCCACTGCCCTGTAGCGGTGGCAAGTGGGGTAATAAGGGGTTAATGTCACCGTTGATTGCACGGTGAGAATAAGCCCGGTTAATAATGGAGAGGTGTCAATAAGACACCGATCCATTATTAATCCCAAAGTTTTTAAATGTATAAAAAAAAGACACAGCAAGAAAAAAGTATTTTAATGAAATAAAAGAGACAACACAGTTTTCATTAATTTTATTATACTCTCATTCCTGCGACGCCATCGATCTCCTGTAAAAAAAGAAAAAAAACAAAACAACAGTATACCACCTGTCCGACGCAGTCCATAATAACGACTGTCCCACGACGATCCAGCTCTGCTACATCGCAAAGACAGGCAGAGCCTGTCATCTCGACGCAGCACAGCTGATTACCTGCTTCCCTGGCGGTGACGTCATCGGACTGACTGCTTTACGGCCGGGATTACCCAGCAGTCACTGCAGTTATCGCGAGAAACTGCATGTGACCGCCGGGGAAAGATGATGGCGGCCATCAAGCAGTCCAGCCCGTGACCGCCGGAGATCTTCTGCCAGGTAAGTGCCGCTGACTCCTGACAGACCCGACCGACGGACACTGACAGTGACAGTGACAAATCCGATTCCGGTATCCGATAAGACGAAAATATCGGAACTAAGTATCGAAAGTCCGATAGAGCTAATATCGGCCGATACCCGATACTTGCGGTATCGTATCGCTCAACACTAGTGCTGCGGCTTGGCAGAGGAGCGAGATAAAGTTCTTTGTAAGCTCAAGATGGAGAAAGAGACTAATGCCCAGCTCCAGAAATCCACGGGAGACGAAGTACAGAAAGCAAAGTGCCACGCAGATGGCCACACAGAAAATGCTGAGGTCTTGGAGAACTGCGCTGATGCTCAGGATGAGGAGGTCCAACCGCATGTTCAGGAAAAGGAGACATCGCTTTTCAAGTGTATAATAGAGGTACCCGAAGACATGCAAGAAGCTTGTGCCAGTGAGGATGTACATGAGGCCTTTAGAAAAGCGGTGGAAGCATGTAGTGTGAACTGGGTGCCAGAAAAGAAGCAGTTGGTTATACTGTCGACTAGGGAAGTCACAATGAAGCGAGTGGCTATCCTGAGGGACATGCACCTACATTGTCTCCGCACAAAGCAAATAATCCTGTTGAGAAATCATGAAGCCACTCGACGTCTGGAGCAAGCAAGAAAGACTCAAAGTCAGCTTGGATTGATGGAAGACATCATTCAAGTGCCCAGAGGTCTGGTGAAGAAAGTCATCGGAAGACTGGGGAAAGTGATGCAGGAGATGGTGAATAGGTCCGGTGTGACGAGAGTCCGAATTCCTGCTGATGACGAAGTCCAGGTCAGGGGTGAAGACGGGATGGTTCCGTTCCTTGTTGTCGGATCCAGGGAGAGCCTTGGGAATATCCAGATGCTCCTGGAGTATCGTGTGTCATACCTGAGAGAAGTAGAGCAGCTACGACTTGAGAGGGATCAGGTCAACAGAAACCTGCAGGAAATGGAAAGAAGATGGCCTTCACCTTCAACCCGTGGTATTGAGAGGAGAAGAGGTTCGCTTAAGACTACAAGTCCTCAAGCTGGAGCTAATACAAGAAATAGGTCGCCTGATGGAAGAGGTAGAAGTAGCGATGCCTCAGTTAGCTCAGTGATGAGTGACCTAAGCAGGAGAACCTGTAGTAGACAAAATGAAAAGGACTCAGACCAGACAGGACATATGGGTGCAAAAGAATTGCGACGCCGTACTGACCGCTGGGGATGCGGGTGGTCTGACAGGGGGGCGTCAGCAACAGATGTGACAGAGTCGGAGGACAGACGCCTACCAAAGAGATTAGTAGCAGGGTCCGACTTAGAGAGACGGTTTGACTGGCAGAGACGACCGAGAAGGATCTCTGGTCGGGTGAAAAGTGTTCAACCCCACAAGTTTGAACAGAGGGGGGAGGTATGTGGTGTAATGACCCCTGATGCAGCTAGGGGGCACTGTGTATGGCCCTCGGGATATGCATGGAGGCATGTGATGGATGGACATTATGTATCGCAGAGGTGGGTGGCCCTGTGATGGAAGCCTGAGCATGTTTTGTTCAGCAGATCTACTGCTGAGAGTTTTGCTATACATTGGGAGGCTTCCAGGTGACTTGGAGAGCTGGGTGGGTCCAGTCACCTACAAACCCACCCAAGGGGTATGTGTCTGAATACCCAAGATAAAGCCAGTATGTTTATGTGTATCAAAAGGACCTGTGGTGAGGTCATAACCATGTGACCTAACCATGTGATCCTGACCTCACCTGTGGGCGGGGTTACGGCTATGTAACTGAGTTGTGTTTGGCACCTGAGAGAGTGTGTGAGAGTCTGCCAGTGTGGACAGACTTCCATGTGGGACATTACAGAGAGGACTCTGTGACTGAGGAGTGAGGCTCCAGGCAGGAGCTGAAACATTGAAGATTTGTATTGCCTGTTACTATGTGGTTTATGAAGCAATAAACCTAAGGACTTTTTGCATAAGAAAGTGTCTCCTGATTTACCTCTGAAGCAGTCGAGTGAGTGAAACCGTACAACTGCTAGTATTGAACTTTGTATTGCCATAGCTGAAGCACAGCTTGTGTGGCATATTCCAGCTATCGTTCCTTGTGTCTATTATTGCTGTTACCATTATAAGAACTGTTAGTTTCATTTTGGGCATAAAATCCTGTCTTTCCACAAAGCCTGTGTTTTGTTTCTGCCTCCTTGTCTACTGTACCGTGTCTGAGCCCTGCCCGGCGGTGTCGTTGAATCACCGCTACATATACATATGACAATGTCACATTGCATGATAAATTTAGCACAACTTGTTAGACATTTTTCTCTTTTTTGCTGTACTTCTTGTTTAGGAGATATGGTTGCAAAAAATGGTACACAATGGAAATAATTATGGCATATTTTATGAGTCTCTTAGCTACATTATTATTTCTAAACACTGTTGATGGATATATTAAAGGTGTCTACAGCATGCAGCCCAGTAAGTGACATATTACTGGAATCAGAGTCATGCTTCTCTTAGATGGTGTCCAAAAACTAGCTGATTATTTCCTTTTAAACACTTCAAAAATTAAGTTTAAGTGAAATAAACCTCTTTTCTCTATTATAATCCAGTTGTCCCTTTACAGAATCTCATTGAAAGAGTTGGTTTTATGAGGTACATGACTCCCTCCTGAGACTAGTGATAGGTTACGCACTTGTTTATCTAAGAAGCAGTCCAGGCTAACAGACTGTAGTAGGTTTTGCATATTCAACATGCGCAAGATTGCGGAATCTGTGAAAAAGTTTAACAGGGACTATAGGAATATGGCATTTTCTCTTTGCTTTTTGGTGCTTTTTTGTGAGTCCTTGTGTCATGATCTGTCCCTTTCTCCCTGCACTGGGTTTTTACCTGTGTATACCATTTGTCTCGAGTGCTACTTTCATGAATCATATACAGCAGGAGACATAAGAAGCATCAAAAATGTCTTTTGTCAATGGCAATGTATGTTTTTCATTTTATTTTTGTGCACCATTGGCCAAGTCTACTAGTTTTAGGTAACATATACTAAAAACAGACATAAAGATATGTTCATTAGAGTCTAAACAGTATGTGTCAGCTGTGATCCTGCCAACTGCCGCACCCAGAGTGCGATTGCAAAATCTATGCCAGTCAAGTTTGGAAAAAAGCCCAGATATCACTTTTGTTTCACAAAATATACTATCAGGAGAGTAATCTAAAACCACATCCATGTAGATAAAAGCCACACAGGTGCAGATACCATGAGCAAAGTTACACGCTTTTCTGAGGTATTTTCGATTTGGTGAAGTTGAGAAGATATTTCTATATTTTCAGATGTAGGATAAATTGAAAAATTGTCCTCTGAGACAATAATTGAAAGATCACTTCCCTCAATCTGATCAATAGTCTCAAAAACCTGTGAATCACTCTGTAATAAGTGATACAGTAAAGATGTATATCTTTGTACCGTGTTAGCCAGTAGATAGAAAAATATTTAGACTTGAGAGTCCTCAGTGGTTGATACCTTTTAATGGCTAACTGAAAAGATGGTAACAAATTGCAAGCTTTCGAGACTACGCAGGTCTCTTCATCAGGCAAAGACTAAAACAAAAGCTGAAGAATCACATATTTATACACAAGAGGACACAGGAATAATGCAATAGGTAAGACATGTGACGTGAAGCAGAACTGTCATTATGGCAGAGGGATTAACATAAATATGACTAGTTCATAGATAAGGAGTGAAGGTTTTATTACCCTCTGATTGGGGTCTGGTATTGTGTTGTGATGACCCTAAAAGGTCAGGGAAGCAGATTCCTTAATTGTTGTAGAAAGACATAAAACTCTGGGATATATTCATCCCAGCACTAAGAGTGTCAAAGGTCATCATAAGTTTATATTCCCAGACTTTTCTATCCTTCTCAGATTTGAAGTTAGATTTTAATACAAGTAATTCCATATCCGTCATGCTATGACCGGGCATACTTAGTGCTGGGATGAATATATCCCAGAGTTTTATGTCTTTCTACAACAATTAAGGAATCTGCTTCCCTGACCTTTTAGGGTCATCACAACACAATACCAGACCCCAATCAGAGGGTAATAAAACCTTCACTCCTTATCTATGAACTAGTCATATTTATGTTAATCCCTCTGCCATAATGACAGTTCTGCTTCACGTCACATGTCTTACCTATTGCATTATTCCTGTGTCTCTTTGTGTATAAATATGTGATTCTTCAGCTTTTGTTTTAGTCTTTGCCTGATGAAGAGACCTGCGTAGTCTCGAAAGCTTGCAATTTGTTACCATCTTTTCAGTTAGCCATTAAAAGGTATCAACCACTGAGGACTCTCAAGTCTAAATATTTTTCTATCTACTGGCTAACACGGTACGAAGATACACATCTTTCCTATATCAAAATGGTATCAACACTTGACATAGGGCGCTAAATAAAGGGACTGATATACCCTCAGGCTTTTTTCTGATTTATTCAAACTGTTTATTATATTAGAACACATTTCTGTCAATGGAAAATTCTTTCATTATAAGATTTTTTTAGCTGCTTCCTTTTTTTTTATCTATAATGAAAAATGCAACATGTACTTAAAATGATGGATTTGATAAAGTTTCTATTGAAGGAAAAGATAAATTTTTCCTATTTTAAAACTTTACATCTAAGGCTCTATTGTGGCTTTCATGCCAAAATGTTTCACGATAGGGTAAAAAAACAATTATGTCTGTTGTGCTCAAATTGTACTCACTCTGCAGTGAAAGCAGAGCAGGTTGTTCTTTCATCTCACACAGGAGTAGCCAAGAACAGACAGGTTACTCCTGTGTGAAACACAATGACAGCCCTGATCTCACTGCAGAGAGATTACTTTTTGCTTGAGCATAACAGACATAAGTGTGATACTGACACACTCAATAATCATGAGAGCTGATGGAAGGGTTTGCAATGTTACACAGCTAAACTCAGCTGCACTGCATTTACCCCCATACTGACTGATGCAGGAGGTTAGACCAGGAGATCACAGCTTTATCATTACATCCTACTCACTGAGAAATTTGCTCTAAGCTATGGTGGGGGTGTACTTTGTTCCTTTGATTCCTTTAATTGTTGCAGCCTGCTTATGAAATATGGTGATAGTTTATTATACAAGTGTCTCACAGAATATGCATAACATTTCAGACATAATGACCTTCCACCAATTTACATTGAAGAAGAGTAAAAAAAATGAAAAAAACTATATTTATAAAAGCCTGGATGCATCCTATAAATCAGTGTTCCCCAACTCCAGTCCTCAAGGCCCACCAACAGGTCATGTTTTCAGGATTTCCTTAGTATTGCCCTGGTGATGGAATTATTGCCTGTGCAGGTGATGCAATTATCACCTGGGTAATCCTAAGGAAATCCTGAAAATATGACCTGTTGGTGGGCCTTGAGGACTGGAGTTGGGGAACCCAGCAATAAATTTCTCAATAATTTTGTTAGTCATGTAATTACATTTTTGCATTTATTTTATGAATTGCTCCTAATCCTTAAATGCACTGATTGGTTACGGATATATGAGATCCCCTCTCCTGTACAATTGGATTCTTACTATTAGCAGTTAAATCATGCATTTGTGCGGGTTACCGTGGTTATAGGACACATCCACGCTCATATCTACTTCTGATCGCCTTGCACATCGCAGCTTTAGAGATTTATGAATGAGTACTATTAGTCATTAACTCATAGTAAAGCCCTGCCCTCATTACTTCCGCAATCAACCAACCAGCTTCGTCGCTCTCTACACTGAGTAAGAGGGTCACTGGTAAAATACTGGGGGAGATATGTTTCACTGATGTTGTTAGCTTCAGAACGGGGAAGCATGCTCCAGCATGTTATGTGCTGTGAGGGGTTAATCGGCCATGACAGGGCCGGTGGGCCAGGTTTTTGTGAACAGCTAAAGAGTTGGGCGGGACGGCTTTTCAAAATATCTCCACCCTAGGGTGTCGTCCAGGAGGTAAAAGGTAAGCCTCTGGACTCACTGAGGGTTCTGTGTGCTCCAAAGCGGTGCTCAAATTAAAACGCAGCCAAGCCCTGTTTCTGAGCGGGCGGACCCCGCATTGATATGGACTGTAATGAGTGCTGTTTTTTATGCCAGCAAGACTGAATATGTTTACTTTATTTTTGTACTGGTTTATGAAGCACGTTTTTAATAAACCGGGTAAAGATTTAAATGGAAATCATTCCTCTGCCTACCACGGTAAGCGGCCTGGTGAGCTGATTTACCACAACGTGTATTGCACGGCACCATAGCTACGGGACTTCTTCTTCGCCTTGTCAGCACTACATGTGCTCAGCTCACCCGGAGGTAAATCACTGCATCTCCTTATACACCGCATCTCCCATACAAGATGTCGGCTTTCCACTGGTGCCATCTACACAGTGGTGATCCTTTAGCGCTGTTACACTTATCACTCTACAGAATGATGGTGCGGCACAATATATCATGTCTTTTATCCAGCTGTCTATCCTGCCTTTTACTATTTCTGATATATGTTATATTTAAATACAATAAATCTATATATGATTTTTTTCATTATTAAAAGTTGGCTAATTGGTTTATTCAATAGGCATGCAATAAACATTAACGACATGATTTGAGTTTTTTTATGTTCTACTAATTCCCAGCCAATCATGAAAAAATGAGAATATTTGGTGTTATTTCCTCTATATTCTTTGAACTCTATATATTGACCTATTGTGAATATAGGTTTTTCGTTTACTTATTCTTATTCACAGTGCATCTGCGGAAGGTCAAAAGGACCGAAATGTTATGCATAATCTGTGGGATACCTTTGTATAATAAACTATTACCATATTTCATTGATTACAAGTGCCAAGTTCCTTGTTTGCTGTATTAGGGATGGGATCGCACTTCAGCACCACGACAACATTAGTCTTATTCTAACCTAATTTCTTGAATCTCCATGATTCATCTTGTTCCATTGTGCAACAAGCAAAGTTTCTCTCATTTGCCACTCTAAAATGTGATTTTTTTTTGTATGTTTCCTCTGTCGAACATGACATAACTATTCTGAGGCAGTGACCGGGTCATATGCGAAGGTCGCTATGTGTCCCCCAGGATGCACAAAGAAGCATATTGAGGCCGTGGGAGTGCATTGCTTTCACAGGCGTATCTGTGATTGCAATGCAGAATAAAAGTGAGTGTTGGTCTTGGCAGATTACAAAAACATGCCATGGGCTTTTATTTTTTAAACGGACTACAGGAAGGTTGTGGGACGATCCATTTCCTCCCCGGCCCGGTTTTCCATGTGGCCTACGGCCACAGGTTCTTGGTAAAAAACCCTGCAGAAGAGGGTTGGCTGTGTCAGTGTGGAGTTTGCAAGGTGCAGAGCAGATGGCTCTGCAAAATCTCAGCCTGTGTGAGGGAACAAAGAGCCAAGTGGAGCGAACTAGTGGCACCCCGCAACGTAATACAATGGTGCAGTCGCCCTTGGCAACCGAACACATTTACGGACTGTTTTGTTTCCTGGCTGCGATCTGCAGGATACCGTTTGTTTTGTTTGCAAGTTTTAGACATTAAAACTACGTTTACTTTGAACTTTCCTTGGTCACTGCCTCATCACTGCACAGTGAGGACCTCGCTGCACTACACTGTATATAAAAATTATTATTATTATAAACGTAATACACAAAAGGGCCAGGAACACAGTAAATTATTTAAAGCACATCTGTCAGCTTGAAGGGAACAAGTCACCAGAAAATGATAAGTTGTTTAAAAAAAATGTGTGTATGTGTATAGAGATAGAGATATACTGTATATAGAGTAGAGATAGATACATATATAGAGATAGAAATAGAGAGATATAGAGAGAGAGATACTGATAGAGTGATAGAAATATATATAGAGAGAGATCTACAGGGGTTGGACAAAATAATGGAAACACCTAACGTTTTGGCATCATAATCTTCGAACATGTTATAAACATGCAAACCGTGACATATGGTAATGTTTTGTAGTTGATTATTTGTGTTATGTGTATGTAAAATAACTGTTTTGCATAATTGTAAGAACATTGATGAGAACCTGATACCAATGGCAGACCTCTCGGATTTTCAAAGAGGCCAAATTGTTGGTGCTGGTATGGCAGGCGCTAGTGTAACCGAAAGTGCCCGAATGCTTGGCGTGTCAAGAGGTACTGTATCCAAAGTAATGACTGCGTTTGAAAGAGAAGGAAAAAAGTCCGCAGCAAAGCAAGATCCGGCCGTAAGTCGAAGTTGACTGAGAGAGACCATCGGACTCTAAAGCGAATTGTGAGAGAGGATCGCAAGACCACGGCTCCGAAAATCACTGCTGAGCTCAATGAACACCTACAGAACCCAGTTTCCACGAAAACTGTTCGTCGGGAGCTGAACAAATCTGGATTCCACGGAAGAGCTGCAATTCGAAAACCACTGCTCTCAATGACAAATGTTTCCAAGCGTTTAGAGTGGTGAAGAAACCTCCAGAATTGTTCCCTCGAGCAGTGGAAACGTGATATTCTCAGATGAATCATCGTTTACCCTATTTCCGACCTCCGGCCGCGTGTACGTTTGGAGACAGCCTAAAGAAGCATTCCATCCAGACTGCCTATCCCAACCGTAAAACATGGCGGAGGATCTGTGATGATCTGGGGTGCTATTTCGTGGAGATCCGCCGGGCCAATGATATCCCTTCATGGAAGAATTAACAGCCGCGATTATTTAGGCATTTTGGGCGACCAAGTGCATCCTATGGCTCAAGCACTTCCCGGAGGGGAACGCCATCTTTCAGGATGATAATGCACCAACTCATACAGTTAGAATCGTTAAAGCATGGCACGAGGAACATTCTAATGAAGTTGAGCATCTCATCTGGCCCCCACAATCCCCAGACCCCAACATTATTGAGCATTTATGGTCGATTTTAGAGATTCAAGTTAGACGTCGATTTCCGCCGCCATCGTCGCTCAAAGAACTGGAGGGTGTTTTAACTGAAGAATGGGCTAAAATTCCTTTGGAAACAATTCACACCTTGTATGAATCCATACCTCGGAGAATTGAGGCTGTAATCGCCACAAAAGGTGGACCTACACCATATTAAACTATCTTTTGTTGATGTTTTCAGGTGTTTCCATTATTTTGTCCAACCCCTGTATATCAACTGTATATTCATAATTTTTAAAAAACAGTTTGGATATTTTTTTATTTTACGATTCACTATCTATATTTAAAACAAAAATACAGAAATCTTGCAAGACTAATATAATAAAATAATATAAGTTAAAAAATAAAATAATTTTATACTGTCCACTAGAACTTATACTAGATGCATATTTTATGCGTTGTACAGAAGATTTTCAGCAGTCTCATTATCACAGATAGTGTCGTAAAGAAAAATTGTAAAATCCATAAAGATATCTCCGAAGAGGGGATATATCACTCTCATATTGAACATATGGGATTAATCATAACTGGGGAAATGAGAATGAGATGACATTTCAATCTCCATTGAAGTAGGACCTCTTGCCGTAAACAAGTATTTACAACAGGGGATTTGCTGAGAGCCAGCTACCAAGTCTAGGATTCATATACTCAGAAGCAGAGAAGAACACTTGAAGGCAATAGCTTCCTGTGTTCAATGGAAATATCTCAAACATTGTGGAGTCAGTCGTCAGTGATGATTTTTGGGGTTTGCATCAATCCAATATTAATTGGAGCTATATTTTAATATCCGTCAGATAAATGATGCTATTCGTGCCTTGTTTCATCATGTGATAAAGATAAAAAAGAGGACTATGTCAGAGAGATTGCAATGATTAAAGACCTGAGTGTCTGAAATGCGTCTGCTTATCAGCTCCACAAGCTGGAGCTGTGACTACCATGCTGTTGTCTTATTTTTTATTTACCTAATAAATTTGAAACTTTTAAATACATCGGATTTCAAGACCTAAAACATCCAAGGACCAGCCCTCCATGTGAGCTCACCAAAGAGACGTATGTGGGCGTAACCTTGATCTAATAAAATGATACACCTATATATATCCCATACACATACCATAGAGCATACATGAGAATAAATACACCGAAAGAGAAAGCTCTACCAAGAGAGAATTGATACTAATAAATCAAATTTTATTTATATAACATGATAAAATATGTAAAAATATATAAAAGGGAAGAAACCACACAAGATACAGAGAAAGAGGTGGTACAGCCCGAGCAGGGTGTAATATGAGCATAAAAATAGTACATATAAGTATACAAACAAACCTGGAATAAATACTAAATAACTAGCACCAAATGTGCTTTAAAGTGCATAGGTATGTAAGAAGAAAAAGACCTGCAATGAATAGTGGACACATGTCTTCTCAAACAATCAAAGAGATATATTGGCCACCGGTAAATAGGTGGCTAGAACCAAAGAAATTAAGTAGCCAGTGAATATGGTTCCCATCACACATAGCGACTCACCAGCGATCCTGACAACGATATGAACTTGTCAGGATCGCTGTTGTGTCACTACATGATCGCTGACGAGCTGCCAAACAGGCAGATCTCAGCAGCGATCAGGACAGCGACTATGGGGGTAACAAGCAATGCATGTCGCCTAGTTACCCGCAGTGTACGTTAGATACCAGTGCGCTGGTGCAGCGAGCTGGTAACCAAGGTAAACATCTGGTTTCTAGGCGCCGCCTGGCGCCTAGAAACTCGCTGTTTGCCTTGGTTACCAGCTCCCTTGCACCAGCACGCTGGTATCTAACGTACACATCGGGTTTCTAGGCGCCGCGCGATGCCTAGAAACCCAATGTTTACCTTGCTTACCAGCTCCAGCTCGCTGATCGCTGGTCTCCCGCCTGTCACACGCAGCGATGCGCGCTGGCCAGCGGGAGACCAACAACGAAAAAATGGTCCAGGACATTCAACAATGATCAGTAATACCCAGCAGGGGGGTTGATTGTCGCTGCGTGTCACACTAAGCGAGATCGCTGGATAGGTTGCTGGTGCGTCACAAAATCGGTAACGTTCCAACGATCTCGCTAGCGATCTCGCTATGTGTAACGGGGCCTTTAATCCCTTGTGGGAAAGACCAATTAACATAAAATCTCTGAGTGTGAGAGAAACATGTATACCCACTGACCGCAAGTAAGCAGGTCAAAATATAGACAGTCACAAAAACAAAGCAAGCACAAAAATATGCATAATCATGTTAAATACCCATAAGTACTAGTAACAGAGCATTACCTCAAGGCTCAGGCGTCCACCACACCCGACGCGCGTTTCGCAATGAAATGCTTCGTCCAGGGCATATTTTTGTGCGGACAAAATTACAATGAAAGGAAACACTACATAACACAAGAACCACCATTCAGAATAGGTGAGGTCCCATGCCTTTATACAAACAAACAGGGTCTGAGTCAGTCTATTGCTGCTAATGTCCGTGCTGCTGCTGAAATAGACTGGAAGTATCGGTCTAATATTAGGCCTAGTGGTCATTGTGAAAATTGTAAGATTTTTTTTTCCATAATATACATAGTGATATGAAAAATAAATCTAAAAAATTGTACAGAATACATTTAACAGAAAAATCTGCTCTAAGCAATAGGTAATTTGTTGCTTAAACATTCCTCATAATGTAAGCTGACAGATACTGGAGCAAGATATTGTAGCTGTAAATCCAGAATCCTAGTAGCTAAAAGTATAATAAAAGGAACTGTTAAAAATAAAAAATGTATGCCATTTGGCTAACAGGAGTGCGGCTGTAAGATCAACGTGAAGTTATTTCCAAATAGGATCACACCACTTATTGATGTGAATATTTATGTAAGGAGTCTGCATTTAATATGACAGGGATGATCCCTAGGTAGGTCACAATGTTAATTACATTTGCACCAAGGGCTTCTAATTAAAGAAAAGTGACTTTTAGCATTTAAGCATTTGCCTAATTCAGTCATCCAAGTGTTTAGATCTCATGCTATAATTATTAGCCAGGAAGGTCAGGACGCTTGCTTGCTATATTAGTACCACTGGCCGCTATCATTTCTAATGCTATACTAAGGAAGTTATTTTTATATAATTATGGGCCCAACAAACACTTTTCAGTGGAAGGTTTAGAAATAATGTTATGATAGTGCAGAGCATATTTTTAGAAGGCAAGTTTGTGAACATGTCCAAGTTCCTGTTTCATACACACCCAGGTCTATTTTTAATGCTGCTTCAACTTTTTTGACCCATAAACAAAGTGAATTTTAGAGCCGGAAATATGTTCTATTCAGGTCTCTACTGTAATGATAACATTATTATGTATTTCTTCCACTATTCTTGTAATGGTTTTGTTCAGTGCAGAAGTCTTTTTATAGCTTTTTAAGAAATTCCAAAAGGAGTTCAAATTGTTTATTTCTCTTTAAAGATGCAGAGGTGTATCTGGGGGGAGGGGCTTTTGCCATGGGTGGAGCCTTCAGGGGACGCTGTTGGGCCACCTAATGCAGCAGTCCAAAGTGTGTCCCCTAGCAACAGCATTTTGCCACCCCGTTCCCCCCCCCCAACGGACTGGAATCGAACGTTCTCTGAGCTGTCAGAGCTGTCAAGCTTTCAGATGCAAGTACAATTAAAGCCCTGACCACCAAATCAGGGCATCGTCAGCAGTGTGACCAAGTCATGTGATCACACTGCTGATGACACTCACCGGCGGGCAGAACATTGTTGGTAAGTGCTCCTGACCAGTGGAGCTGAAGACACAGAAGATGAGTGGGGAGTGGGTGTGAGCACAGTGGGGTGAGTGGTGGTTTGGGTGCAGGCACAGTATGATGAGTGGGGGGGGTTAGATGCGGACGCAGTATGAGAAGCCAGGGGGAAAATATATGGGGGGATGGTGCACACACAGTGCGATGAGTGGGGGGCTGGGTGCAAACACAGTATGGGGAGCAAAGGGATGAATGTATGCAGGCACAGTATGGGGAGTAAGTGGGGTTATGGGTGCGGGCACAGTATGGTGAGTAGGTGAAGTGGTGCATACAGTATGAGAAGCAAGGAGAAAAATACGGACACAGTATGGGAAGCGAGGGTGATGGGATGGTGCAGACACAATATGGGGAGTCCGGGGGAAGTGTGAGGAGACAGTATGGAGAGCAAGGGGGTAAATATATGGTGAATCCGTATGGTTAGCAGGGGTAAGGGAGAGGAGACAGTATGAGGAGGGAGAGGGAAATTTGTGTGGAGAATATTTAGGGGAATAATGTGAGGAGACAGTATGGGGGAAGAAAAGTGTGAGTGGACTCAGAATAAAGACTGAGTTATGTGGTTCTTGCATGGGGGACGGTGCAAGGGCACAGCCAGGAGGGAACAGTATACCAAGGAGGGAGAGTGTGATGAGAGGACACAATATAAAGACTGGGCCCTATAGGGAGACACAATGTGAGAAGACAGTGTGAAGAGGGGGCCCAGTATGGTAAGGAGGGGGTAGTGTGGAGAGCATGTACTATGAGAGGGACAGTGTGAAGGTCATATTTTGTGCAGTGAATTTAGTGAGGGCAATTATTTATTCAGTGGCTCAGTGCAGGCCAGATATTTTTATTCAGGTGCATTTGTCACGACGTATAACAGATATATTGTATGATAGTAACATATATCTAATGTGACATCATTTTATATTTCCTATAATAGAAAATATCAACATGTATACATAGTATCTGCCAGCAATGTCTTACCTGACATAATATCCTATGTATTGTGGGTCTATACTGTGTACGTGTCACGCTGTCTCAGGATAGAGGTGGACCGGGGTCTATGCTGACCCTGAACTGGGGTCCTGACTAGTCCCTCTACCTGGAGGTACTGTTAATGGTACAGAGGTCCAGGCCGCCAGCGTAACCCTGTCTCCTGTAGATCCCTGACCACTGTAATCTAGTCCTGAGAAGGACCCTGATTACCACCACAGGGAATGGGCAGGTCACAGCTTACACACAGTCTAAGATAAACAAGATAGACAAGGGGTAAAGAAAACGCTGCCATGCATACAAAACTTCCACTACAGAGGAACACAAAAGGTTAAGGAGATAAACAATAAGCGAGGAGAGGATAAACCACAACAGGCACTCTTAGCTTAAGTCTTCTCAGAAATTATCCGCTCTGCTGGTCTGAATGAATGCTTTCACTGACAACTTCCCCAGCAGACCAGCAGGTATAAGAAGGAAGCTACTTAACAAAACATCAATCGCAGCTGGGCGAGGCTGGTCAGTCCAGCACAGAGAGAGAAAGAATTAACTCCCTCAGTGCCGAAAAACACCCAGCACCAGAAACTCAGCTGTGCGAAGTCAGAGTGTGCAATCGCGACGATCTTCGCCGCAACACACCCGTGACAGTACCCCCCCTTCTACGAGGGGCCTCTGGACCCTCAGGGCCTGGTCTATCTGGGTGAGTAGTGTGGAAGGCCCGAACCAATCGGTCTGCGTTAATATCCGACGCAGAAACCCACATCCTCTCTTCAGGACCATACCCCCTCCAATGAACAAGGTACTGAAGGGACCGGCGATTCAGACGTGAGTCAATGATCTTCGATACCTGAAACTCCAAATTACCATTGACCACCACAGGAGGAGGAGGTAGAGGTGACGGTATAACTGGTGCCACGTACCTCTTAAGCAACAATTTGTGGAACACATTGTGGATTTTAAACGTAGGAGGGAGGTCAAGACGGAAAGCCACCGGATTAATTATTGAACTGATCCTGTATGGCCCGATGAATCTGGGACCGAGTTTCCAGGAGGGAACCTTAAGTTTTATATTCTTGGTAGACAACCATACCAGATCGTTCACACTTAGGTCCGGACCAGACACTCTCCTCCTATCAGCCATACGTTTGTATCGGTTCCCCATAGTACACAGATTATTCAGAACTCCTCTCCACACTGAAGCAAGTGACGACGAAAATCGTTCCTCCTCAGGAACCCCAGAAGAGCCCCCCCCATTGAAAGTACAAAACTGGGGGTGAAAACCATATGCCCCAAAAAACGGGGACTTACCAGTGGACTCGCTCCGCCTATTGTTAAGAGCGAACTCTGCCAGAGACAAGAAAGAAGACCAGTCCTCTTGGTTCTCTGAGACAAAACACCGAAGATATGTCTCTAAGCTCTGATTCAGACGCTCTGTCTGACCATTAGTCTGCGGATGAAAAGCCGAAGAAAATGACAACTGCATCCCCCGACGAGAACAAAATGCCTTCCAGAATTTGGACACAAACTGAGACCCCCGATCTGACACCACATCGGAAGGCAACCCGTGAAGTCTCACAATCTCCTCAATGAACACCTGCGCCAGAGTTTTAGCATTAGGAAGAGCAGAAAGAGCAATAAAATGTGCCATTATGACAGTTTTACCTGAAGACGGAGGGAGGTCCGTAATGAAGTCCATAGACAGATGGGTCCATGGACGCTCCGGGATTTTCAACGGTAAAAGGGCCCCAGACGGACGGGTATGTGGGGTCTTAGAGCGCGCACATACCCCACAGGACGCGACAAAAGTTACCACCTCTTTATTTAAGTTAGGCCACCAAAACCGGCGAGAAAGGAGATCTACAGTTGCTTTACTCCCTGGGTGTCCTGCCAAAGCAGAATTATGATGTGCCTCGATAACCTTTTGTCTTAACTGATCTGGAACAAACAGTTTCCCTGGAGGTCCTACAGGGGCGTCTCCCTGAGCCTCCAATACCTCCTCCTCAAGCTCAGAGCATACAGCCGACACCACAACTCCCTCCTGAAGAATAGGAACCGGGTCATCCGTCTTCCCGGCCCCCGGGAAACTACGAGATAAGGCATCAGCCTTTAAATTTTTTGACCCAGGACGATATGTGACGACAAAATTAAACCTGGTAAAAAACAACGACCATCTAGCTTGTCTGGAATTCAGACGTTTTGCAGACTCTAAATACAGCAGGTTCTTGTGATCAGTAATGACGGTGACCGGGTGGACTGCCCCCTCCAAAAAGTGACGCCACTCTTCAAAAGCCAACTTAATGGCCAAGAGTTCCCTATTGCCGACATCATAATTCCTCTCGGCGGATGACAATTTTTTTAGAGAAAAAAGCGCACGGATGCCATTTACCAGGGGACGGACCTTGAGATAATACCGCACCCACTCCTACGTCAGATGCGTCTACCTCCACAATGAACGGTTGTGATGCATCAGGTTGGATGAGTATGGGTGCTGAAGCAAAACATTTTTTCAAGGAGGAAAATGCTTGACAAGCTTTGTCAGACCACCTAGAAAAATCCGTCCCTTTTTTTGTCATGTCAGTGAGAGGTTTGACAACGGATGAGAAATTACGAATAATTTCCGGTAGTAGTTAGCAAACCCCAGGAAACGCTGCAGTGCTTTAAGATCCTCTGGCCGATCCCATTCAAGCACAGCCTTCACTTTCCCAGGGTCCATACGGAAACCGGAAGCTGACACCAGGAATCCTAAAAACTGAAGTTCTTGTACGGCGAATACACACTTCTCCCATTTGGCGTACAGTTTATTGTCTCGCAAGATCTGCAACACCTGTCTCACATGCTCCTGATGAGACACAAGATCCGGCGAGTAAATTAAGATGTCATCTAGATAAATGACAACAAACTGTCCCACTAGGTGGCGAAAGATGTCATTAACAAAATGTTGAAACACCGCCGGGGCAGTAGTCAGACCGAAAGGCATGACAAGGTTCTCATAATGTCCCTCCGGAGTGTTAAACGCCGTCTTCCACTCATCCCCCTCCTTTATCCTAATCAGATTATATGCCCCCCTGAGATCCAACTTAGAGAACAATTTGGCGCCCACAATCTGATTGAAGAGATCAGGAATAAGTGGGAGCGGATACGGATCTCGGACCGTAATCCGATTAAGCTCACGGAAATCCAGGCAAGGGCGTAGGCCTCCATCTTTTTTCTTCACAAAGAAGAACCCCGCGGCCACTGGGGAAGATGAAGGTCTAATATGCCCCTTGGCCAGACTTTCCGAAATATAATCCTTCATAGCTTGCCTCTCAGGACCAGAAAGGTTATATAACCTAGATTTTGGTAACTTAGCATCAGGAAGCAATTTTATAGCACAGTCATACGCGCGATGAGGAGGTAATTCTTGACACCCTTCCTCTGAAAACACATCCTCAAAGTCCTCCAGAAAAGGAGGTAAGGTTCTAGGCACGACCGCACCGATGACCGTGTTCATGCAGTTACTATTGCAAAATTCACCCCACTGGCTTATCTCTCTGGATTGCCAATTAATAACTGGGTTATGTTTAGTTAACCAAGGAAGTCCCAACACAATAGGAGTGGGAAGGCCCTCCAACACATAACAAGACAATAGTTCTTTATGTATTGCCCCCACTCGAAGGTCTATGTTATGCACGGCTTGCACAAAGCTACCTTGACCAAGAGGCCTGGCGTCAATAGAGAATATAGGGATAGGTTTGGCCAATACACTCAGTTGCATACCTTGCACCTGGGCAAACCGAGCGTCCACCAGATTAGCCGCGGCCCCACTATCCAGAAGAACAGAAATCCTTTCAGTTCTCGTACCTACCACCACCTCCGCTGGTACGAGAAACTGAGACTGACTTAGGGACGAAATACATACTCCCAGATTGTCGTCCACCACACAACCTGGGATCAACAGTTTTCCGGCGACTCCTTGCTCAGCAAAGTACGGGATGGACACCCTCCAACAAAATGTCCCTTTCTCCCGCAGAAGTAACATTTTCCTGTCTTGCGGCGCACCGCCGATCCCCTCCCTCGAAACGATGTCCCTCCTAACTGCATAGGCTCCTCAGAACAAACCAGGGGAACCTCAATATAAGGGACTATAGTAGAAGGTGGAGTCATCACAGGGGGCGGAGTTACCTCGTACCTCTCCCGAAGCCGTCTATCAATGCGAATAGCAAGGGCCATAGCGGCCTCCAGTGACGGGGGAGAATCATACTGAGCCAACACATCTTTTAATTTGTCAGATAATCCTTGACAAAACTGGCTCCTAAGAGCTGGGTCATTCCACTGAGTATCTGTGGCCCATCTACGGAACTCAGAAGAAAATTCCTCCGCCGGACGATCTCCCTGCTGTATCTTACGTAACTTCATTTCAGCAAGGGAGACCCGATCCGGGTCATCATATACCAGACCCAGGGCTGTAAAAAATCGATCTACTGACTGGAGAGCCGGGAGTCCGGAGGAAGAGAGAACGCCCAGGATTGAGGGTCCCCTTGTAAGAGCGAGATGACAATTCCCACCCCCTGATCTTCACTCCCCGAAGACCGAGGCCGTAGCCGAAAATATAATTTACATGCCTCCCGGAAGGTAAAAAATGTATCCCGCCCACCAGTGAACCTGTCCGGGAGAGCTACTTTAGGTTCAGATCTGGTTTGCTCCCGGGGGTACAAAACCTTGGACTTAACGTCCGTCAGCTCCATGGACAAACTCTGCAACTGCTGAGCTAACTGGGCTACTGGATCCATGGTAGCTGGGGAGAATCTTTTAGTGTGGTCGGTGAAAATGTCACGACGTATAACAGATATATTCTATGATAGTAACATATATCTAATGTGACATCATTCTATATTTCCTATAATAGAAAATATCAACATGTATACATAGTATCTGCCAGCAATGTCTTACCTGACATAATATCCTATGTATTGTGGGTCTATACTGTGTACGTGTCACGCTGTCTCAGGGTAGAGGTGGACCGGGGTCTATGCTGACCCTGAACTGGGGTCCTGACTAGTCCCTCTACCTGGAGGTACTGTTAATGGTACAGAGGTCCAGGCCGCCAGCGTAACCCTGTCTCCTGTAGATCCCTGACCACTGTAATCTAGTCCTGAGAAGGACCCTGATTACCACCACAGGGAATGGGCAGGTCACAGCTTACACACAGTCTAAGATAAACAAGACAGACAAGGGGTAAAGAAAACGCTGCCATGCATACAAAACTTCCACTACAGAGGAACACAAAAGGTTAAGGAGATAAACAATAAGCGAGGAGAGGATAAACCACAACAGGCACTCTTAGCTTAAGTCTTCTCAGAAATGATCCGCTCTGCTGGTCTGAATGAATGCTTTCACCGACAACTTCCCCAGCAGACCAGCAGGTATAAGAAGGAAGCTAATTAACAAAACATCAATCGCAGCTGGGCGAGGCTGGTCAGTCCAGCACCGAGAGAGAAAGAATTAACTCCCTCAGTGCCGAAAAACACCCAGCACCAGAAACTCAGCTGTGCAAAGTCAGAGTGTGCAATCGCGACGATCTTCGCCGCGACACACCCGTGACAGCATTACAATGACACTGCTATTTTTAATGGCACTGTGTCAGGATGTGCTGCAGAAGACCGGAGAAGATGGAAGTCTGCAGAGACAGCTGAGAATGAGAAAACTCATGGAATCTAAACAAGATGAAGCAAAGAAAGAGAACGATTCCAATCAAAGACAACGTCATCTATCATGTACCTGTATTTAAGCGTTTTTTTTGTAATTCTGACTAATTTTCATGTTTGAATTTATATTATGAGCATTAAAGGGGTTGTCCAAGTTTGTGATAAGTCTGCAGTTATTCTATGTGACTGCAGACTTCTGAATTCTCACAGTGCACATTGCACACTGACAAGATTCTCTGGTGCTAGTGATTTGTAAACATGCAGTCACGTGCTGACTAGACCTGGGAGGCCTCACTGAATGAAAATAAATTGAGCGAGTCCTGACACGTTTAGTCAGAATGTGGCGAGAAGTATACAAATCGCATACTCGTACTGACATGACCATCCTCTCTTGCCACCGGCAAGGGAGAATCCTAAAAGTGTAAATGCATGCGCTGTGAGAATTCAGAATTCTACAGTCACATAGAGTGACTGCAGACCTTCATCTCAACCCTTTCATTACAAAATGAAGCCCTGTTGCATGCCAATCTTAACAGCATGTAATATACTCACTGTCAGGCCGGAGTCACACTACCGTATAATACGGATGAGTGCTAGGCGATAAAAAAATCGCATAGCACTCATCCCAAAGTTAATCTATGGGGCAGCTCCCATCATCTGATTTTTTGTCGCATGTTTTATACGTGCGAGTGAAATCGCAGCATGCTGAGATTGTACACGTATCTCGGTTGAGAATAGCCAATGCAAGTCTATGGGTGCGAGAGAAAAAAAAGGACACCACACGGACCATCAGTGTGACTTGTGAGAAATACGCACACATTTTCCTCATTACAGCCCATTGAGCCATTAAATTCAAAGGGGAAAAGCAGTGAGAAATGAAAAGCCATACGGATGTCACACGGATCCTTAGATGCGAGGAAATCGCATCATCGCATTTAAAACGGATTACATACGGATCAACATACGGAAAACAGCTGTGCGATTATTGCATTACAAAATGGGACCGATTTTTTACACGTTGTGTGTGACTCCAGCCTCAGGATTCAGCTCTGCTTGCTTGGAAAAGTAGCTCATTGGCATGTGACAAAGGCTCATACTCACTGGCGCCGAAAACGGATGATAATCAGAGGAAAAAAAATCGGATGCAAATCTGACCAATGTTAGTCAATGGGTGAATTCTCATTTGCGATTTTTTTCTCATCAGATATTGGTGTGAGAAAAAAATCGCAGCATGCTGCGATTTGATGCGATTTTGGGATGAAAATCGCCAATGCAAGTCAATGGGTGCGATTAAAAAACGAAAAAGCACTCGCACCATGCACGTGCTGTCCGATTTATATGCACCAGTCTCCTTTGAAAAGCCGGTAATTCATCCCCGGCTACTGTAAAATCACACTGAGAGCTCACAAAACAGTAGATACATACACATAGAATATATATATAATATCTAATATATAAAGCTGAATGTATGTATGTGTGTATGTATGTGGGTATGTTTGTCCGGGATTGGAATCCGCACCGTCGCACTTACGGGCATGAAATTTTGCACGCCCGCACGTCTCGACCCCGAAAGAGTCCTAGGCTATGTTTTGAATCGAAATTTTAACCCCCGCATGTTCCAAATCGCCAAACAATTTTGGCCCTATCTACATAATGGGGAGAAAGCTGAATGCTTGTGTGTATGTCCGGCATAGGAATCTGCATTTACGGGCATGAAATTTTGCACACCCGCACGTCTCGACCCCGGGAGCGTCATAGGCTAGGTTTTTAGTCGAAATTTTAACCCCCGCACGTTCCAAATCGCCAAACTATTTTGGCCCTATCTACATAATGGGGAGAAAGCTGAATACTTGTATATAGATATAATCATTACAATTTGTTATAACTAACCGTAGTTAGGTACTATGCCCGGACAGCGCCGGGCTCTTCAGCTAGTATATATATATATATATATATATATATATATATATATATATATATACATGTCATTGTAACACATACATATATATATATTTATAGTTCTTACACTTCTACATACTGTAATAGCCGCTAATTCAATTGCCGGCTATTGTGAAATCACAGAAGCCGACATGAAATGATACATTGTTTCCACACAGTTAACCATGTCATTTCCTGTATTTTGATATATGGTTTGAACTTACAATTACATGAGTGTATTTGTACAAAATTTCAGACATGTAGGGGTTAATTAAAGGTGTAAATTCGTTGAAAAAAAATGCGTGGGCTCCCGCTGTATTTTCTCCACCAGACAGACAAAGCAAGCGAGTGGGGGCAGATAATAATAGCCTAGGGAGGGTACATTTTTTTTGTGCCCCCCCTGGCTACTAACATCTGCCCCCAGACACCCCAGAAAGGGCAAATCTATAATTAGATTCACCCTTTCTGGCACTTTGCCCGTCTATTCCCATTGCCCTGTAGCGGTGGCGAATGGGTTAATAAGGGGTTAATGTCACCTTGCTATTGAAAGGTGACCTTAAGCCATGTTAATAATTGAGAGCTGTCAATTAGACAACTATCAATTATTAATCCTATTGTATGATAGAAAAATCAAACACACACAGTTTAATAAAAAATAAGTTTAATGAAATAATCACACAGTTTTTGACCATATTTTATTTTCCTGCTAAAACCATTTCCTGTAATAAAAATAAAATAAAAAAGCAAAATTTTTCTTACCAATCTGATGTACAGTCAGGTCCCACGGTGTAATCCATCAGAAAGGATTAACAGGTTACAGCTTGCAGAGAGCTAATAATGCTGTCTCCGAGCTGTATTCCCATGAATGAATAAGTTACTCTCCCAGCGAAAGGAGAGGAATAGATTCATGAATGGAGCTTAATTGATTTATTGCCACTTTCACTTCAGTGACCTGACCTAACGTGAAAGTGGGATACAATCAATTAAGCTTCATTCATTAATCACATCCTCTCCTGTCGCCAGGAGATAAGCTCATTCATTCAGGAGCTATCAGATGAGCACGCAGGATTACTTGCGCTGCTTATCTGATTGCTAGTTAACCTTTTGTGAAGGATTACATCGTGGGATGTGACAGATCGCCAGATAGGTAAGAATAATGTTGTTTTATTATTTTATATTTATTTTAGAAGAACAAGGGCTTCGAACGGATTAAGAGTTAAATAAAAGATGGTCAAAAATATGTGTTTTGATTTCATTAAAATTATTTATTCTTAAAGTGTGTTTGTGTTTTTTTATTTACTTCAATAGGATTAATAATTGATAGTTGTCTAATTGACAGCTCTCAATTATTAACATGGCTTAAGGTCACCTTTCAATAGCAAGGTGACATTAACCCCTTATTAACCCATTCGCCACCGCTACAGGGCAATGGGAATAGACGGGCAAAGTGCCAGAAAGGGCGAATCTAATTATAGATTTGCCCTTTCTGGGGTGTCTGGGGGCAGATGTTAGTAGCCAGGGGGGCACAAAAAATGTACCCTCCCTAGGCTATTATTATCTGCCCCCACTCGCTTGCTTTGTCTGTCTGGTGGAGAAAATACAGCGGGAGCCCACGCATTTTTTTTCAACGAATTTACACCTTTAATTAACCCCTACATGTCTGAAATTTTGTACAAATACACTCATGTAATTGTAAGTTCAAAACATATATCAAAATACAGGAAATGACATGGTTAACTGTGTGGAAACAATTTATCATTTCATGTCGGCTTCTGTGATTTCACAAAAGCCGGCAATTGAATTAGCGGCTATTACAGTATGTAGAAGTGTAGGAACTATAAATATATATATATATATATATATATACATGTCACAATTACCTGTATATATATATATATATATATATATATATATGTATTCTATGTGTATATCTATTCTTTCTATTCTTTATTAAAGCTGTCAGTGTGATTTTACAGTAATGCCAGGGATGAATTAGCGGCTATTATCTATGTAGAAGTGTATGACCTATATATATATTATATATATATATATATATTAGATGTATATATATATATTATATATATATATACCACAAAAAATCCAGTGAAATAACACTGCAATTTACTCAAGCAATTAAATTGATAACAAAAAAAGTTTACTTTGAAAAAATATCAAACTTTATTCATATAAAATGTTAACACACATAGTAAAAAAAGATGCAAGATTGAAAAAAGGGACATACGACTCTCCTACCATGATAAATGCTGCATGGCATAACATATGGTATTACAATCAATCTAAATTCAAACAGCCCACCAATGTCTAAATCAGGATAGAAAAACCTTTGTTGGATATGCGAGTGACACATACACCTGCCAGATGGTATAAATAATCCCACCAATAGATCCAACCTCCTATACATACATATACATTGGGTCTGTATTTACAGATATCCAAATGCTTAAAGTAGTGGAGGGGAACCTTTCGGGGACAAAACCATTTTGAACAGTGCTATTGTTGTCAGTCGCATAGAAAAACAACCACCCTGTGCATAACTGTAATGATAAGTGATGAAATACCCGATTTTCACAAAACTGTGAACCAGCAGAAAACTGTATGATATACCTTAATGGTTTTGCAGCTATACCGGAGTGTTGTGGAGTCCTGTCCCTCTGCCCCGACGCGCACGTTTCGCCCAGCTTCTTCGGGGGGCGTGTGCAGGGCAGAGGGTGTGCATCAGTTAAATACCCCTGTTGCCCAATGATAAGAGACCCCCAATTAGTATGTGCCGGTGTGTGAATTGTTGCATAGCGGCGCATGTGTCGTTTTCTGCAAGGCTTCCCTTAACGGACGGATGATTGCGGTCTCAATGAGATCATCATGCAGCACGTGACTAGTCACGTGACTTGCACAGATGACCTCAGTGTTTTAGACCACGCTCAAACCATCGCGAGCCTGCATTAAACCCACGCATGCGCACAGCAAACACTTTCTGTCTTCTACAAATGTGTGTGTATCTTAAACCGGTATGTTTCATTTAGTATATAAATACTATGGTGAAGACAAGATGTTACAAACACTAGGCAGTCAATTTCAACTAATAGTCTAAATGACACTTAGCACCACTTGAGAAAAAATACATACATATATAAATGTTCAGCAAGCCCTATAGCAATAGGTTCTGCAGCGATGGAAATCACAAAAAAGACAGGATGTTACCAATACAAGTCAGTCAATTTGCCTAATAGTCTAAATGACCTTTTAGCACCACTTAAAAAATATATATAAATGTTCAACAAGCCAATAGCAATAATTAACCATTAATGGCTATCTATTAAACTTAACCCCTTATTTGTAACAGAAAC
>JARQOD010000006.1:76102692-76243244 GCA_033576555.1 Oophaga sylvatica | reverse complement strand
CTTTTTCCACCTTTTTTGTCATCCAAAAATTTTTAAAAATTTCCATAGTAAAAAAATGCTGATAAAACTAAAAAAAAGGGGGTTTGCCTCATGGGGATCACTATCTTAAAATTGGGGCTGTGGTTGTATTCAGAAATCACATGTAAACCCCTTTGAATAGCAGGGAATTACACACTATAAATTTTGGGACTGTTTAAATAAAAGTCTACATGAATTTTTAACTGATCTAATTTTTTTTTTCCCCGGCTTTTTCTTAGTTGCATTTTACAGCAAAAGCCCTGGTCCACAATCATTTACAATACAGAAAAAGGGATTAAAAGATTTTTAAAAAGTCCAAAATTTGAAGTGAAAAATTTTTTTCCCTTTGATTTTGGGCAAATTATATTTGCCCAAAAATAAAGGGACACTCAAAAAAACACATCCTAATCTAAATTAATGAAATTTCCCCTTAAAATACTTTGTTCTTTTACAAAGTTGAATTTGCTGACAACAAAATCACAAAAAAAACCCAACACGGAAATAAAATTTTTTGCACCAAGGGGGGGCCTGGTTTGGAGAGCCCCCCAAAATGAAAGTGGAAACAAACGAAATGAAAACAAAAAAAGACAAATTAAAGGGGGAAAACAAGTAAAAATGATCCCTCAGTATTGTGTGGGGGCCCTCCAATCCCGTTTTCCCCCCCTTTCAATGCCTGGGCAGGGCTCTCGAAAAAGTTGCGGATGTTCTCATAGGGACCCTTCCCCCCCAGATCGGGTTTTTAAAGCATCCGTCAACTCCTGGAATCTGTGGTGCAAGGGGAGGGTTGGTGGATGGACCGAGACATGCTTTTCCCAATGTGCTAAATGGGATTCAGGTTGGGGAACGGGCGGGCCAGTCCATAGCTTCAATCCCTTTCCATCTTGCAGGAACTGCTGACAAAACCCCAGCCACATGAGCTGGCATTGTCCTGCATTAGGAGACACCCAGGGGCCAAACCCCCCCAACAACCCATCAAAGACTATCAGCTGTGTACCACCAACTTTTTGCATAGCACAAAATGGGTCCCAACTCCCGTTATAAGGCAAGAAAAACAAAACCCTTTTTAAACCGAGAGGGGACCCTGTGAAGTTAAAAAAACCCTTTCCCGTGACCACCCCTTAAAACACATCAATAGAATGCCCAAGGGTGTGAAAGCAGTCATCAAAAACAAAAGGGGGCTGCTTTTAAGAACCTAGAATATAAGACATATTTTCAGTTGTTTCACACTTTTTTGTTAAGTATATAATTCCACATGTGTTAATTCATAGTTTTGATGCCTTCAGTGTGAATGTACAATTTTCATAGTCATGAAAATATAGAAAAATCTTTGAATGAGAAGGTGTGTCCAAACTTTTGGTCTGTACTGTATATATACAGGAGTTGGACAAAATAATGGAAACACCTAACGTTTTGGCATCATAATCTTCGAACATGTTATAAACATGCAAACCGTGACATATGGTAATGTTTTGTAGTTGATTATTTGTGTTATGTGATGTGTATGTAAATTAACTGTTTGTTTTGCATAATTGTAAGAACATTGATGAGAACCTGATACTAATGGCTGACCTCTCAGATTTTCAAAGAGGCCAAACTGTTGGTGCTGGTATGGCAGGCGCTAGTGTAACCGAAAGTGCCCAAATGCTTGGCGTGTCAAGAGGTTCTTTCTCCAAAGTAATAACTGCATTTGAAAGAGAAGGAAAAACATCCGCAGCAAAGCACAGGTCCGGCCGAAAGTCGAAGTTGACTGAGAGAGACCGTCGGACTCTTAAGCGAATTGTGAGAGAGGATCGCAAGACCACGGCTCCGAAAATTACTGCTGAGCTCAATGAACACCTACAGAACCCAGTTTCCACGAAAACTGTTAGTCGGGAGCTGAACAAATCTGGATTCCACGGAAGAGCTGCAATTCGAAAACCGCTGCTCTCAATGACAAATGTTTCCAAGCGTTTAGAGTGGTGAAGAACCCTCCAGAATTGGTACCTAGAACAGTGGAAACGTGTGATATTCATAGACGAATCATTGTTTACCCTTTTTACCGACCTCCGGCCGCGTGTACGTTTGGAAACAGCCGAAAGAAGCATTCCATCCAGACTGCCTTCTCCCAACCGTAAAACATGGCGGAGGTTCTGTGATGATCTGGGTTGCTATTTCGTGGAGATCCGCCGGGCCAATGATATCCCTTCATGGAAGAATTAACAGCCGCGATTATTTAGGCATTTTGGTTCAAGCACTTCCCGGAGGGGAACGCCATCTTTCAGGATGATAATGCACCAATTCATACACCTAGAATCGTTACAGCATGGCACGAGGAACATTCTAATGAAGTTGAGCATCTCATCTGGCCCCCACAATCCCCAGACCTCAACATTATTGAGCATTTATGGTCGATTTTAGAGATTCAAGTAAGACAACGATTTCCGCCGCCATCGTCGCTCAAAGAACTGGAGGGTGTTTTAACTGAAGAATGTGCTAAAATTCCTTTGGAAACAATTCACACCTTGTATGAATCCATACCTCGGAGAATTGAGGCTGTAATAGCCGCAAAAGGTGGACCTACACCATATTAAACTAACTTTTGTTGACGTTTCCAGGTGTTTCCATTATTTTGTCCAACCCTTGTGTATTTTTTTTGCTTAAAATACAAAGGAAATGTGTCATCTTTAACTATATGCCTTTTAGAGATCATTTCATCTTCAACTTGCTTAACTGTTCACAGTAATGGTAATTTTGACCAGGGGTGCCCTTTTACCTGCCATTGTAGATATACCACAGAACATTATAAAGATAGCCATCAAGAAATAGCTTAATTTTGGCACAACAGTGGAATTACCTAGAACTGGATGTTCTTCAAAAATTGATGAAAAGTAAAAAAAAAAATGTTTCAGCAAGGTGCCAAGCAGCCTACAGCAATATTAAAGAAGATGCCGTAATTTCTGGAAAAGTATTAATATGTCTGGCCAGAGGTGTAGTTTTGCAAGATGTTTCTTACAAAGAGACACATCCAAGACTGGTATGTATTGCCAAAATTCACATCAAGTCTGCCAAAAGCATGCAGAAAAATGTGCTATGGTCTAACACTGAAACCAACACTGAAGATCACCAAAAAAGCACCATATCCAAAGTGAAGCATGGTGGAGGCAGCATTATGCTTATAGGCTAGTTTTGGGCGGCTAGAACTGAGGCTTTATTTAGGGAATTATTCCAAATATTGGTTAATTTTGTAACAAAACCTTCTGCCTCTGTTAAAAAGCTGAAGATGAAGAGGATTTTTACCTTACATCATGACAACAAACCAAAGCATTCCTACATATCAACAAAAGAACGGGTGCACCAGAAGAAGATCAAAGTTTTGGTAAGGACCAAACTTGAATCCAATTGAAAATCTGTGGTGACCTGAAGAGGGTGCTGTATACAGGAGATACTCTTGCAATCTGACAGATTTGGAGCACTACTGCAAAGGAAAGTTGGCAACTGTTGCTAATTCTAGATGTACATGTTCATAGATGCCTATCCAAAAAGATTGAATGCTGTCATAATTTCAAAGGACACTTCACAAAGTATAAGTTTAAGGGTGTGAGTATTTCTGCAACCACATAATTTTAGTTCTTTATTTTTCTTTATTCACCTGAAAATAATTCAGTTTATCTTTCATTTGAATTGCATGCACAAATTATGGGTGACATAAAGGTGGAAAAAGTTATGAAATTATTCTTTTTAATAAGATTTTTTTACTATGCAAAATCCAGACATATTAACAGGGGTGTGTAGACTTTTTAAACGCTGTATGTACAAATACATATTGTGGCACATTACATATGTATACAGTATATAGCAGAGTTTATATGTCCGGCTTCTCCAGTTCAATTTTATGGATAGAAGCTGAACTTATCTATACGGCACGTGACTGCAATTATGGAACTGCATACACGCGATCACATTACTACCCACTCATAAAATAAATACCAGTCATATTCTGTACAGTAAGTGACTGCAGACTTTTGTCCCAAAAATGGACAACATCCTTAATCCCTTTCCGACATTGGGCGTAATAGTACGCCCATGTCTGACTCCCACCGGAGCCCGCACCATTCCGGGCACATGACAGCTGACCTGTACAGCTGACATGTGCCCGCAACAGCCGCAGGTGGAATTGCGGTCCACCCGTGGCTGTTAACTGGTTAAATGCCGCTGTCATGTCAATCTCGGACAGCGGCATTTAACTCGCGCTTATCGGAAGTGTGTAGCTAATCCTGCCCATCGGTGACCCCGTCACATAATCGTGGGTCACTGATGGGTCAGCATGCCAACCTGAGGTCTGCAGCAGACCTCTGTGGTTGTCATTGCCAGATTGCTATGAGCGCCGCCCCGTGGTTGGCGCTCATAGCAAGTGAACATTTCTGCTACACACAGGCGACTATTGAAGCATTCAAAAAGTAAAAAAAAAGGTTTTAAAAATATAAAAAAATAAAAAATCTGAAAGTTCAAATCAACCCCTTTTGCCCCATTCAAAATATAACAATAAAAAAAAATCAAATATACACATATATGGTATCGCCACGTTCAGAATCGCCCCATCTATCAATATAAAAAAAGAATTAACCCGATTGCTAATCGGCATAGTGAAGAAAAGAGAAATCTAGCTTAAAATCTAAATCACCTAGCTTGGTTCAAATCAGCATCCATTGTTCTAGGTACACAGCGATGTTGTAGGATTATTGTCAGGTGTGTGAGTAAAGAATTATATCAAGCAGGTGATAATGATCATCATTTTCATATGTAGGTTGTAACGCAGTCATGAGCAGAAATTGCTCTGTAGAAGGCTTAAAATTAGGTGAGGAGCAGCCAAACTATGCTACAAAAGAAGACAAGGCCCCCCCAAGGAAGCCCACAAGAAACGCGCATTGGGGCTGTTCTCTTTTGCACTGCCACAGATGGGTTACAATGGGTGAGATGCTTTTTGGTTACTGATGTCTGCCATGGTCAGGTTCCAGGTTATTTAGGATGTGTCTACCCTTTTAACTATATGTGTACCTTTGGGCTTGTTCACTCTAATTTATATTATGAGACATATCATACTATTGTGTGGATATCCTTTTTTGTATGTACAATTGTGAGTACCTGTCCTTTGGCAGTTTACAATTGTTTTCCATATTACTGTATTACAAGGATTTAAGGATTTACTGCTATTTGTGCATCGTATACCCAATACCTGATACATTTTATTGTGGAATTGTGCAATAGTTTTTTTGACACTGTGCGCCATCTCCTTTTCTTTTCTATTATGTGAATTGTGTTACTATTCTGTAATAAAGCTGTTACATATTTTTTACATCTTGTATTTTGGACTCTATGTCTCTTATAGGTTGATAATTGCAAAAGAAGACAGTTTTGTGTCACAGGTCTTAAATCATGGCAAGGCTGAGCACAAAAACAAAGCACAAGGTAGTTATACTGCATCAGTAAGGTCTCTCCCAGGCAAAGACTTCAGAATTTTATGATATACTGTTCATGCTCCTTTGAACAAGCACCAAGATATGGTCAATATTGACAACTGTAGACGCATCAGTCAGCCAAAGAAAGTAGGTGCAGCAGAAAAAAGATACATCAAGCTTACTTCCCTAAAAATTGGAAGATGTCCAGCAGTGTCATCGGCTCAGAAGCAGAAGAAACCAGTGGGACCCAGCAACATCTATCTACTGTTTTCAAAAGTCTGAACTGAAGTGGTCCTTATAGAAGAAATCAGGTCAAAAAGCAAGGAATCTAGGGCATCTGACTTAACTATGTAAGAAAACATTAAAAAAAATGTAAGAATTAGTGTGGAAGAAAATGGCAGCAGGAGATTGATATGGATTGATATGTCAAAATGTGTAATATTTGGCTGTAAGAAGGAAGTTTGCTGAAAGGCTGGAGAGCAGTAAAATAATGAGTGCCAGTAGGCAACAGTGAAGCATTGTGAAGGTTCCTTGTAAGTTTGGGTTTGCATTCAACAAATGGAGTAGGAGCTTCTGTCAGGAATAATGGTGTCCTCAATGCTGGGAAATACAGACTAATATTTTTCCATCATACAATACCATGAGGGAGGCGTCTAATTTGCCACAAATTTATTCTGCAGCAGGACAATGACCTATAACATAAAACAAATAGTATTAAGAACTGTCTTCAGCGAAAGGAAGAACAGGAGTCCTGGAAGGGATGATATGACCCTACAGAGCATTGATCTATTATCTATGCTTATATAGTGCCATCATATTCCACAGCGCTTCACAAATATTGCCATCGCTGTCCTTCTTGGGGGTCACAACCTAAATTCCCTATCAGTATGTCTTTGGAGAGTGGGAGGAAACCAGAGTACTCAAAGGAAAACCACGCTAACATGGGGAGAACATACAAACTCATTGCAGATGTTGTCCTTGATGGGATTTGAATCCAGTACACTATTGCTACAAAGCAACAGAGTGCAAACCATTGAACCACTATGATATCAACAGCATCATGTAAGTGTAGAATTACCGTATTATTCGGACTATAAGACGCACTTTTTTCTTCCAAAATTCTGAAGAAAAATGTGGGGTGCATCTTATAGTCCGGATGTACCTGCTGTGGCTGTGGATGGTGGGGTGGGGGGAGCGGCTGTGGCGGAGCAGTGGCTCACAGGAGGCAGGAGCTGGCTGCTGCGGCTAACCCCAGTGCTCGCTGTTAAAGAGAAACAAATATTCACTACTCCCCATGCCCGTAGTCCCTCCCACCTCTATGCACTGAAGCTTGCCCCAAGAGGTGGGCTGGACTTTAGGCGTGGGGAGCAGATAATATTAATTTCTCTTTGATAGCAGATGCAATGTTAGCAGCAGTCACTTGCTTCCTGCGGCTGCTGGGCGATCAAGTGTGCCCGCTAGTAAAGAGAATGAATATTCACTGCCCTCCACTCCCATGGGCGTAAGAAGCATTTCAAGGTCTTAGAGTGGCCTAGCCAGTCTCCAGACCTGAATCCAATAATCTTTGGAGTCAGCTGAAACTCAATGTTGCACAGCGACAGCCCTGAAAGCTGAAACATCTGGAGAAGATCTGTATGGAGGAGTGGGCAAAATCCCTCCTGCAGTGTGCACAAACTTGGTCAAGAACTGCAAGAAACGTCTGACCTCTGTAATTGCAAGCAAAGGTTTCTGTGCCAAAATATTAAGTTCTGTTTTCTATTGAATCAAATACTTATTTCATGCAATAAAATGCAAACCACACCTCCCGATGAAGTTTTAATGAAATGAGCGTTGGGGCGGCAGGGTTACCATTACAAACACTGTTACGTACATGAAAGTTCATCATATTCTGTCTCTTATGTGCCCCTTTCTTGCTAACAAGAAAGTTTACCTATGTACATTTGCATTATTTAAGGGCCTGAGCAATTTATCATCTTACTGTTTCATATATTTTTATTATTTGATCTATTTGTATGGGTCCCAGCAGTAGTGTTTGGCAGCCTCTGTTGATATTAATTTTGTCTATTTTCTGTGTTGTTTTTAATTGTTAAAATGAAAATACTATTTTATAGGCATATAAACTCTCAAGTAGTGTTGAGCGATATTGCTCGATATCTAAAAATATCGTATCGAAATTGTATCGCCGATAGCACTAAATATCGTCGATATCCGATTTCGATACCGGAAGTCCCATGTAAGTCTATGGGAACAAAATATCGCAACAAAAAAAACCCTTTCTTTCGTTGTAAACACAAAATATACACACATAGAATACATATATATATATATATATATATATACATGTCATTGTGACATATATATATACATATATTTATAGTTTATACACTTCTACATAGTAAAATCGACTCTAATTCAATTGCCGGGTAAAGACGTGACATACCCCATAGAAGTCGACGGGCTCGGTGCCGAGTACCCTGAAAACCTCTGGCTCTGTGCGACTCAACTTGGGCGTCACGAACAGGATTCTGTAGCTCGCTATAAGCGAGTCCTGTGTGCCTGAATTGCACTGGTTTTGTGCTTGAGAATTGCTAAAATCATCAGAGAATGTATTTGCCATTTTTCCGCCATATCTGCGTCACGACGAGGCACTGGTGAAGAAGAAGGGCGTGCTCTTCGTGGGTGTCACTCACTCAGTGGCGTGAAAACGATGGCCGCCCACTGTAAGTGGTACTGCAATGTAACATCGTGCCCCACAGCTCTGGAGTTCCGCCTCCTCATCCTCCTCAGTGTGCGGAAACTAACACGAAGGTCCCGCCTCCCTACAAAAGAGGGGCCCTCTCCAGATATGACACATGTGACTTGGCAGAGATGGCTAATGGACACGACGAGCAGAAGTGGGAAGGGATGGAGCAGTCAGAGCTCTCCCCCCACGGAAGCGACCCGATCGCCACGGAATCACCGTTGGGCACCCGGCCTGTAAACCCTCCTACGCTGCAAGAAGCGGAGGATACCCTGAGAGGCCTGGCCCGGCACCGGGAGGAGGTCGCCAGGATGGAAGCCAGCTGGCGTGCCCTAAAACTAAACTTGGAGCGGCGCCAATCCCTCTTACCTGAAGTGTCTGTACCGGAAGGTGAGGCACCCGTTATAGTAGAGGAGCCCTTGCAATGTGATCCGGTTGACGTTGTCGCAGTGGAGGCACCCGTTCCTGCAAAAACCGCAGCACCGTCAGCACCCCAGAACCCGCTGTCTGCCCCCGTCGCTGAGACAGAAGAAGCGACACCCGTCCTCATGGAGGAGGCCGCGCAGGCACCAGAGCACTACCTGCCTGTACCGGAGCCCTGACTGTCATCTGATTTAGAGCCGTCTGCTTCCTCCGCAGGGGAGCGCCGCCAGGACTGGGGGGCGACAGGAGAGCTGCCGCAAACCGGACACTGTAAGCTGCAGTGGAGTGGTGGAGACATGGAGCAACTGGTGGAGGAGAATTACAACCGGCGTCAGGAGGAAGAGTGGAGACGTTTGGAGCGGGAAGCAGAGCGACAAAGGGAGCAGCGAGAAACCCTAAAACTTCGCCAACGTCACCTGGAGAAGGACCGGGCAGATAAGGACCGGATGAGAAAGGATAAAGGAACCCTGAGTGAGCCGCGGCGTAAGGTTGCAGTACGGAGCTTTAAATTGAAAGGTGGGTGGGGCTTCATCAAGGAGCCTGGACTTTATTTAGAAGTCTTTGTGACCCGGCGGGACGTGGAGGCTCACCTCCCAGAAGGACACCCGGGGAGGGACCTGTTGCCAGGAGACTTGGTGACTTACACCCGACACTGGGGTTACAATGGGTGGTACGCCCTAAATGTTACCAGGTGCGACCCCTACTCCCCAGTGTGTCAGGAACCTGTGAGACCCTCGAAGCCTTCAGCCTCCCACATCCAGGCCTCTGCAAAAGTGCCCACCCCACGCCGTAAATCTCCCCAGCCTCCCTCAGTGGTCTCCTCAGCAGCCCCAGCTATGGACATGATAAGTATAGCTGGCCCGTACCCGGCGCCTGTTAGGCCCCCTGGGGTTCGTACAGTCCGTGACACAGGGCTCCAGACCTGGAGAGAGATGAAAGAGGTGGCCACACAGACCCAGATAGCGGGTCACGACTTGACTGTACAGGCCACACGACGTCATCAGGTCCTGGTGGTCCTTGGTGTCTCGGATGTTTGGCAAGCACCAGAAGAGTACCAGGTGGTACCTGGAACACCCCTGCCAAAGAAGTCTAAATAACCCGAACAGGGTCCCTGTATGTAAATAAATAGTTAAATTGTTTATGTACCCGGACGGGTGAATGTTCCAAAAAATTTTTTTTAATTTAATAAAAAAAAAAAAAACACAGTTTTCATTTCTTTTATTACTGTCTCATCCTGCTGCGACGCCATCGATCTCCTGTAAAAAAATGAAAAAAAAAAAAAAAAAGTATACCACCTGACCGACGCAGTCCATAGTAATGAGTGTCCCACGACGATCCAGCTCTGCTACATCAGAATGACAGGCAGAGCCTGTCATCCCGGCGCAGCACAGCTGATTACCTGCTTCCCCGGCGGTGACGTCATCGGACTGACTGCTTTACGGCCGGGATTACCCTGGAGTCACTGCAGTTATCGCGAAAAACTGCATGTGACCGCCAGGGAGAAGATAATGGCGGCCATCAAGCAGTCCAGGACGTGACCGCCGGAGATCTTCTGCCAGGTAAGTGCCGCTGACTCCTGACAGACCCGACCGACGGACACTCACAGTGACAGTGACAAATCCGATTCCGGTATTCGATAAGACGAAAATATCGAAACGAATTATCGAAAGGCCGATAGAGCTAATATCGGCCGATAGCCGATATTTGCATTATCGTATCGCTCAACACTACTCTCAAGGTTTTCTTACCATTATTTGTTGCAATATAGAATAGTTTGAGTTTTTGCCCACAGTGCACTTCATATTATGGGTAGTTTGAAGATAAGCTGTTTTTCTATTGCATCAAATACTTATTTCATGCAATAAAATGCTAATTAATTATGTAAAAATAATACAATGTGATTTTCTGGATTTTTGTTAAAATTCTGTCTCTAACACTTGAAGTATACCTACAATAGAAATTACAGACCTCTCCATTCTTTGTATGTGAGAAAACTTGCAAAATCGGTAATGTATCAAATACTTATTTTGTCTGCTGTATGTATGGGAAATAATGGCATAATTTATGCATATACTGGTGCTTCTCACAAAATTAAAATATCATCAAAAAGTTAATTTATTTCAATTCTTCAATACAAAAAGTGAAACTCATATATTATATAGAGTCATTACAAACAGAGTGATCTATTTCAAGTGTTTATTTCTGCTAATGTTGATGACTATGGCTTACAGCCAATGAAAACCCAAAAGTCATTATTTAAGTAAATTAGAATATTAACAAAAAACACCTGCAAAGGCTTCCTAAGTGTTTAAAAAGGTCCCTTAGTCTGTTTCAGAACGCTCCACAATCATGGCGAAGACTGCTGACTTGACAGACATCTAGAAGGCAGTCATTGACACACTCCACAAGGAGGGTAAGCCACAAAAGGTCATTGCTAAAGAAGCTGGCTGTTCACAGAGTGCTGTATCCAAGCATATTAATGGAAAGTTGAGTGGAAGGGAAACATGTGGTATAAAAAGGTGCAAAGCAACTGGGATAACGGCAGCCTTGGAATGATTGTAAAAGGGAATCTGTCACCCCATTTTAGCCATATCAACTAAGGATATGACTGAATAGTGCGTCCCATAAGCAGGCTATCGGTAGGTATCATATATCCTGATACCCCCGTTTTGATAGCAAAATACCTTACTAAAGTCGGGATTCTTTTCTCTAAATCAGGGCGGTCCGGTCCGGAGGGTGGAGTTTTCACTCCTCTTCCCCCCGCTCCTCGGCATGTCTTGCGTATCGCTGTCTGTGAATAGCACAGACGGCGTTCTGCTTCCCGCCATTGCGCTTTTCAAATTCCCCCTGTGCCTGCGCAGTGTGCTTTGCCCAACAGTAGGCAAAGCATAAAATCATTACAGCGCATACGCAACTCTTTCCTTGCTCCGGAATTGACTGCTTGCCTTGGACGACTTCAGGGGTAGGGAAAGTAAATGACAACAGTTGCACATGCCCTGTAGTAATTTTATGCTTTGACCACTGTTGGGCAAAACACACTGCGCAGGCGCGGGGGGAATTTGAAAAGCGCAATGGCGGGAAGCAGAACGCCATCTGTGCTATTCACAGACGGTTATACGCAAGACATGCCGAGGAGCGGGGGGGAGAGGAGTGAAAACGCCACCCTCCGGACCGGATCGCCCTGTTTTAGAGAAAAGAATCCTGACTTTACTAAGGTATTTTGCTATCTAAAACGGGGGTATCAGGATATATATCTGCCGATAGCTTGCTTATTGGACGCACTATTCAGTCATATCTTTAGTTGATATGGCTAAAATGGGGTGACAGATTCCCTTTAAGAAAAGACCATTCAAAAATTTGAGGGAGATTCACAAGGAGTGGACTGCTGCTGGAGTCATTGCTTCAAGAGCCACCACACACAGATGTATCCAGGACATGGGCTACAAGTGTTGCATTCCTTGTGTCAAGCCACTCATGACCAATAGACAACGCCAGAAGCGTCTTACCTGGGCCAAGGAGAAAAAGAACTGGACTGCTGCTCAGTGATCCAAGGTGTTGTTTTCAGATGAAAGTAAATTTAGCATTTCATTTGGAAATCAAGGTCCCCGAGTCTGGAGGAAGAGTGGAGAGGCACACAATCCAAGCTGCTTGAGGTCTAGTGTGAAGTTTCCACAATCAGTGATGGTTTGGGGAGCCATGTCATCTGCTGGTGTAGGTTCACTGTGTTTTATCAAGACCAAAGTCTGCGTAGCCATCTACCAGGAAATTTTAGAGCACCTCATGCTTTCCTCTGCCGACAAGCTTTTTGGAGATGAAATTTCATTCTCCAGCAGGACTTGGCATCTGTCCACACTTTCAGAAGTACCAATACCTGGTTTAAAAACAACAGTATCACGGTACTTGATTGGCCAGCAAACTCATCTGACCTTAACCCCATAGAGAATCCATAGGGTATTGTCAAAGGGAAGATGAGAGACACCAGACCCAACAGTGCAGACAAGCTGAAGGCTGCTATCAAAGCAACCTGGGCTTCCATAACACCTCAGCAGTGCCACAGGCTGATCAACTCCATGCAACGCCACCTTTATGCAATAATTGATGCAAAAAGAGCCCTGACCAAGTATTGAGTGCATTTACTGAACATTACATTTCAGTAGGCCAACCTTTCTGATGTTAAATTGATTTTTTCAAGCTGGTGTTATAAAGTATTCTCATTTACTGAGATAATGACTTTTGGGTTTTCATTGGCTGTAAGCCATAATCATCAACATTAACAGAAATAAACACTTGAAATAGATCACTCTGTTTGTAATGACTCTATATAATATATGAGTTTCACTTTTTGTATTGACGAACTGAATTAAATTAACTTTTTGATGATATTCTAATTTTGTGAGAAGCACCTGTACTATATGTCGCTATTATCTATATGAATAGAACGCCAGATGTTTTTAAGTTGTGGCTAAAGATCAACCTTTTATACAATGTATAAGTCTAAAATATACACAGTAATATATATATATATTATATATATATATATGTATAAAATGTGTGTTGTGCCTCTTTATTATAGGCATGCTATGGTCTTCTTTTCTTCTTTATCTAACAAAGACTGACATGATGTACCTACATCACTTAGGGCTCCGTCACACATAGCGACACACCAGCGATCCCGACAACGATATGCACTTGTCAGGATCGCTGGTGTGTCACTACATGATCGCTGCTGAGCTGCCAAACAGGCAGCTCAGGCAGCGATCAGGACAGCGACACTGCGGGTAACATCGCCTAGTTACCCGCAGTGTACGTTGGATACCAGCCCGCTGGTGCAGGGAGCTGGTAACCAAAGTACACATCGGGTTTCCAGGCACCGCGCAGCGCCTGGAAACCCGATTTGTACCTTGGTTACCAGCTCCCCTGCAGCAGCGCGCTGGTATCCAAGGTACACATCGGGTTTCCAGGCACAGCCCTGCGCCTGGAAACCCGATGTGTACCTTAGTTACCAGCTGATGGCTGGTCTCCTGCCTGCCACACGGAGCGATGCATGCTGGCCAGCAGGAGACCAACGATCAAAAAAAGTCCAGGACATTCAGCGACGATCAGCGATACCCAGCAGGGGGCTGATCGTCGCTGAATGTCACACACAGCGATATCGCTGGGGAGATCGCTGTTGTGTCACAAAACTAGTGACTCAGCAGCGAGATCGCTGTGTGTGATGGGGGCTTTATTTTCCATTTGAGCCTTTTGTTGTGTCCAATGCCAGGGGCACTTAAGGGCTGATTATCACTTACCAGTCAGTAAGATTAACGACCGTTGTTTTAAGATGCCCTTGATCTTATTACCCAATTTTCTTAATAACAACAGGATGTTAAAGTCGCTTGATTAGTTGATGCCAGTGTTCAGTCTCCAGACTTTACCCTCCTAACATCTATACAATGGGAACCTAGCTATGAGCAAGCGTTCTTTAACCTTTGTGAATCAAAGGTTACTTTGCGCACAATAGCTCTATTGACTACATATCTCTAGATGTGGGGGGGTGGAGAGATGAGTATGGAGGGGTTGAAAGGTGAAGTGCATGGAACAAATTGAAATTCCAAGCTATACCCTGAGGAATTGCTGCTTAGCAACAACTCTGGTTTGTGTCACTCTGCAGAAGTAGCTGATGTGTGAATGTATGGAATTGATTACATCATTTCCAGAGGACAGAATACTTAACTTGCTGTCAGCAGGAGGTTTCCCTGTCTCTCGTTGATGCTGCACTGAAATACGCCGTCTACATTGCACAATGCCTTCGAAGATGAGACGAGCAACATTTATGTCGTCTGGATCAAGGAACATAATCTCTTGAGTAAACATCATCTTGTTTTATGTAACTGTCAATATCCAACCTTATCAAGGGTAAATTAAATGATGTGTCCATATGTTTTCAGGGCGCACCTGATGTGACAATCTATTAACATAACGCAATGATAGCTGAAGGATCCTGTCACTGCCGGGCCACAGATTATGCAGATTCTGTCTATAAATGGGCTTCACTAGTAAATTAATTACCTCTGAAACGACATCAGATAGCAGCCAAAGGGCACATGGTAAATTCATAAATGAGATCTATAATGGCCAGCAGCGCTCCAGTAGGCGCTCATTTAAAGGGAAACTCAAAGCAACTATTAATAATTGATCAAACTGATAAAGTAAGTGCACTTAATATACCTGTTGTGTTATTTCTCTAAAAGACATTCGGAAGTCATATAAGACGGGAGAATACACTACAGTACATGTTATATTACCATTGGTATGGCAGCACAAATTGGTAATGGGTGTAAATATACAGTGTGTACAGGGGCAAACAGCTTCTAATTACTATATATAGAACACCACAAATATAAAAGAAATGGAATAGTTTTGAAACCTGCTAACGCAGCTATCTGTCACATAGAGGGGTTGCCCACCTTTTGTGGACAATTTTTTTCTAACTTACATACATGCAATTGGGGCTAAAATCATTTTAGCATTTGGGTTTTATTACAAAATTTAGCACCGTTTGCCTCTCATAGCTGCTGTACTATACTGTCTATTGCTGGCTGCAAAATAAGATAACGGGGTTGGTCAAATTATCTTTATTTTAAGAGATATGTTGAGGATACGATTTTATGGCTCTTACTGTTATGCAGATATGATTAGTTCTTATCCTGCCCCTTTAGAGCAGTTTTCCTCACAGAGTGCACAATAGTGATGAGTGAATATGTTTGGAAAACGATCGCCAAATCCGAATGTGCCATATTCGTGCCGATTTTATTTTTGATGATTGTTTCCAAACATATTCACTCATCTTTACTCCCATTGACTCCAATGACTCGGCTAAGTTTGGCAAATATTGCAAATACAGTGATTGTAATCTGAACCGAATATTGAAATATTCGCTCATCTCTAGTGATAAGCGAGCGTGCTCACTACTGCTCAGTACTTGGTCGAGTATTGCAGGTGCTGAAGCACCGTGCTCGAGTCCCCGTGCCACATGTTTCACTGCTGTTAGACAGCTAATTAACAAATATACACAATAATGCTGTAGGCATGTTGGCTACTAGCATTACTATGATTGGCCGGTCGCATGGCTTCATCGGGTCTTATATAAGACCCTGTGACACAATGTTCCGCACACTCTCCTCTGGAAACAGTTTAGGGTTAGGGTAATAGAGTTGATCTAGAAGGGAGATCTTAGACTAGAGCAAGCATATAGGCAGTGTTTAATTTCTATTGCAGTACTTATATAACCGCATTTGCACCATTAAAACAAAAGTCCTTTTCAGGGCTACATACTGTCCTTTCACTAGTAAAACCTTTGTTACCTGCATTTAGTGTAGGGTTAGCTGGTGGAGGAGTGATAGTTTTAATCCAGCATTTAAAACTCCAGAACATCTACAGCTCTGGCAAAAATTAACCCCTTAAGGACAGAGCCATTTTGCAGCTTAATGACCGGGCCAATTTTTACAATTCTGACCACTGTCACTTTATGAGGTTATAACTCTGGAACGCTTTAACGAATCCCGCTGATTCTGAGATTGTTTTTTCGTGACATATTGTACTTCACGTTAGTGGTAAAATTTCTTTGATATGACTTGTGTTTATTTATGAAAAAAACGGAAATATGGCGAAAATTTTGAAAATTTAACAATTTTCAAACTTTAAATTTTTATGCCCTTAAATCAGAGAGATATGTCACACAAATTTCTTAATAAATAACATTTCCCACATGTCTACTTTACATCAGCACAATTTTGGGACCAAAATTTTTTTTTATTACGAAGTTATAAGGGTTAAAAGTTGACCAGCGATTTCTCATTTTTACAACACCATTTTTTTTTAGGGACCACATCACATTTGAAGTCACTTTGAGGGGTCTATATGATAGAAAATACCCAAAAGTGACACCATTCTAAAAACTGCACCCCTCAAGGTGCTCAAAACCACATTCAAGAAGTTTATTAACCCTTCAAGTGCTTCACAGGAGCTGAAGCAATGTGGAAGGAAAAAATTGACATTTAACTTTTTTTGCAAAAGCTTTACTTCGGAACCAAGTTTTTTTATTTTCACAAGTGTTAAAAGAAAAAATGAACCACAAAATTGGTTGTGCAATTTCTTCTGAATACTTCGATACCCCATATGTGGGGGTAAACCACTTTTTGGGCGCGTGGCAGAGGTCGCAAGGGAAGGAGCGCCGTTTGACTTTTTCAACGCAGAATTGGCTGAATGCCATGTCGCGTTTAGATAGCCCCTGATGTGCCTAAACAGTGGAAACACCCCACAAGTGACCCCATTTTGGATACAAGACCCCTTAAGGAACTTATCTAGATGTGTGGTGAGAACTTTGAACCTCCAAGTGCTTCACACAAGTTTATAACCTAGAGCCGTGAAAAAAAAAAAAAATTTTTTTCACAAAAATGATCTTTTCACCCCAATTTTTAATTTCCCAAGGGTAATAAGACCGCAAAAGTTTTTGTGCAATTTGTCCTGAGCATGCTGATACCCATATGTGGGGGTAAACCATTTTTTGGGCGCACGGCAGAGGTCGCAAGGGAAGGAGCGCTGTTTGACTTTTTCAACGCAGAATTGGCTGGATGCCATGTCGCGTTTAGAGAGCCCCTGATGTGCCTAAACAGTGGAAACCCCCAACAAGTGACCCCATTTTGGAAACTAGACCCCCTAAGGAACTTATCTAGATGTGTGGTGAGCACTTTGAACCTCCAAGTGATTCACACAAGTTTATAACGTAGAGCCGTGAAAATAAAAAATCATATTTTTTCCACAAAAATGATCTTTTCACCCCAATTTTTATTTTCCCAAGGGTAACAAGACCCCAAAAGTTTTTGTGCAATTTGTCCTGAGCATGCCGATACCCCATATGTTGGGGTAAACCACTTTTTGGGCGCACGGCAGAGGTCGCAAGGGAAGGAGCTCCGTTTGACTTTTTCAACGCGGAATTGGCTGGACGCCATGTCGCATTTGTAGAGGCCCTGATGTGTCTAAACAGTGGAAACCCCCCACAAGTGACCCCATTTTGGAAACTAGACCCCCTAAGGAACTTATCTAGATGTGTGGTGAGCACTTTGAAGCCCCAAGTGCTTCACAGAAGTTTATAACGCCCGGGCGTGAAAATAAAAAATCATATTTTTTCCACAAACCTGATCGTTTAGTCCCCAATTTTTTATTTTCACAAGGGTAACAGGAGAAATTGGACAACAAAAGTTGTTGTACAATTTGTCCTGAGTATGCTGATACCCCATATATGGGGGGGACCACTGTTTGGGCGCACTGCAGAGCTTGGAATGGAAGCAGCACCGTTTGACTTTTTCAAACCAAAATTGGCTGGAATTGAGATTGGACACCATGTCGCGTTTGGAGAGCCCCTGATGCGCCTAAACAGTGGAAACCCCCCACAAGTAACACCATTTTGGAAACTAGACCACCTATGGAACTTATCTAGATCCACTGTGAGCACTTTGAACCCCTAAGTGTTTCACAAAAGTTTATAATGCCTGGGTGTGAAAAAAAAAAAAAAACAATTTTCCACAAAAATGATTTTTTAGTCCCAAATTTTTGATTTTTCACAAGGAAATTGGACCCCAAAAGTTGTTGTCCAATTTGTCCTGAGTACGCTGATACCAAATATGTGGGGGGGGAAACTGTTTTGGCGCACAGCAGGGCTTGGAAAGGAAGTAATAACGTTTTGGAATGCAGACGTTGGTGGGGGTCATGTTCCGTTTGCAGTGCCCCAGATGAGCCTAAACAGTGGAAAACCCCCACAAGTGACCCCATTTTGGAAACTAGACCCCATAAGGAACTTATCTAGATCTGTGGTGAGCACTTTGAACCTCCAAGTGTTTCACAAAAGTTTATAATGCCTGGGTGTGAAAAAAAAAAATCAATTTTCCACAAAAATGATTTTTTAGTCCCAAATTTTTGATTTTTCACAAGGAAATTGGACCCCAAAAGTTGTTGTCCATTTTGTCCTGAGTATGCTGATACCAAATATGTGGGGGGGGGAACTGTTTTGGCGCACAGCAGGGCTTGGAAAGGAAGTAATAACGTTTTGGAATGCAGACGTTGGTGGGGGTCATGTTCCGTTTGCAGTGCCCCAGATGAGCCTAAACAGTGGAAACCCCCCACAGTGACCCCATTTTGGAAACTAGACCCCTTAAGGAGCTTATCTAGATGTGTGGTGAGCACTTTGAACCCCCTAGTGCTTCACAGAAATTTATAAACGCAGAGCCGTGAAAATGAAAAATCATTTTTTTTCTCAAAAATGATTTTTTTAGCCAGCTATTTTTTATTTTCCCAAGGGTAATCGGAGAAATTAGAACCCCAAAATTGGTGTGCAATTTGTCCTGAGTACGCTGATACCCCATATGTTGGGGTAAACCACTGTTTGGGCGCACGGCAGGGCTCGGAAGGGAGGGAGCGCCATTTGACTTTTTGAACGCCACATCGTGTTTGGAGACCCCTTGATGTGCCTAAATAGTGGAAATCCCTCAATTCTAGCTCCAACCCTAATCCCAACACACCCCTAACCCTAATCCCAACCCTAATCCTAACCTAAATCCCAACCCTAATTCCAACCCTAATTGTAACCCTAACCTTAATTATAACCTTAATTATAACCCTAACCCTAATTGTAACCCTAACCCTAATTATAACCCTAATTATAACCCTAACCCTAAGGCTAGGTTCATTTTGCGTTTTACCAGCCTGTTCAACACATAGCGTTGACGGGCTGGTAATGGTATAGCATAACGCGATCGCATTATGCTATACCCGCTAGCGCAGAGGAATCAGCAGATGATTCATCTGCGCTAGCGGTGACGGAGCCCGAACGCTGCAGCCCGCGTCCGAGGCTCCGTCACTGAATGATGGCACGTCGCAAACGCATGCCGCTTTACGGCATGCGTCGCGATGCGCCCTCAAATGGGGGTGAATGGCAGCATTAACGGACTGCGTTATACCGCGGTGTAACGCAGTCCGTCTAACGGACTGCCATAACGCAGTATGAACCCAGCCTAACCCTAACGCTAATTATAACCCTTACCCTAAGGCTGCTTTCACACTTCCGGCGGGCGCCTTTCGGCGCCCCCGGCATTTGCCGCATCGCCGCATCAGAAAACCTGATGCGCCGCCGGCGGCCGCATGCGTTTTTTTGCCGGATGGTTTCTGATGCCCGGAGACATCAGAAACCATCCGGCAAAAACAAAAAACGTTACATGAAGCGTTTTGTCCGGCCGCCGCAATGTACATTTGCGCCGCATCCGGACAAAACCGCATGCAACGCATTGACATGCGGCGCCATCCGGCGCTAATGCAAGTCAATGCAAAAAAAACGCATGCGGCGCATCAGATTTTCTGATGCGGCGCTGCGGCTAAATGCCGTGGGCGCCGTCAGGCGCACACCGGATGTGTGAAACCAGCCTAATGCTAACCCTAACCCTAATTATAACCTTAACCCTAATTATAACCCTCACCCTAATTATAACCCTAACCCTAACAGAAAAATGGAAATAAATATAATTTCTACTTTTTATTATATGTCCCTAACTAAGGGGGTGATAAATGGGGGGGTTATGTACTGTTTTTTTTTTATTTTGATCACTGTGATAGTTTATCACAGTGATCAAAATGTACTTTTATGAGAATGAATGAAAAAAAATTTTAATCTGCCGCCAAAGCAGATGGGCGGGCGCACTGCGCATGCGCCCGCCATTTTTTTTTTGCAGGGAGAAGAAGCCGGGATCCTGGGGCCTGCGGGAGGACGGAGGACACCGGTAAGTATATGGGGGGGCGATCGGGGGACCGGGGGACCCTCATTTTCTCCCCTCTGATGTGCGATCACATCAGAGGGGAGAGAAATCTTTTTTTTTTTGCGATCGCGGCTATGCTTGCATAGCCGCGATCGCAACACCGGGATCGGTGAATACCGACCCGGATCATGTTCTCTGGGGTCTCGGCTACCCCCGGTAGCCGAGACCCCAGAGAATATTTGCCCATCCCCCCACCAGCACAGCGGCACATAGCGGCGGGCGCACTGGGCATGTGCCCGCCATTGTCTTAACGGCGCCGGCACCGGGGGACACCGGAGGGTCCGGGGGCCACATGGATCTTATTGGGGGCCACATGGGGGTCCTGGGACCCTTTTTCTCTGTCCTCTGATGTCCGATGACATCAGAGGACAGAGAAATTAAATGGCACAACTTTTTTTTTTTTTTTTTGTTGCGGTCGCCGTTATAGGGTTAATAACGGCGATCGCAACATCGGTGTCGGTAAAAACCGACCCGATTCATGTTCTCTGGGGTCTCGGCTACCCCCCGGTAGCCGAGACCCCGGAGAAAATGCGCCTCTGGGGGGCGCTATTCACTTTTTCCACAGCGCCGTTAATTAACGGCGCTGTGGTTTAAGTACCCTTAATGACCGCCGTTAAAAGGCGTATCGGCGGTCGTTAAGGGGTTAAGAGACCACCACATCAAAACCCTGTTATGGTGTTAGGGTCTGCGGAACGCACCTAATAGATATTGTGAGAGGTGCGTTCGCAGCCCGGGTCCACCGTGCAGGCGAAGCCCGCTGCTAGTAAGATGGCGAAAGTAGTGAACTCTGTTATCCCGCAGAGTCGCTAAAATAAACGCCGTAGCGCGCTGTGGCAGTTAGTGCAGACTCTGTTAATCCCCAGAGCCGCTAACGGGAATGCCACAGCGCTATATGGCGATAAATACGAACTCACTTAACTTCAGTGAGCCGCAAAGTAAAATGCTAGGGCGCTGAACCAGTGTTATAAAGCGAACTCTGCTGCGTCACAGAGCCGCTGAGAAAAAGACTGTGTCCTGATAGACTCACAGGGATACACAGATAACTGCTGTGCGGATAGCAGTCCGTGATCATGTATACAGCAACGCAATCAAGCAATCTCCTCACCGGAGAAGCCGGTATTCTAGGGGCTTATTTCAGCCAAGCCCTAACCACGTGCACCCAAATCTCATCACCGGAGAAGCCGGTATTCTAGGGGCTTATTTCAGCCGAGCCCTAACCACATGCGTACATGATCACACTGGCGCAAAGCACATAATGCAATTGATACTAGCGCATGGCAGCCCAGCCATGCCACCCTTTTATAGTAACAGCTACAGGACTTGCCAGAAAAAGGACCAATGAGAAACTGTTCCAAAACACATGTAGTTTCAGGACCTTCCTGGTGGACCAATAGGAGCTGCTGCAGTACCTGAGCATGTGACCCCTGATCTCCAATGAGAGATCTTACCCTGGGCATGCTCAGAAGGGGAAACGCAGGACTTCGTCCCAAAGACGTCTGCTCCAGCACTGGCTATAATAGCAGATCCAGGAGAGGCAGCAGCAAGTCTCTGCACAGTATTGGAATGGGCAAGACGCTGGGACCGACGTCTGTGCTGAGCAGGCTCCACTGTGGACGGAGATGGATGGGAGACCACAGCAGGACTGGTTCGAGACTCCCCTTGTGCAGCAGCAGGAACTCGAACCCTAACACATGGGCAGCCCATTCTCCAGACCTGAACCCCATTGAAAACCTCTGGAAAGTGATCAAGAGAATTATGGATAGTCACAAGGCAACAAACAATGAAGAACTGCTTATATTTTTGCGCCAGAAGCAGTGTGAAAGACTGGTGGAAATCATGCCAAGACGCTTGAAAGCTGTTTTTAAAAATCATGGTTATTCCACAAAATATTGATTAGAGAACTCTTCCTGAGTTAAAACATTAACATTGTTGTTTCTAAATGATTAAGAACTTGTTTTCTTTGCATTATTTGAGGTCTGAAAGCACTGTTTTTTTTTAATTTTGAACATTTTTTTTATCAGAAAAAAAACCCAAAATATATTACTTTGAAATTCAGTGAAATGTTGTCAGAAGTTTATAGACTAAAAGAACAATTTACATTTTACTCAAAAATATACCTATAAAGAGAAAAATCAGACAAACTGAACATTTGAAAGTGGTATCTTAATTTCTGGCAAAAATTAAGAGACCACTGCAACATTTTCAGTTTGTCTGATTTTTCTCTTTATAAGTATATTTTTGAGTAAAGTGTAAATTGCTCTTTTATTCTATAAACTACTGACAACTAGAGTTGAGCGATACTTTCCGATATCCTAAAGTATCGGAATCGGAATGGTATCGCCGATATCACTAAAATATCGGCGATACCCGATACCGATACCGGAAGTCCCATGTAAGTCTATGGGAACAAAATATCGCAACTAAAAAAACCCCATTCTTTCCTTGTAAACACTAAATATACACACATAGAATACATATATATATATATACATGTCATTGTGACATATATATATATACATATATGTATAGTTTATACACTTCTACATAGTAAAATATCCTCTGATTCAATTGCCCGGTAAAGCCGGCTTCAGTGAAAAGACAGAAGCACCCGACATGAAATGACACTTGGTGTACATAGGGTTAACCATGTCTTTTCATGTCGTTTGCTATCTGATTTGCACAAACAATTAAATCAGTCTATGTTTGCAAAATTTCACACCTGTAGGGGTTAATTAAAGGTGTAAATTCGTTGTAAAAAAAACGGACTTTTTTGCTACGAATTTACACCTTTAATTAACCCCTACAGGTGTGAAATTTTGCACACATAGTCTGATTTAATTGTTTGTGCAAATTAGATAGCAAAGGACATGAAAAGACATGGTTAACCCTATGTACACCAAGTGTCATTTCATGTCGGGTCATAGGTCATAGGTGTTCGGTCTGGATGCCGAACTTTACTGTTCGGGTTCGCCCATCTCTACTTGCAAAATCACCAATCTATAGCACTAGCTTCTCCAAGAGCAGTTCTCCTAATCACAGCTCTGACTATCCTGAGCTATGTGCTTGTTCAAGTGCCATTATCTCTATATGTACCGTAAATACAGTGATAGCAGTGTACATTATAAAATAAATCACTAATAGCTGAATGTGTTACAGCAGAACTTTATAGTTCTACTAATACTATAACTCAGCCTATCCTATCAGAAACAAAGAAGTAAAGAGCAACATAGCTCTGACCTGCTCCAGAGACAAATTGAGAATATTTCTTTAATTGTAACCACAACAATACCAGCACATTAAAAAGTTGTTGTTGTCCAATGTCCATATAGTACTATATTATGCTAAACAGTGGCCAGAGACCGCCATACCATGCCACAATAGTCCCATAGTTTGTTTTCATAGGACAGTGCGATTCTGTGCCTGCACACAGCCATATACTTTGCATAAAGTACCATATTCTACCTGCAAAGAACCAAATTGTGTGTTTGCAGTCCTACAATGAGCCTATATTGCACCCAATAAACTACACATTAGACCCAAATTAGAGTAATACTTGCCCATGTACATAGATGCCAGAGAGAACCACGTTTGTAAGTTACTGTGTATAACAACGCACATTATTCCATATTATGCCCTGTTTGATTGATCCGATTCCTAACTGAAGGTGGTTTTCCAATCCTTAAAGAAAACTTCAAACTTGCTCCAAATAGTAAAACATAATCTAATATATTCATGTTTTACCCTTACCCCTCCTGTGCTGCTGGCCACAGGACCAACCGTGTGTTGCTTTCCATTGCGCTTGACAGCAGTGATTGGCTGCCTGAGTGACATGGCATTCAATCGACCTCAAAGCATGGTTAACAACTCCTGAAGGTTCTCAGCTCCCAAAACTTTCATGAATGGGCTAATCTCTAAATCCCACCCTTGCCCACTCAAATTGTATAAAATATAGACATGCGGACCCTCGATTTTACCTGATCCGTAGACCATATTGTTTTATATCCATTCAGGAGTTAGGAACACTCTGGCACAACAAGATACTTCTCTTTTATATCCTAAATATGCATGCATGCTAATATTCTGTTACTTTTGATGATGCCAAACCCTATATAGATTTGTATAATCATTGGGTCACATGGCAAAACAAAAATAGGGACAAAGTCAAGTTTGACACCAAATCAGACAAATTCACATTTAGGAGAATCAAAGAACAATCAGACTAATGATCTGTTGAGACTGGGTACACCTTTAGAATACATATAGCCAGTGGCACAACATAAATCTTTTACACGTCAATGCAAAGTCAATAACATGGCCCTCTATAATTGAAAATAAAAATAGTTTGCGCACATAAAAACTACAAGACACAAAAGGATCTGTAGAAAAATAGGAATATGCATGTGTCAAATGGAAAACAATACATAAATTCAGACGCACTCTGTAGAACAGTTTGAGATGCAGATGTAATAATACAGTAATAAATAAATATTGCACTAAGACCCGTGAGAAAAAGGTGATGAGAAAAGCCTGTAGTCTATTATGTAGTAAACCCCAAACCAAAGGACTAAATAGTCATAATACGCATAAGGTATTTATTCATATGGGTATTAATATGGACAAACCCTGAAAAAGTAAAAGAGGTCCTCTTTTAACGATGGAGCAGAAAAACGCTGCAGAAATCCTAAAAAACCTTTTATGCAGAAAGGTCAGAAGAAATTGACACTGTCCCGCCGGTGACAGCTCAGATGAATGAGTATTAGTGGTGCACTGTGGAGAAAATAGTCCTGTTTGCACAGGTTTTACCTGACAACCCCGATGGGTCACTTGCAATAGAAAGTCAAATTTCAGCCTCCTCTGGCCTGCTGACAACCCCGATGGGTCACTTGCAGTAGAAAGTCCGACTTCAGCCTCCTATGGCCCGCAGACGAAACTTACATCCGTTGATGAAAGCCGGTGATCTCTGGCCTCCGTGGCCAGATCAGGAACGCCGGCTGATGATGTTGAATCCTCACTAGGAAGAAGGATGTGGGCAGGACCTGTTGGTAAACTAGCCTGCCTCAAGCACAGTAGTACACAAAATCGCAATATCTAACTGTCCCTCAGAGTGAGCAGAGTAGCGTTCTGTCCCTAACTGAGTTCACAGCACAGTGACGCTAAAATGGCTGCGGCGCCTTTTATAGTGCATTCTGACATCATTTCAGCAGCCAATCACAGCCATGCCATTAGTTAAGATGACCGCAGCATTACAGGATGTGCCCACACTTCATAAGATTCATCATTGGCTGACTAACATCACATTGCCTCTCAAAGAATTATGGGAACTTCCGATTCCGGTATACGATATTGAAAAAGTATCGGAATTAAGTATCGGAATTCCGATAACGCGAATATCGGCCGATACCCGATACTTGCGGTATCGGAATGCTCAACACTACTGACAACATGTCTCCGAATTTCCAAGCAATAAATTTTGTATTTATTTTCAGAAAATGAGAAATGGTCAAAATAACAAAAAAGTGCAGTGCTTGCAGACCTCAAATAATGCTAAGAAAACATAATCATTTAGAAACAACAATATTAATGTTTTATCTCAGGAAGAGTTCAGAAATCAATATTTTATGGAATAACCATGATTTTTAATTACCGCTTTCATGCGTCTTGGCATGATTTCCACCAGTCTTTCACACTGCTTTTGGGTGACATTATGCCACTCCTGGTACAAAAATGTAAGCAGTTCTTCATTGTTTTATGGCTTGTGACTATCGATCTTCCTCTTGATTACATTCCAGAGATTTTCAATGAGGTTCAGGTCTGGAGATTGGGCTGGCCATGACTGGGATTTGATGTGGTGGTCCTTCATCCACACATTGATTGACCTAGCTCTGTGGCATGGCGCATTGTCCTGCTGGAAAAAATAGTCCGCAGAGTCGGGGAACATTGCCTGAGCAGAAGGAATCAACTGTTTTTCCAGGATAACCTTGTATGCGGCTTGATTCATACATCCTTTGCAAAGATTAACCTGCCCAATTCCAGCCTTGCTGAAGCTTCCCCAGATCATCACCGATCCTCCCCCAAATTTCACTGTGGGTGCAAGACACTGTGGCTTGTACGCCTCTCCTGGTCTCAGTCTAACCATTAGATGACTAGGTGTTGGGCAAAAAATTAGACTCATCAGAGAAGATTACCTTACTCCAGTCCTCTATGGTCCAATCCTTATGGCCTTTGGCAAACTTCAGCCTGGCTCGCCTTTGCTTCTCATTGATGAAAGGCTTTTTTCTAGCTTAACATGATTTGAGCCCTGCCTCTAAGAGCCTGTTACGAACTGTTCTTGCCATGCACTTCACCCCAGCTGCCATTTGCCATTCCTATTGTAGGTCACTTGATGTCATCCTATGGTTGCTGAGTGACATTCGAATAAGATGACGGTCATCCCGGTCAGTGGAGAGTCGTTTTCGCCCTCTGCCAGTCTGTAGCTTTGTTGTCCCCAATGTCTGCTGCTTGACCTTGTTGTAATAGACTGCCATCTTAGAAATTTTAAGGATGGAGGCAACATGACACTCACTGTATCCCTCTGCTAGTAAAGCCAGAATTGAGCCCTTCTTTTCTTCACTCAAGACTTTTCTTTTTAACTCCTTTGGCATGGTTAAAAGTTATTTTTTCATTCCTATTACTTTTGGAATATTATTAGCACTTGTTTTGCCATACAACTTGTCCTATTGCAAGAGGATTGTGAACACCACAGCAGTGTTTTTTATACTTTCCTTCTTTAAATAAGATTTGGTTCAGGTGATCACCTAGTCAGAAGCACATTAAGTAGAATGAGGTGTACTCTGGTTGGAATGCAACTGACACTGGAATGGAATGGCTTTCAGACAGCTGATTTTTATAAAACTGTGCAGTGGTCTCTTAATTTTTGCCAGAGCTGTAGATTGAAAAGAAAGTCAGTTAGAAATATATAATTTTCAGTAGTAGATTGTATGCTTTTTCTAAGCTCAGAATCATTGAGAATCTAGCAGATCACATGTCATGGGTGCATCGCCACGAGGATCGTCGCGATTGCACATTCTGACTTCTCGCAGCTGAGTTGCTGTTACTTTGTGTTTGGTAATGAGAGAGTTAATTTTACCTAGCTCTTTGCTACGACTAGGTCCAGCCTCGCCCGGCTGCTTTTGATTATGTTCTAATTAGCTTCCTTTATATCCCTGCCAGTCTGGGTGTTAGATGCCGGTGAAAGCATTCATACAGACTGCAGATAGGATCGGTTCTGAGAAGACTTAAGCTAAGAGCTCTTTTGTTGTTCATCCCCTCCTTGCTTATAGTTTATCTCCTAGACCTTTGGTGTTCCTCTGTGTTTATATGTTGTATGAAAGACAGTATTTACTTTATCCCCTGTCTGTCTCGTTTGTCTGTACTGTTTGTTAACCTTTACCTGTCCATTCCCTTTGGTGGTAATCAGGGTCCTTCTAAGGACTAGATTACAGTGGTCAGGGATTAGTAGGAGACAGGGTTTACGCTGGTGGCCTGGACCTCTGTACCATTAACAGTACCTACAGGTAGAGGGACTAGTCAGGACCCCAGTTTAGGGTCAGCATAGACCCCGGTCCACCTCTAGCCAGAGACAGCGTGAAAAGGATTCAGTATTGACTCACAGGATATTATGTCAGGTAATACTATGCTATATATACATGTTAATGTTACCTACTTATATGTTAGATAGTATGTTGTCCCACTTGATAGATTACTGACATTATATATTTATACATCTGCTAGACAGCGTGACATTTTCACCGGCCATACTAAATATTCTCCCCAGCTACCATGGATCCAGTAGCCCAGCTTGCCCGGCAGTTGCAGAGGTTGTCCATGGAGCTTATGGATATTAAGTCCAAGGTTTTGTCCCCCCCGGAGCAAACCAGATCTGAACCTAAGGTTGCTCTCCCGGACAGGTTCACTGGTGGGCGGGACAAATTTTTTACTTTCCGGGAGGCATGTAAATTGTACTTTCGGCTGCGGCCTCGGTCATCGGGGAGTGAAGAGCAGAGGGTGGGAATTGTCATCTCGCTCTTACAAGGGGAACCTCAATCCTGGGCGTTCTCTCTTCCCCCGGGCTCCCCGGCCCTCCAGTCAGTAGATCAATTTTTTGCTGCCCTGGGTTGGTGTATGATGACCCGGATCGGGTCTCCCTTGCTGAAACAAAGTTACGTAGGATACAGCAGGGAGATCGTCCGGCGGAGGAATTTTCTTCTGAGTTCCGTAGATGGGCCACAGATACTCAGTGGAATGACCCAGCTCTTAGGAGCCAGTTTTGTCAAGGGTTATCTGACAAAGTAAAAGACGTTTTGGCTCAGTATGATTCTCCTCCGTCACTGGAGGCTGCTATGGCCCTTGCTATTCGTATTGATAGACGGCTTCGGGGGAGGTGCGAGGTAACTCCGCCCCCTGTTATTACTCCATCCACTACTAAAGTCCCTGATGTTGAGATTCCCCTGGTCTGTTCTGAGGAACCTATGCAGTTGGGAGGGACATCAATTTGTAGGAGGGAATCAGCGGTGCGCCGCAAGACAAGAAGGTGTTTCTTCTGCGGGAGAGAGGGGCATTTTGTTGGGGGGTGTCCCTCCCATGCCTCATTGAGCAAAGGAGTCACCGAAAAACTGTTAATCCCAGGTTGTGTGGTGGACGACAACCTGGGAGTAGGTATTTCGTCCCCGGGTCCGTCTCAATTTCTCGTGCCTGCGGAGGTGGTGGTTGGTGCGAGAGTTGAGAGGATTTCTGTTCTTCTTGATAGTGGGTCTGGGGCTAATATGGTGGACGCTCGGTTTGCCCAGGTGCAAGGTATGCAACTGAGTGTATTGGCCAAACCGATCCCTATACTTTCTATTGACGCCAGACCTCTCGGTCAAGGTAGCTTTGTACAAGCTGTTCATAGCATAGACCTTCGAGTAGGGGCAATACATAAAGAACGGTTGTCTTGTTATGTGTTGGAGGGTCTTCCTACTCCTATTGTGTTGGGACTTCCTTGGTTGACTAAACATAACCCAGTGATTGATTGGCAATCCAGAAAGATAAGCCAGTGGGGTGAATTTTGCAAGAATAACTGCATGAACACGGTCATCGGTGCGGTCGTGCCTAAGACTTTGCCTCCTTTTCTGGAGGACTTTGGGGAGATGTTCTCAGAGGAGGGTGTCAAGAGTTACCTCCTCATCGCACGTATGACTGCTCAATAAAATTGCTTCCTGATGCCTTATCTCATAGTGTCCCAGGGGCCGGAAAGACGGATGGCCCGGTTCCTATCATGCAGGAGGGAGTGGTGGTGTCGGCTGTGTGCTCTGAGCTTGAGGAGGAGGTGTTGGAGGCTCAGGGGGACACTCCTGTAGGACCTCCAGGGAGACTGTTTGTTCCTAATCAGTTAAGACAAAAAGTTATCGAGGCACATCATAGTTCTGCTTTAGCAGGACATCCAGGGAGTAAAGCAACTGTGGATCTCCTTTCTCGCCGGTTTTGGTGGCCTAACTTAAATAAAGAGGTAATAAAATTTGTCACGTCCTGTGGAGTTTGTGCTCGCTCTAAGACCCCACAAACCCGTCCATCTGGGGTTCCTGAGGAGGAACGATTCTCGTCGTCACTTACTTCAGTTTGGAGAGGAGTGCTGAATGGTCTGAGTGCTATGGGGAACCGTTACAAGCGGAGGTCTGATAGGAGGAGAGTGTTTGGTCCGGACCTAGGTGTGAACGATCTGGTGTGGTTGTCTACCAAGAATATAAAACTCAAGGTTCCCTCCTGGAAACTGGGTCCCAGGTTCATCGGTCCATACAGGATCAGTTCTATAGTTAATCCTGTGGCATTTCGTCTGGACCTCCCTCCTATGTTTAAAATCCACAATGTGTTCCACAAATCGTTGCTTAAAAGGTACGTGGCGCCAGTTATACCGTCGCCTCTGCCTCCTCCTCCGGTGGTGGTCAATGGTAGCTTGGAGTTTCAGGTGTTGAAGATCATTGACTCACGTCTGAATCGTCGGTCCCTTCAGTACCTGGTTCATTGGAAGGGGTATGGTCCTGAGGAGAGGACGTGGGTCCCTGCGTCGGAGGTTAACGCAGATCGATTGGTTCGGACCTTCCACACAAGTTACCCGGGCAGACCTGGCCCTGAGGGTCCGGAGGCCCCTCGTAGAAAGGGGGGTACTGTCATGGGTGCATCGCCACGAGGATCGTCGCGATTGCACATTCTGACTTCTCGCAGCTGAGTTGCTGTTACTTTGTGTTTGGTAATGAGAGAGTTAATTTTACCTAGCTCTTTGCTAAGACTAGGTCCAGCCTCGCCCGGCTGCTTTTGATTATGTTCTAATTAGCTTCCTTTATATCCCTGCCAGTCTGGGTGTTAGTTGCCGGTGAAAGCATTCATACAGACTGCAGATAGGATCGGTTCTGAGAAGACTTAAGCTAAGAGCTCTTTTGTTGTTCATCCCCTCCTTGCTTATAGTTTATCTCCTAGACCTTTGTGTTCCCTCTGTGTTTTATGTTGTATGAAAGACAGTATTTACTTTATCCCCTGTCTGTCTCGTTTGTCTGTACTGTTTGTTAACCTTTACCTGTCCATTCCCTTTGGTGGTAATCAGGGTCCTTCTAAGGACTAGATTATAGTGGTCAGGGATTAGTAGGAGACAGGGTTTACGCTGGTGGCCTGGACCTCTGTACCATTAACAGTACCTCCAGGTAGAGGGACTAGTCAGGACCCCAGTTTAGGGTCAGCATAGACCCCGGTCCACCTCTAGCCAGAGACAGCGTGAAAAGGATTCAGTATTGACTCACAGGATATTATGTCAGGTAATACTATGCTATATATACATGTTAATGTTACCTACTTATATGTTAGATAGTATGTTGTCCCACTTGATAGATTACTGACATTATATATTTATACATCTGCTAGACAGCGTGACATCACATTGATGTTGGGTTAAAGGAATTTTCCCTGTAATTTTAAGGATTTGTTGCTTTTGAACATTATATGATTTATCCTATTATCTGCTTGCATTTTCATTTCATCTTATCGTAGCCCAAAGTTGGAGAGAAAACAACTACTAATGCACAAGATTTTTGCACAAGATGTCTTTCATCACCGACCTTCAATATGGAGGTCACTGATCATATTACTTAGGGTGTGTTTCCACGGTTAGTAATTGGTGCGTGTTTGATGCTGTGTACTGGCGCAGCGTCAAACACGCAGCGTCCAGATGTTACAGCATAGTGTAGGGGATTTCAAGAAATCCCGTCTCCACTATGCGTAAAAACACGCAGGCGGCAGACCTGCGTTAACGGACATGCGGCACGTCTTTTTGGATCGCAGCATGTCCTTTTCCCTTGCAGCGACGCTCCGTCACCGCAAGGGAAATAACACAGGCCTATGTAGCGCTGTGGTGATTCCGGATGTGTTCAACGAGCACATCCGGATTCACCGCGCGTCCAGAAGGGGGCGGTGATTTGGGCGGAGCAGACTTTCCGCTCCGTCCAAAGCGCTGTGGTTCCGGACCGTGGAACCACAGCCTTACAGTATTATTTTGTCCATGTTCTGTCCATAGACGTAAAGAAACGTCTCATGAGAAAATTGACTGAATCTATTCTTTTTTTAGCACCTCATGCTGACCAACCATGAAGCTCGAAAAAATATCTGCCTTACCCTTTACATGAATAAAAACCTGAGCCGACATCAGTGATTACAAAGCAGCCGAAAGAAGAGGAGATGAAGAAGTCCAAGGAGGCAATGAAGTATTGGGAGGTAAAAGAGCAGGAAGAAGATGAGGCAGAAGACACAATTGGGAAAGAATAAGATGAGGAGGCATCAGAAGATAAAGAAGAAATTGTGCAAAAAACAGCAACTCGACCAGAAGAGTTCAGAACCAGCTGGCTTGAGCACAGTAGATCCGCCAACAGTCTGTAGTGCCAGCATTCCTGCATGCTTCTCCCGTCCCCCTGCAGGGACATCGACTCACTCACTGCCTTGACCCCCATACTGCACTTCCTCCTCCTCCTGGAGGGCACTGTGCTTAGGATGCTCGTGCACGCGCTCCCTCCTTCTTAAAGTGACCATGCACGCCATCCTAAAGTGTCCCCAGCCGATGGCTGGGAGACACTTCCTATTTAAGGCACCTCAACCTGAGTGGAGGTGCCTGAGCAACGTGTATAGTTAGTCTTCTACACGCTTATTAATTGTCAGGTCCCCAGTACCCACCAGTCAGTCTACCTGTCTTGTACCTGTCTGCCCATACTTGCCCTGTTTTTCAGCCATATCCTCCAGCACCTGCCAGTCAGTATATCAGCTGTGCCCACCTGCTTGTATACCTGCCATCTCCATATGTATACCAGCTTGCACCTGCCAGTGTCTATCTCTATACCAACTGTATGATCCTGCATCTGCCAGTGCCTATCTGTATGCCAGCAGTTCCAGCCTGCACCTTCCAGTGTCTGTATATCAGAATGCACCTGCCAGTGCACTACCCGTACCCACCATCATCTGTGGTTCCTGTGTTCCTGCTGTGCTTTCCTGTATTGGCTGTACTCTCCTACCAGGTAGTTCCAGCTACCTGTTCCTTGGGATTCAGCTGCAGTGCGTCCAAGGTCTGTCCTGGTGTAGCACCTGGTGTCCATTGGGAGTCAAGCCTAACCCCACCCAAGTGGATCTAGTGAAGAGTCAGGTGATCACCTAGTTACACCCCTCCAGGCTCTCCTCGGATCATGGCACAGTGGTTACTCCACTCCCGTTAGACAGTCAATTCTCCAATATATCAACACCAACCTCAGAGGAAGGAGGAATATCATGTGGACCATCCTCCTAAAAACAATGAGATGCTGACGGACTGTATGGCAAACATTCATCTGTAGTAACATCGACAGCATTAAATCTAATCACAATAAAAAGAATAGATATAAAATAGTAGTTATTAGGTTAAAAAAGCTTAAAAATGTAATAAAAATATTCTGAAGTATTTTAGAATATTAGAAGCAGCAATATAGTATGTAATAATAATAATAATAATAATTTTATTTCTATAGCGCCAACATATTCCGCAGCACTTTACATTATAAAGGGGACTTGTACAGACAATAGACATTACAGCATAACAATAAACACAGATCAAAGTAGATACCAAGAGGAATGAGGGCCCTGCTCGCAAGCTTACAAGGAAAAAAAGGGGAGACACGAAAGGTAGATGGTAACAATTGCTTTCATTGTTCGGACCAGCCATAGTGTTCGAATCAAGTGTACATGTAATTCTGCATGAACCAGTTAGCAGCCAAAGTATGTAACAGTACAGACACAGAGGGCTATTAAATGCATAAAGTGGGTGAGAACATAATACGAGGTACCTGATCATGGTAGAAAAATTTTTGAATGGGCCAACAGGGATAGTTAGGTTAATGCATTGAGGCAGTATGCCAGTCTGAACAAATGCGTTTTTAGGGCACGCTTTAAAACTGTGGGGAATGGGGATTAATCATATTAACCTGGGTAATGCATTCCAAAGAATTGGCGCAGCACGTGAAAAGTCTTGGAGACCGGAGAGGGAGGTTCTGATTATTGAGGATGTTAACCTCATGTCATTAGCAGAACGGAGGGCACAGGTAGGATGGTAGGCTGAGACAAGGAAGGAGATGTAGGGTGGTGCTGAGCCATGCATGGAGTGTTTTGTGGGTGAGGGTAATAAGTTTGTACTGGATTCTGGAATGGATGGGTAACCAGTGTAATGACTGGCACAAGGTAGAGGCATCGGTATAACGATTGGTGAGGAATATGATCCTCAAGGCAGCATTTAAGACAGATTGGAGAGGGGAGAGTTTGGTAAGAGGGAGACCGATTAGTAGAGAGTTACAATAGTCCAGACGAGAATGAATAAGAGAAACAGTAAGAGTTTTTGCAGAGTCGAAAGTAAGAAAAGGTTGAATTCTAGAGATGTTTTTGAGGTGGAGATAACAAGAGCGAGCCAGTGATTGGATGTGGGGGGTGAATGAAAGCTTGGAATTAAGTATGACCTCAAGACAGCGGGCATGTTGCTGGGGAGTAATGGTGGAACTGCACACAGAGATGGCAATGTCGGGCAAAGGTAGATTAGAAGATGGAGGAAACACGAGGAGTTCCGTTTTTGACAGGTTCAGTTTCAGATAGAGGGAGGACATGAAGTTAGAGACAGCGGTAAGACAATCACTGGTGTTTTCTAAAAAGGCAGGTGTGATATCAGGAGAAGAAGTATATAATTGGGTGTCATCAGCATAGAGATGGTACTGGAAACCAAATCTACTGATTGTTTGTACAATAGGGGCGGTGTACAAAGAGAAGAGGAGGGGGCCTAGGACTGATCCTTGAGGAACCCCAACAGTAAGGGGAAGATGAGAGGAGGAGGAACCAGCAAAAGATACAGTGAAGGAACGGTCAGAGAGATAGGAGGAGAACCAGGAGAGAACGGTGTCCTTGAGGCTGATGGAGTGTAGCATGGTGAGGAGGAGCTGATGGTCCACAGTGTCGAATGCTGCAGAGAGATCCAAGAGAATTAGTATGGAGTAGTGACCATTAGATTAAGCAGTCAGTAGATCATTAGAGACTTTAGTGAGGGCAGTTTCAGTAGAGTGTAAAAAGCGGAAACCAGATTGAAGAGGGTTGAGAAGAGAGTTATCTGAAAGATAGAGGATAAGACGGGTGTGGACCAGGTGTTCCAGGAGTTTAGAGATGAAGGGAAGATTAGAGACAGGTCTATAGTTAGCGGCACAGTTTTGGTCGAGGGATGGTTTTTTAAGTAATGGATGTATGATGGCGTGTGTAAATGAGGAGGGAAAGATGCCAGAAGAGAGAGAGAGGTTGAATATTTTTGTTAGGTGAGAGGTGACAGCAGGGGAAAGGGACTGGAGGAGATGTGACGGAATGGGGTCACTGATGCAAGTGGTAGGGCTGGAAGATGCAAGGAGCCTGATTACTTCTTCTTCTGTGACTGGTTCAAAATCAGAGAGCTAGATGCAGTGGGGGAGGGAGGACAGTGCATGGTATGAGGGGATTGGGAGATAATTTCCTGTCGGATGTGGTCAAATTTTTCTTTGAAATAATTGGCCAGATCGTCAGCGTGGAGATCTGTGGTTGGAGCCTGCACTTTTGGGTTCAGTAGGGAGTGAAAAGTGTCAAAGAGACGTTTGGGTTATTGGATAGTGAGGTGATGAGATTGTTGAAATAGGTTTGTTTGGAGAGGTGAAGGGCAGAGTTATACGTTTTAAGCATAAACTTGTTATGGATGAAATCTTCGGGTAGATTAGATTTTCTCCACAGACGTTCGGCGCACCTGGAGCACCGCTGCAGGAAACGTGTTTGCAGTGTGTGCCACGGTTGTCGCCGTCTGTGTCGTATTGTTCTATGTATAAGAGGTGCAATTTCATCCCGGGCACTTTGCAGGGTTTTGTTGTAATGCTTCAGTGCAGAATCTGGACATGAGAAGGAGGAGATAGGGGCCAACGATGACTGCAAGTTATTTATTAGTTTCTGGGTGTTAATGGCCTGTGTGTTTCTATTTGAGTGGAAAGTCAGGGTGACCTGAGCGGGATGGCAGTTCTTGATAGAGAATGAAAGAAGGTTGTTGTCAGACAGCGGGAGAGGGGAATTTGTGAAATCATCCACTGAGCAAAGGCAGGAGAAAACCAAGTTGAGGGAGTTTCCGTCTTCATGTGTGGGTGAGTTAGTATGCTGCAAGAGGTCGAAAGAGGAGGTTAGAGATAAAAGGTGAGAAGCAGATGGGGAAAGGGGAAGAGCAATGGGGATGTTGAAATCACCCATGATGAGGGTGGGGATGTCACAGGAGAGAAAATGTGGAAGCCAGGAGGCAAATTGATCCATGAACTGATGACAAGGGCCGGGAGGACGATACACTACCGCCACTCGCAAGGAGAAGGGGATGTAGAGTCTGACAGTATGGACCTCAAAAGAAGGGAAGACAGGTGAGGGTACTTGAGGGATAACCTGAAAAGTACATTTGGGTGATAAGAGCAGACCAACGCCTCCACCTGCTCTGTTGTCCGATCTTGGGGTATGAGAGAAGTGTAGTCCACCATATGAGAGAGCAGCAGCGGTGGTGTCTGACTGCTGGATCCAGGTTTCAGTAAGAGCTAAAAGGTTAAGAGAATTTGAAAGGAAGAAGTCATGGATGAAGGGGAGTTTATTACACACTGAGCGAGAATTCCAAAGGGCACAATTAAAAGAGACAGAAGGCATGCAGAGAATATTAATAAGATTAGAGGGGTTTCTGAGCGTAGCAGTTGGAAGGTTTGACTTGCTATAACATGGGGGGCCGGGGTTTGGAGTGATATCTCCTGCGACTAGAAGAAGGAGAATAGAAAGAATGAGCAGATGGTTAAGTGATTTGTGAGAGCGTCTTGTGTGTTGGATGGTGGGACTGAGTGGTTTTGTGCTGTTTAGCAGTATGAAAAGAGCGTGAGTGCTATACATGGGAGAGGAAAGGACAGAGGGGCCGATATTGATGGAGTATAAAGACTTAATGCAAGGGCGGTGGATGTGAGTGAATGCAGCAGCCAGGATATAAATTATACAAATGAATATGGTGAATAAGTGTTGTAATTCCTATGTAGAGGGAATAGATTTTTTTATTTGTCTTACCTGTCTCCTTCCTGTCTAACTGCCATGTTTAACTGCGGCATACTTTTACATGTACATAAATGCTACCCCTGCATAAATGCTTCCCCAGACTATGTCTCAATATATAGGAGGCTAATTCTAAGAACTTTTTTTTTTCCCCTCTCTCACTCGTTAGCAATCAGTCAAACTAAGTTGAGACAGCAGGACACAATAAATGTAGTGAGCAGATAAACTAGTGTTATTTATAATAAGATAAATAACTATAAAATTAACCCTTTAATAATGATAGAGTCCAGGGGTTTTCGCCTTCTTCTGGATCAATAGCCTTAGTAATAGTAATAATTGAATAGTAATATAATATAGTACAAAGTGTAATATTAATGATCATAAATAAAACAGTAATAATTTCACAAGTAATAATAAAATTATACTGTGCTATTAAAAATAAAATACAAATAATTTTTAATACATTTTAATAGATATTAGAGGAGTTTTGATCCAGGGTTCTAGGACTGATTGCCTTTTCCTGGAGTCAATAAGGAATTTTTGCCCTGTGACACAGCTTTAGGAATAGGGGTCTAATTCATAATTTTAGTAAAATATCATTACAACAGCAATAATGGAAATAAATAGCAATAATCCAAAGATATCTAGAATGAAATATTAAGCTGAATATCAGTAATATAATAGTAAGAATATCAGTAAAATAGCAGCAAGCTAAAAATATCATAAATAATAATAATAATAATAATAATAATAAAAAAACTGTATTTATAACAATTAGAATATAACTAGTGATGAGCGAGTATGCTCGTTGCTCGGGTTTTCCCGAGAATGCTTGGGTGATCTTCGAGTATTTTGGCGTGCTCGGAGATTTAGTTTGTGTCGCAGCAGCTGCATGATTGGCTGCTAGACAGCCTGAATATATGTGGGGATTGCCTGTTTGTTAGGAAATTCCCATATGTATTCAGGCTGTCTAGCAGCCGCAAATCATGCAGCTGCGGCGACATAAACTAAATCTCCGAGCTTGCCCAGATACTCGGAGAACACACATGCATGCTCGGGAAAACCCGAGCAACGAGCATACTCGCTCATCTCTAAATATAACCATTAGGTATCAGGGGATGTGATCTAGGGTTCTTTAACTGATCGCCTTTTCTTGGAGTCCAGAAGGAATTTTTCCCCTTTGGCTTGAATTTGCTGAATGTGCCCTGTTTTTTTTTGCCTTCAATAGCATTAGGAATAGGGATGTAATTAATAGTAAATAGTAAACAATAGAAGTATTTGTAATAATATTCATAATATTAGAAAGAGCAAGTTAAAAAAGAAAAAAATCTATATTTTTTAAATAATGATAGTAATAAAATAGTAATATAAATTATAATAGTATAGTATTATTAGAAATACTATAATAATAGTATAGTATATTACTAGGCATCAGCAAAATATTTGGAATTGAGATTCCTCAGTGGTTGATATCTTTTAATGACTAACTGAAAAGATGGTAACAAATTGCAAGCTTTCGAGACTACTTAGTTCTCTTCCTCAGGCATATAGACTAATACAAAATCTGAAGAATCACATATTTAAGAATAAATAATGACGTGCACTCAGCCCTATATGGTTAGGTGCTGGTGTAATGGACCAATGGTCCCAACTATCAAGATAATGAGTACACCGCACTCTATGAGACAAGGTATAATGCTTGAAAAACTCGTGTTTATTATAAACTAGGCAACATATTAGGACAAAAGGAAAGAGCGATCTTTAACGTTTCGGCTCCACCCGAGCCTTTATCAAAATATCGCTGTAAAACAAAAATATAGCATAAGAACATCAAGAAAAAAATTGATAACATGTGGAAGCTAAATATATACGAATATATACACATTTCCCCAGCAGAGGATAATAGCAAGTAAATAACATAAAAATTACAAACAGCATATGTACAACAATTAGTACAGAAATGCATAATATGAGGATTTGTTGAAAAGAGCCACTTGTAGTTGGAACAAAATGAGTATATCACATAGAATAAATAATTACCTCACAAGTGTCCAGTGCCAGAGTATAGTAAAGTTTGAAGAAAGGAACCAAGGTGATTTCTCTGTGTGGCTATAATGGTAAAATATATAGTCAATAGAAGCATAAATGTACTAGGATAAGTTACTAAAAGAAACTGCTATCACCCAGAACCTGTGGGCATAAAAGTGTGGAAAGGACAGCCCACTGTCAGGGATTGTTTGCTGACGCTAAAGAGAATAATAATGACCACTGCTAACAAGAGAGACCCCCATATATGAAAAACTGGGTAGGCAGTAGCAGATACCTGAGATGAGGACAGCATTCATGGGCATTAATGTGTGGAAGGTCCCAGTCAGGGATCGTACGCTGGTGCTATAAAAATAATGATCGCTAATGAATATAAATATAAAGACCCATATGTGAAAAGCTGGGTAAGTAATAGTAGATACCTGAAATGAGGACAGCATTCATGGGCATCAGTGTATGAAATGGCAGCTCCCAGTCAGGGATCGTTTGCTGGCGCTATAGAAAAAGATGACTGCTTATGAATAAAAACACCCCAAGTGTAAATGGCCAAGTGGTCAAAAGCAAATACCTGAGGTAAGAATAGCCTTCATGGGCAGCGCTCCCGCGCTGTGCCCTGTGTAAGTGCGCTGTGATTATGAGCATTGGCGCCTGTTTATACTTCCTGGTTTTCCCAAACCGGAAGTGTGGGGTCCTGACCGGAAGTGACGTCGCGTCACTGTTAGTGTGCATTGCGCAGGCGTCATGCAATGTCTAGGTTCTTATGTTAGCGATTTGGAACAGGCATAATCAATTAAAAGCGCAAAATAGAAAAAAATATGATGTGGCTGTGTTCCTATTGTTTCCTAAATTAAGCTCATGATGAGGGGAATTAAATATCATAATGTAATGAAGCGTCAGTAGTTAGGTATATGGGCGCAGTGATGATATGGGAGATATAATACCACAGTTGTGGGCAGCAGCAAATCTTTTTGTAGATATGATTATGGCAGATGGCTATAGTCTGTTGATCATATAACATCAGTGTCATATTCTATAATCAGAAGCCAACCAAAAAGAAAAAGAAGGACAAAAACAAAGAAAGGCACTGGACCAAGAGTATAGGTCACATGAAGATACATAGATAAACCATAATCGAGAACCACAGAATGTTTTGGCTTTACATGACAAACAATGATAAAAGGCAATATACAGTATAATGGTAACAATAGCAGTCATATGACAGGGGGTAAATATACAACTCACCTATAGTCATGGTATTTAACGGGTCTGTGAATAATATAAAAGAAATTAGTAGGGCATTATGACAACCAATCTATTTCTCTATTGAGGCCCCTAGGGGCCAAAGTGTCCAGTTTATGGATCCAATAAGACTCACAAGATTTAAGCAAACTGACATGGTTCCCACCCCGTCTTGGACGGGGGACGTGCTCTATAATCTGATATTTTAGCTGCGCCACAGTGTGTCTCATATTAGAGAAATGGTCCGGTAATGGTAACCAGTTTTTTCCACATCTAATCGTGGACTTATGGCTAGCTATCCTGTCCTTTATATGCTGCGTAGTTTCCCCCACATATAATAATCCACATGGACATTTAACCAAATATACAACAAAATTTGTATTACATGTGAAAAAAACGTGAATGGGGTAGGTCTTGCCAGTCCTGGGGTAGGTGATATTGTCTGATTTTATGATGTTGGAACAAGATGCACAGTTCAAACAAGGAAAGGTGCCATTTTGTCTAGGAGCAAGAAGCGTTTGTATAGTGGCAGGACGTGTGCTCCCTATGTCTGCTCTAACGAGTTTATCTTTGATGTTGGGCAGTCTTTTTGTGCACATTAGTGTTGGTTCTCTAAAGGAATCTAAATCCGGATACGAGCGAGATAGTAAGGGCCAGTGCTTCCTAATGACTGAATATATTTTCGGCATCAAGGGATGAAAAGTGTGCACGAATGGAACCCTTTCTGTAGCCCTAGAGCTTGGGGATGGAGATCGGGGTGCTAATGACAGGGCCTTCTCCTTATCAAGTAGTGACCGTGGATAACCCAACAAATCCTCATGTTATGCAATTCTGTACTAATTGTTGTACATATGCTGTTTGTAATTTTTATGTTATTTACTTGCTATTATCCTCTGCTGGGGAAATGTGTATATATTCGTATATATTTAGCTTCCACATGTTATTCATTTTTTTCTTGATGTTCTTATGCTATATTTTTGTTTTACAGCGATATTTTGATAAAGGCTCGGGTGGAGCCGAAACGTTAAAGATCGCTCTTTCCTTTTTGTCCTAATATGTTGCCTAGTTTATAATAAACACGAGTTTTTCAAGCATTATACCTTGTCTCATAGAGTGCGGTGTACTCATTATCTTGATAGTTGGGACCATTGGTCCATTACACCAGCACCTAACCATATAGGGCTGAGTGCACGTCATTATGTATTCTTACGTTATTCTATTGACGTTTGCACCAGCCTTCCCATTCCTATTTTCCACAGACCAATGTCTTCTGACACCTTTGCATATGACCCTGCTACGAGTTCCAGTATACTGTCACAGGTAACTGGTTCAAATGAGTTTCTCAAAACCCCAGTACAGGTATTGAGAACTAGAGATTTTGAGAAAGAAAAAGAAAACTCATTTCATATGATCTCCATTGTACCACTTTGGCGGAATATCATAGACAGAATAAGATTCCCAGGGGGCTTAGATGCAACCTTCGCCCTACTTTTTTTTCGGATAACCCCGAATACTGTGAGAAATATAAGAAAATACTTAATAAGTGCTCCCTAGACATAATCATCCTTACTATAGAACATCTTCAAAAGGCCATATTGGATTTTAAACAAAATATCCAGGCCATTGAGACCCAGCTCTCAACTACTCTAGCCTCCTCAGATTGGGCAACACTTAAGACGAAAACAGAGAGATCACTGGCAGACCATTTGAAAACGCTCCAGGAACGGAAAAGGAGTAAATTCCATAGGGACTCTGAAGACTACTCTAATAACCGTGTATACAGATGGGCGGACTCCTTTACGCCCTCCAATACCTGGCACAGACCTCGCCCCCCACGGAGAGATGGGTCGTTCAGCTCAGGAAGCGAATCCTCCATAGCTTCAGGACGAAATCGTTTTTTGTCAAAGGATCACAGGAGAGGGCCCCCAGACATAGACCGGTCAGACGAGCAAGGAGAAAGAATGACCGCCCGGTCACAGGTGAGACGCAAAACCTAGTGGTCAATATTTCTGACCACCTCCTCTCCCCATTGAAACTTTCGGTCTTGCAGAAGGGGCTCTCTTTTTGCCCTACCCCTTTCTGGAACTCTTTTCAACTGAAAAAAGACTTGGAACGTTTCTATCGGTCCGTTAGATTGAAAGCACACTTCGGACTATCACCTAACTCTGTGAATGATCCGTCTTCTACGTCAGCACCTGATTTGTCTATCAGTGACTTCAACCTGTTTAATCGAAGCAATTTTTGTCCTCCTCATACCTACCATGCGGCTGAGACTTTTATTTCACTCGTAGACCGTGATGTGGATGTAATTATACACCAACAACGTCTAGGCCTGTTTCCAGTATGTTCGAATTTTTCTTCAAATGAGAAGCAAGCACTAATATCACTACAGAACAATATGGGGATTTTGATTAAACCAGCAGATAAAGGGGGAGCGATAGTGGTTATGAACCGCTATCAATATGTTGATGAGGTGAAACGCCAATTATCAGATGTCAATACTTATGGCATCCTTCCATATGACCCGGTCTTTGATATTAGAAGGAAAATCCAACATATTACTGAACATTATCTTTCACGCCATGTTATTGACAGAAAGACCGTTACCTTTCTCAACAATCCACACCCCATCACTCCGGTATTCTATGTATTACTCAAAATACACAAGTCACTCAACAATCCCCCTGGTAGACCTATAGTGGCCTCGACGGATTCCATCTTGTCCCCACTATCTATGTTCCTTGAAAAAACTTATGACACCACTTATTAAAACAACTAGAGCCTTCTTACTGGACACAGGGCACTTTTAGAACGTTATTCGGCAACTTAATGCAATACCTCCCAATAGCATTTTGGTTACTATGGATGTAAATAGCCTTTACACCTCGATCCAGCATGAGTATGGCATTGAGGCTACCAAATACCTCTTAGACCACTCTAACATGACTACTGACTCAGTTCAACTCTGCCTAGATCTGCTTAGACTGGTGTTATACTATAACTATTTTTTATATGAGGATACATTTTATATCCAGAAACGGGGCACCGCGATGGGCTCAAACGTAGCGCCCGCCTACGCTAACGCATTTATGAATTTTTTTGAGGTCTCGCACATCTATGACAACGAGCTCTTTTCACAGTATGTCCTAGAATATCATCACTACATTGATGATATTTTTTTGACCTGGACAGGCACTTCTACCACTCTTCATGAATTTCTTTCCTACTTCAATTCTATCCTTCCGGAGCTGCAGTTCACTATATACTCAAGCACGACATCGGTACCTTTCTTGGACACTTTGGTCCTCAAAGATGCTAATGGGAACCTCTCTACGGACCTTTACCGTAAACCCACTGATTGCAACAGCTTGCTTCATTATAGCAGTTGCCATCCCAGGAATACCCGGGACAGTTTACCCCGTTCACAGTATAAAAGAATCACACGGATCGTATCAGATCCCATTACTCTAACGGAGAGACTAAACACCATGACCCATAAGTTTCAAGAAAGGGGTTATCCATGGTCACTACTGGATAAGGAGAAGGCCCTGTCATTAGCACCCCGATCTCCATCCCCAAGCTCTAGGGCTACAGAAAGGTTTCCATTCGTGCACACTTTTCATCCCTTGATGCCGAAAATATATTCAGTCATTAGGAAGCACTGGCCCTTACTATCTCGCTCGTATCCGGATTTAGATTCCTTTAGAGAACCAACACTAATGTGCACAAAAAGACTGCCCAACATCAAAGATAAACTCGTTAGAGCAGACATAGGGAGCACACGTCCTGCCACTATACAAACGCTTCTTGCTCCTAGACAAAATGGCACCTTTCCTTGTTTGAACTGTGCATCTTGTTCCAACATCATAAAATCAGACAATATCACCCACCCCAGGACTGGCAAGACCTACCCCATTCACGTTTTTTTCACATGTAATACAAATTTTGTTGTATATTTGGTTAAATGTCCATGTGGATTATTATATGTGGGGGAAACTACGCAGCATATAAAGGACAGGATAGCTAGCCATAAGTCCACGATTAGATGTGGAAAAAACTGGTTACCATTACCGGACCATTTCTCTAATATGAGACACACTGTGGCGCAGCTAAAATATCAGATTATAGAGCACGTCCCCCGTCCAAGACGGGGTGGGAACCATGTCGGTTTGCTTAAATCTCGTGAGTCTTATTGGATCCATAAACTGGACACTTTGGCCCCTAGGGGCCTCAATAGAGAAATAGATTGGTTGTCATAATGCCCTACTAATTTCTTTTATATTATTCACAGACCCGTTAAATACCATGACTATAGGTGAGTTGTATATTTACCCCCTGTCATATGACTGCTATTGTTACCATTATACTGTATATTGCCTTTTATCATTGTTTGTCATGTAAAGCCAAAACATTCTGTGGTTCTCGATTATGGTTTATCTATGTATCTTCATGTGACCTATACTCTTGGTCCAGTGCCTTTCTTTGTTTTTGTCCTTCTTTTTCTTTTTGGTTGGCTTCTGATTATAGAATATGACACTGATGTTATATGATCAACAGACTATAGCCATCTGCCATAATCATATCTACAAAAAGATTTGCTGCTGCCCACAACTGTGGTATTATATCTCCCATATCATCACTGCGCCCATATACCTAACTACTGACGCTTCATTACATTATGATATTTAATTCCCCTCATCATGAGCTTAATTTAGGAAACAATAGGAACACAGCCACATCATATTTTTTCTATTTTGCGCTTTTAATTGATTATGCCTGTTCCAAATCGCTAACATAAGAACCTAGACATTGCATGACGCCTGCGCAATGCACACTAACAGTGACGCGACGTCACTTCCGGTCAGGACCCCACACTTCCGGTTTGGGAAAACCAGGAAGTATAAACAGGCGCCAATGCTCATAATCACAGCGCACTTACACAGGGCACAGCGCGGGAGCGCTGCCCATGAAGGCTATTCTTACCTCAGGTATTTGCTTTTGACCACTTGGCCATTTACACTTGGGGGTGTTTTTATTCATAAGCAGTCATCTTTTTCTATAGCGCCAGCAAACGATCCCTGACTGGGAGCTGCCATTTCATACACTGATGCCCATGAATGCTGTCCTCATTTCAGGTATCTACTATTACTTACCCAGCTTTTCACATATGGGTCTTTATATTTATATTCATTAGCGATCATTATTTTTATAGCATCAGCGTACGATCCCTGACTAGGACCTTCCACACATTAATGCCCATGAATGCTGTCCTCATTTCAGGTATCTGCTACTACCTACCCAGTTTCTCAAATATGGGGGTCTCTCTTGTTAGCAGTGGTCATTATTTTCTCTTTAGCGTCAGCAAACAATCCCTGACAGTGGGCTGTCCTTTCCACACTTTTATGCCCACAGGTTCTGGGTGATAGCAGTTTCTTTTAGTAACTTATCCTAGTACATTTATGCTTCTATTGACTATATATTTTACCATTATAGCCACACAGAGAAATCACCTTGGTTCCTTTCTTCAAACTTTACTATACTCTGGCACTGGACACTTGTGAGGTAATTATTTATTCTATGTGATATACTCATTTTGAGTGATAAACAGTTGTGTCCATAAATATTGGAACAGTTTGTAGATAAGGAGTGAAAGTTTTATTGTCCTCTGATTGGGGTCTTGTTCTGTGTTGTGTGATGCCCCAACAAGGTCTGAAGAGCAAAATTCCTTAATTGATGTAAAAAGACATAAATCCATGTGACACATTCATTCCTGCTCTGAGTGTGTCAGAGGTTGTCATGAGCTTATACTCCTAGACTCTCCTGTCTCTCTGAGATTTGAAGTTACCTTTCAATACAAGTAATTTCAGGTCCATGGTGCTGTGATCAGGCATACAAAAATGTTTGGCCTGATGTAGTGTCCACATACCATTAGTCTGATTTTTCAGTAGCGGCATGACCATTGAAAGTGCCTAGATCAGCATAAACGCCAAATACAGCCCTGTAGCCTTGTGTTTTTTTTGGCAGCCAGAATTGCTCCTTCTTAGAAGAAACGGTAATTGCAAAATTAGTTTCTCTATTACAGAATCAAAAGAAACATTTTAATTACACATAGCCCTTGTGGTATGAATAGTCTCACATAATGAGACTCCGGAGCTCACTTTTCTCAGTTGGATATACTGTGTCATAATAAATGTATCCTTGCTAAGCACATGGGTAAATCTTTAATCACCCTCGTTCTTTTTTAGCTTAGGATTCCATGAAGTGAATGAGTTGGTAGTTACCTGATTTCCCCTATTTCCCCATCCGTGTTTGATTCTTTTCCCCTTGAATGATTGTTTTTTGCATCTTATATAAAGTATAGTATTTACTCTTGGTTAATACTACTCACAGGCACACAACATATAATGCTACATTGCTAGAAATGAACAGATAATTTCAGCATAAGTTCCTTTTGTGTATGTGGGCTGAAAAATGCAAATTGTATGTCATCATCTTCCTCTAGCAGTATTGAGAACTAAAAAATCTCATCATGGTACTTGAATGTTGGATGTTCAAAATTGTTTACAATTGTTTGGAATACTGATGCAGCACAGTGGCTCAGTGGATAGCACAGCAGCCTTGCAGCGCTGGAGTCCTGGGTTCAAATCCCACCAAGGACAACATCTGCAAGAAGTTTGTATGTTCTCCCCGTGTTTGCACGGGTTTCCTCCGGGTACTCCGGTTTCCTCCCACACTCCAAAAAAACATACCAATAGGGAATCTAGATTGTGAGCCCCATCTGGGACAGTGATGATAATGTGTGCAAACTGTAAAGCGCTGCGGAATATGTTAGCGCTATATAAAAATAAAGATTATTATTAATATTATTATTAATAATTAAAACTATATAGAATTACAGTGGCATGTAAAGGTTTATGCACCTCTGGACAAAATTACTGTGATTGTGAAGTTAAGCAAGTTGAAGACGGAATGATTTGTAAAGGGCTAAAGTTAAAGATGACACATTTCCTTTGTATTTTAGGCAAAAAATGTATTTTTTTACATTTTAAATATTACAAAAAGGAAAATGGGCTGATACAAAAGTTTGGGCATCCTTGGAGATTTGTGTTCTCAGATAACTTTGACCAAGGTTTCAAACCTTAATTAGCCTGTTCTGGTGATGGTTTGTACACTATCATCATTAGGAAAGGCCAGGCGATGCAAATTTCCCAACTTTGTAAAAACTCAGCCTCCTCTAACCTTGTGCCAAAAAATAGCATCCATGGTTTCTTCTAAGCCACTGCCTTGCACTCTGAAAATGAAAATGGTGGAGGTCTACAAAGCAGGAGAAGGCTATAAGAAGATAGCAAAGTGTTTGCAAGTTGTCCTTTTTTCAGTTCGAAACGTAGTTAAGAAATGGAAGTTAACAGGAACAGTGTAGGTCAAGAAGATAAGGTCTTTAGCACCAAGTAAAATTTAATTGAGAGCTTCTCATAGAATTGCTAGAGAGGCAAATCAGAACCCCGGTTGACTGAAAAAGAACTTCAGAAAGATTTAGCAGACTCTGGAGTTGTGGTGCATTGTTCTACTGTTCAGAGACACCTGCACAAAAATGGCCTTCATGGAAGAAGAAAACCTCAGAAGTATTCAAAAAAACATCTAAAGAAGCCTGAGGCATTTTGGAAACAAGTCCTGTGGATCGATGAGGTTAAAATAGAACTTTTTGGCACAATGATAAAAGGTATGTGTGGAGAAAAAAGGGCACAGAATTTCAGGAAAAGAACATTTCTCCAACCATTAAGCATGGGGGTGGATCAATCATGCTTTGGGGTTGTGTTGCAGCCATCGACATGGGGAACATTTCTCGAATAGAGGGAAGAAGGAATTCAATGAAATTTAAACAACAAATTCTTGATGTAAACATAACACCATCTGTAAAAATGCTGAAGTTGAAAAGAGGATGACTTCTACAAATGGATAATAATCCTAAACACATGTCAAAATCCACAATACACTCTTTTAAAAGGCAAAAGCTGAAGGTTTTATAATGGCCCTCACAGTCCCCTGATCTGAACATCATTGATAATTCTGTGGCTAGACCTCAAAAGAGTAGTGCATGCAAGATGACCCAGGAATCTCACAGAACTGGAAACATTTCCCAAGGAACAATAGATGAAAATCCCTCAATCAAGAATTGAAAAACTCTTGGCTGGCAACAAAATGCGTTTACAAGCTGTGATACTTGCAAAAGGGGGTGCTACTTGGTATTAAACATGCAGGGTGCAAACAAATTTGGACCATTTTCTTTTTTCTACTTTTTAAAAAGATGAAAAAAAATATATACATATATACTTTTTTATTTTTTTGGTTAAAATACAAAGTAAATGTGTCATCTTTAAAGGGAACCTGTCACCTCATTTTTCATATAATGCTGTAGATAAGCCCCCGATGTAACCTGAAAGATAAGAAAAGCAAGTTAGATTATAATCACCCAGGGGGCGGTCCGGTTCGATGGGTGTCGCAGGTCCAGGTCCGGTGCCTCCCATCTTCATGCGATGACGTCTTCTTCTTTGCTTTTGTCGCGGCTCCGGCGCAGGCGTGAAAGGTCAGAGAGGCCCGGCGCCTGCGCACTTTAGTGTGCTGTAGATAAGCCCATAATGGCGGTGGCCGCACCTTATATACGAAAAATGAGGTGACAAGCTCCCTTTAACTTTAGGCCTTTTAGACATAATTTAATCTTCAACTTGCTTAGCTATTCATAATAACAGTAATTTTGACCAGGGGTGCCCAAACTTTTACATGGCACTGGACATTCACATTCAAAGTAACTATAATGACAAAAGTAACATTATGTCACATATTTTCCTCTAGGGGCTTAAATTAATTAAAACACTAATAGAGCAGTAGAACGTTCGTTCGTAGTTCTCAGAATTTTGATTTTACACCACTGCCACTCTTTGTAAAGTTACTGTGACTTTGTTGCTGGAAAGAGGCTGTAGTGGAAACATTGGAAAAAATGTCTCTAATTTAGGTTATGATGTACTGAGACAGTCATAGAAACACTGTGGGGAGCAGGGAAGGCCGCAGAAGAGTGGTTACTTATTTCTTTTTAAAGAGAATCTGTCAGCAGGTTTTTGCTATGTAATCTGAGGACAGCAAGAGGTTAAACACAGAATTCAATGATGTGTCACATGTCAAGGGTGTGCTGTTGTTTGGTTACACAGAAGGTTTTATCATCAGTTAATTATCATTGCTGTGACTATCTGATGTGTGGGCCCTCATCAGACTCTGCCCCTCCTACGATAAGCAGCTCACTGTCTATAAACTATGTACAGAGGTTAAATATTCACCGCACACTCTATAGAAGGATATGCAACTAGAGTAATTATGCAAATAAAATAATTTATTCATCAAATGGGAGCAATAATTTCAAGTGACAAGAGCGACAAAAGACTAAATCTAACGTTTCAACCCTCCCGGGTCATAATCATAGGGTCGCTATAAAGACAAAAGGAGAAAAACATATAAGAATACATTGTAACGGGTCTGGGAGGCGGAACCTCTGAGCTATTATACAAGGAGGCTTTCCTTGTAAAGGAGCGGGTGGCGCCCGGGGAAGACGGACAGGAAGTCACGGCAAGTGACCGGGGCAGTCTCTGGACAGACAGGCAGGAGGTCACGGCAAGTGATCGGGGCAGTCTCTGGATAGACAGGCAGGTAGTCACGGCAAGTGACCGGGGCAGTCTCTGGATAGACAGGCAGGTAGTCACGGCAAGTGACCGGGGCAGTCTCTGGATAGACAGGCAGGTAGTCACGGCAAGTGACCGGGGCAGTCTCTGGATAGACCGGCAGGAAGTCACAGCAAGTGACCGGGGCAGTCTCTGGATAGACAGGTATATACGACCTGAGATGGCTGAGCCTCCCGGTAGGCTAGCAGGCAGATGACAGATGAGCGCCCCCAAGTGAGCAGGCGAGAGTCTCTGGAATAGCCGATGGTCACCGCATGTGACGGCCGAACCTCCAGGTAGGCTAGCAGGCAGATGGCAGATGAGCGCCCCCAAGTGAGCAGGCGAGAGTCTCTGGAATAGCCGATGATCACTGCACGTGACGGCCGAACCTCCAGGTAGGCTAGCAGACTGGTAACCGGTGAACATCAGCAGATAAACGGACAGGCTGGTCCATAGACAGACTGGCAGGTGATGGCGGGCAGACTGTCGGACGATGGAGCCTCCAGGTAGGCTAGCGGACAGGTAGCAGACAGCAAAAATGGCAGGAAACGGGCAGGTAACTGGTAACGGAACCTGAGGGCTGAAGCAGAGTAGTGAACAGTGCAACAACATTGCTCGGGCACCTCCATTAAGGAGGAGGTGCTTTATATCAGGTGGAGTCCTCCGGCATTGGCCGGGGACCTTTTTTGAAAGATGCGCGCGGCCCCTTTAAGAGCGGGGGCGTGCACGCACGCGCGCCCTAAGCCCAGTGGCAGGGAAGGAGCGCGCAGCCCAGCAGGGCGGAAGGAGGACGCTGTGTGAGGGTAAGGGGAGCGACGTCCCTGCCTGGCAGAGGACGCTGGCGCAGGGGAACAGCGTCCCTGCCTGGCAGAGGACAGGGACGCTGGCGCCGGCGCTACAGTACCCCCCCTTTAGGCCCCCTTTTTTAGGCCAGAAAGAAATTTAGCTAGGATGAGAGGGGCATGGATGTTCTCCCGAGGCTCCCACGTTCTCTCCTCAGGACCAAACCCCTTCCAATCCACCAGAAAATAGGTCTTTCTTCTTACCCTTTTGGTGGCCAGAATGTTCTCTACCTCAAATTCGTTTTCAGCAGAAACTGGAGCAGGAGGTGTACCTGTAGGCTTGACAAAAGAGTTAAGAACCACCGGTTTGAGGAGAGATACATGGAAGGAGTTAGGAATCCGCAAATTGGCCGGGAGTCTCAATTTATAGGACACCGGGTTGATCTGACTGATGACCTCCAGAGGACCGATGAACCGAGGACCTAACTTGTAGGAAGGAATCTTGAGCCGGACATACTTGGACGAGTGCCAGACCTTATCTCCAGGATGGAATTGAGGGGGATCCAGACGTTTTTTGTCAGCATGTTTCTTCATGCGCTCGGATGACAGAATGAGTGCGGACCGGGTACTCTCCCATATGGAGGAAAATTCGTTAACAAGAGATTCCGCAGCTGGATTGTCCACTGAGGTGGAGACGGGAACAGGGATCCGAGGATGCTGACCGAAGACTACAAAAAACGGAGATTTGGAGGAAGATTCGCTCTCGTGATTGTTGTAAGAAAATTCGGCCCATGGCAGGAGATCCACCCAATCAGAATGGTGGGCATTAACGAAGTGCCGGAGATAACTGGTCAGAATCTGATTGATCCGCTCCACTTGACCATTGGACTGTGGGTGGTAGGCGGAGGAGAAATCCAGGGAGACATCTAGCAACTTACAAGTGGCTCTCCAGAAACGTGAGGTGAACTGTACCCCACGATCCGACACAATGTGACGAGGCAGACCATGAAGACGGAAGATGTGGCGGATAAAGTCTTTAGCCAACTCGGGTGCTGATGGAAGGCCTGGCAGGGGAATGAAGTGAGCCATCTTGGAAAATCGGTCTACGACCACCCAAATGACCGTACAACCAGCAGAGACGGGAAGATCAGTTATGAAGTCCATGGCTATATGCTGCCAGGGGGCATCGGGTACAGGAAGCGGAAGAAGGCGGCCGGCAGGCAGGTGTCTCGGAACTTTGTTGCGGGCACAGGAAGCACAGGCAGAAACAAAGTCTATTACGTCCTTGTGCAGGGTAGGCCACCAGTAATGCCGGGTAATGAGCTGGAGGGTCTTTTTTTGACCAGCGTGGCCAGGTAGTTTAGACGAATGACCCCAGTGTAGAATCCTTTCCCGATCGGGTACCGATACGAACGTCTTACCAGGAGGGAGACGATTTAGACTCACGGGAGCCACCTGCATCACTCTGGCGGGATCGATGATATGTTTAGGTTCCTCCTCGAGATCCGACACCAGGAAGGACCGGGACAAGGCATCCGCTTTGATGTTCTTGTCTGCCGGGCGGAAATGTAAAAGAAAGTCAAAGCGAGCAAAAAACAAGGACCACCGGGCTTGGCGAGGGTTAAGTCTCTGGGCATGCTGGAGGTAAGCCAAATTTTTGTGGTCAGTGTAAATGATTACCGGATGAAGAGCCCCCTCGAGTAGGTAACGCCACTCATCCAATGCCAACTTGATGGCCAATAGCTCTCGGTCTCCTATGGAGTAATTGCGCTCAGAAGAGGAGAAGAGTTTGGAGAAGAAGCCGCAAGATACCATCCTCCCGGAAGAAGACTTTTGAGTAAGTACCGCTCCGGCTCCAGAGGAGGAAGCGTCCACCTCCAGGAAGAACTGCTTGTTGCCGTCCGGGCGATGCAGCACTGGAGCGGAAGAGAAGGCCTGTTTTAAGGAAAGAAAGGCCTCCTCTGCTTCGGGCGTCCACTGTTTGGGGTTAGCGTCCTTGCGGGTGAGCGCGGAGATTGGAGCAGTCCGGGAAGAGAAGTGCGGTATGAAGAGACGGTAATAATTGGCGAAGCCCAGGAACCGCTGAATGGCCTTCAATCCCTCTGGTCTGGGCCATTTCTCGATGGCAGACAGTTTCTCCGGATCCATTCGTAGGCCTGTCTGAGAAATGATGTAGCCCAAAAACGGAAGCGAGGTCTGCTCAAAGAGGCACTTCTCATATTTAGCGAAGAGGTGATTCTGCCTGAGCAGAACCTGACGAATGTCCCTCCGGTGAGACTGGAGATCCGGAGAGAAGACCAAGATGTCGTCCAGGTACACCACAACGCAGGAGTAGAGAAGGTCTCGGAAGATGTCATTGACCAACTCTTGAAAGACTGCCGGAGCATTACAGAGACCAAAGGGCATCATCAAATACTCATAGTGGCCGTCCCGGGTGTTGAATGCCGTCTTCCATTCATCCCCCGACGGATACGGACTAGGTTATATGCCCCACGAAGATCCAGTTTGGTGAAGATTCTAGCCCCCCTCAGACGATCAAACAATTCTGGAATGAGCGGAAGAGGGTACTTATTCTTCACCGTGATCAGGTTAAGACCTCTGTAGTCAATACAGGGACGGAGAGAGCCGTCTTTCTTTTTTACGAAAAAGAAACCTGCTCCCGCTGGGGAGGTAGATTTCCGGATGAATCCCTTGGCCAAATTCTCCTCGATATATTCGGACATCGACCTGGTCTCAGCAGCGGACAATGGGTAAATACGCCCACGGGGAGGCGTAGTACTGGGTAGCAGGTCGATCGGGCAATCATAAGGTCTGTGAGGGGGTAATGTCTCTGCCTCCTTTTTATTAAAGACATCAGCGAATGACCAATAGGGAATCGGGAGCCCAGGTAGATTAGTTGGTGTAGGAGAAGGACGGACGGGATGAACAGGAACCAAACACGTTTTATGACAGTCCTGTCCCCAGCGAAGGATCTCTCCAGTCTGCCAGTCGAGCACGGGTGCATGCTTTTGGAGCCAAGGTAGACCTAATAAGAAAGCGTGAGAGAGTCCAGGCAGAACATGAAACGAGATGCTCTCAGAATGCAACATTCCCACCGGCAGGGTTATGGATTCAGTGATAAGTTGGATGGGACGTGGTAGGAGACCCCCATCCACAGCAGCGACAGATACTGGTACATCCAGAGGTTTGGTAGGAATGCAATATTTTTCTACCAGAGCCTGTGAAACAAGATTCCCGACTGCTCCAGAATCAAGTTGGGCTAGTTCGAAAAAACGGTTCTCACCGAGAAGAATTGAGACTGACAGCAGCAGAGATGGAGAGGATTTATTCTTGTCTAGATTGACCTCTCCGAGCGAACCTAGACACTGGCGTTTCCCGACCTCTCCGGACAGGTACGGATCAGGTGCTCCTTACTGCCACAGTAGAAGCAACTCCCCTCGGCACGGCGTAAGTCCTGACGGGCTTTGACCATCTTGGTCTGGTCGACCTGCATAGGCTCAGAAGTGTGTACCTGGGGAGAAACGGAAGGAGTTACGGGTTTCTGAAAAGTAGGAGCTAGACGAGGAAACTTTCTCTCACGGGTGACCTCTTTGGCGCGCTCCTGGAACCGTAGATCAATTCGATTGGCAAGAGTTATTAGGTCATCGAGAGAGGTAGGAATGTCCCGACCGGCAAGTTCATCTTTAATACGACCGGACAGACCCTCCCAGAAGACATATATCAGAGCGTCATTATCCCAAGCCAGCTCCGAGGCAAGGGTACGGAACCGTATGGCATATTGACCCACGGTGAGACTTCCCTGACGGAGGCGTAGCAGAGATGATGCAGAGGAGGTCTTTCGTCCGGGTTCGTCGAATACCTTCCGGAAGGCCGAGAGAAAGGCAGGCAGGTCGGACACCAGGGGGTCTTCTCTCTCCCAAAGAGGATTAAGCCAAGCCAGAGCCTCTCCGGAGAGATGGGACATGATGAAGGCAATTTTGGCCCGGTCGGAGTTAAACTGGTGGGACAGGAGTTCAAAGTGCAGGGAGCACTGGTTAATGAATCCCCGAGCCATAGCAGGGTCGCCTCCAAAACGAGGAGGCGCTGAGAGTCGAGGTCCGGGAACGGAAACCACGGAATTGGTGAGCAGCGGAACTGCCGGATTGCGAGTCATAGCGCCAGCGGTGGTTGCTGGTGAAGCAGTCAGAGTGTCCAGGCGGGAATTAACATTCCGCAGGTGACCCAGGATGGACTCCTGTTGAGACCTCTGACTAGACAGTTCATGACACAGGTCAGAGAGCGAGGGAGTTTGGGTGCCACCGGGTTCCATGTCCCGAGCAAACTGTAACGGGTCTGGGAGGCGGAACCTCTGAGCTATTATACAAGGAGGCTTTCCTTGTAAAGGAGCGGGTGGTGCCCGGGGAAGACGGACAGGAAGTCACGGCAAGTGACCGGGGCAGTCTCTGGACAGACAGGCAGGAGGTCACGGCAAGTGATCGGGGCAGTCTCTGGATAGACAGGCAGGTAGTCATGGCAAGTGACCGGGGCAGTCTCTGGATAGACAGGCAGGTAGTCACGGCAAGTGACCGGGGCAGTCTCTGGATAGACAGGCAGGTAGTCACGGCAAGTGACCGGGGCAGTCTCTGGATAGACCGGCAGGAAGTCACAGCAAGTGACCGGGGCAGTCTCTGGATAGACAGGTATATACGACCTGAGATGGCTGAGCCTCCCGGTAGGCTAGCAGGCAGATGACAGATGAGCGCCCCCAAGTGAGCAGGCGAGAGTCTCTGGAATAGCCGATGATCACTGCACGTGACGGCCGAACCTCCAGGTAGGCTAGCAGACTGGTAACCGGTGAACATCAGCAGATAAACGGACAGGCTGGTCCATAGACAGACTGGCAGGTGATGGCGGGCAGACTGTCGGACGATGGAGCCTCCAGGTAGGCTAGCGGACAGGTAGCAGACAGCAAAAATGGCAGGAAACGGGCAGGTAACTGGTAACGGAACCTGAGGGCTGAAGCAGAGTAGTGAACAGTGCAACAACATTGCTCGGGCACCTCCATTAAGGAGGAGGTGCTTTATATCAGGTGGAGTCCTCCGGCATTGGCCGGGGACCTTTTTTGAAAGATGCGCGCGGCCCCTTTAAGAGCGGGGGCGTGCACACGCGCGCGCCCTAAGCCCAGTGGCAGGGAAGGAGCGCGCAGCCCCAGCAGGGCGGAAGGAGGACGCTGTGTGAGGGTAAGGGGAGCGACGTCCCTGCCTGGCAGAGGACGCTGGCGCAGGGGAACAGCGTCCCTGCCTGGCAGAGGACAGGGACGCTGGCGCCGGCGCTACATACATAATCTCATCATATGAAACAAGAAAAGGAATCCATATAATGATAACCAAATATGTATCATAATGACATAGAAATCAAATATATCTATGGAAAATGACAAAAATAACAAAGATAAAAATAAAGAAAAACAAAAAAAGTAAATAAGATTGACACTAGTCTCGGAATAATAATTAGAGCATCAAAAGAAAACAGGATTTAGAGTAGGGACAGAAAGGTATTATGAAATAATAAGGAATTTATAGAGCAATTACCTTGGTCACAGAATGAGTGTGCATAGAAAATATAGTGTAAGTTAGTCCCAAAAGTAAGAACAGTGTTGTTAAAATGGTAGACAATTAATGGCTAATAGTAGTAGTGTGGTATAATATATAGGACAGATGCATAAAAGTACCTACTATCAAAGGCAGAAATGCTCAATGTATATGGGAAGTGTCCCAAGAAATTTGTGGACCTGCAATAAATCAAAGCCTGCAATGAATACATACTGTAGCTGCCAGTAAAGGGTATGCCACACTAAACAACATCGCTAACGGGATCGCTAAAAAACGTCACTATTTAGCGATCCCGTTAGCGATGTTGTAGTGTGCGGCAGCTGCCAGCGACGAGCTTCCTGCTGTGATCTCGCTCGTCGCTGGAATCGCTCCGGACCCTATTTCATCGTCGGCGCTCCCGCTGGGTAAAGGTACTGCCACACTACACAATCCCGCTAGCGATCTCGTTAGCGTCGCATACTAATGAGATCGCTAGCGGGATTGTTTGTATATCGCTGAGTGCGGCTTAACTTAGCGATATCGTTAAGGACGCTATCGCGGTTAGCGATCTCCTTAACGACTTTAGCGGTACAAAAGTACCGCTAAATCGCTAAGAAAAGGTGCCACACAGCGATAATACTTACCCAGCGGGAGCGCCGACGATGAAATAGGGTCCGGAGCGATTCCAGCGACGAGCGAGATCACAGCAGGAAGCTCGTCGCTGGCAGCTGCCGCACACTACAACATCGCTAACGGGATCGCTAAATAGTGACGTTTTTTAGCGATCCCGTTAGCGATGTTGTTTAGTGTGGCATACCCTTAAGTATTATCGCTGTGTGGCACCTTTTCTTAGCGATTTAGCGGTACTTTTGTACCGCTAAAGTCGTTAAGGAGATCGCTAACCGTGATAGCGTCCTTAACGATATCGCTAAGTTAAGCCGCACTCAGCGATATACAAACAATCCCGCTAGCGATCTCATTAGTATGCGACGCTAACGAGATCGCTAGCGGGATTGTGTAGTGTGGCAGTACCTTTAGTCTGAGAGCAAGGGCTATTAATAATGGTGCAGCATGATGAATGGGGTAAGCGCATAAAGAGTACCTGGTTGTAAGGGTAGGATAGCTTAAGGCATATGGGAAGTGTCCCAAGAAAATTGTGGACCTACAATACTATAAAAGCTTACAATAAATGTAAAGTTACCACTAAGAAAGGGGGAGCAGGGGCTGACTTTAAGGATAGTGACCGAGGGGGTTACCTGGGCTGTATGATGTGTGAGTGGCGCTCCTGTGCTCTGCTATTGATGGCCTGCTGCCAGTAGTCTATTTGTATCCGCTGTTAACGCCGGCCCGGAAGCAGCACAGCTTTGTGTACTAGTGGCAACTGCGCACGCGCGGCAGTGACAAGGGAAGCTATAAGCTCAAGCTAAACAAGAGGAATGGCTTATTGCGCAAGTGCTGGGTATATAGTGAGAACACTGTAACTGATGGTTTTATTGCAGGGAAAACATGTCCTAAGTGTTGGCTATGGGAAATAAGTATATGTATTAGTTAGAAGAATACTGATAGCGCTTAGGTTAATCTGCAAATATATTAGAAACCATAGATTTACAATAGATTTACAAGAAACCATATATCTATACCATGAGATACATAGTTAAATATATCCATGCAAATAGGAATTTTAAAGAATTTTTATTTAGGAAAGGGACTTATAAGGCTGTACGTAGTAAAATATATACAAATAGACATATGAAAGTAGTCATGGTATAACTAAGGTATCCTTAGGGGATTTGTTGGCTAGTATTTAAGCAGTGTATTGTTATGAGGAACCATAGAGACTCACCATATAGTAAGTGAAGTCAGCGGGTCTGAAAATTAAAAGACAGGGTTAGATATTATTCATAGAAGCCAATCTATATCTCTATTGAGGCCTTTTGGTGATAAGGTATCTAATTTGTGAATCCAAAATGTTTCTCTGGACTTTAGTAGCTTGATGTGATAACCACCCCTTTCTGGGGCGTTAAACCTGCTCGATCATCAGTGATCAGTGATGAATATTGAAGTTTGCATCTATCCGATTCTTATGAGAGATATATTTTCAGGGTCATAGCGAAGGGATGAACATAAGGCATTCACTCACATCACCATAAGGCCGGCCGAACGCCTCCAACTTAAAGGGGTTGTCCACTACTCTAAATTAACCCCCAATGTATCCCCCCGGGGCCTCTAATGAATTTTGTAAATACCTCACGTTGCCTATACTGCCTGTGAGCGGCGCTATCGCTGGCCGCTCACAGGCAGCACATGACCCCCGGCTGCAGCTGGTTCTTGCTTCCGCTGACATCCTGTCAACTGCTGGCAGCAGCCTGGGGTCCCTCTTCCTCCCTCCGCGCTGGCTACCAGGCTGTGGGCGGGGTTATCCCCCGCATCACAACTGGCATCCACCGCGCACCCATTCATTGAGATAGTGCGCAGTGGATGCTGGGTGTGATGCGGGGGGTAACCCCGCCCACAACCCAGCAGCCACCGTTGGGACCCAGCGCTGAGTCATGCCTCACTTGTCTTGACGTCAGCTCTGGGTCACGTGCTGCCTGTGAGCGGCCAGCAATAGCGCCGCTCACAGGTAGTATAGGCAACATGAGGTATTTACATAATTCATTAGGGGCCCCTGGGGGATACATCGGAGGGTTAATTTAAAGTAGTGGACAACCCCTTTAATATCAGCAGACGGATGCTGCTATCCATGATATGTTTCATCTCTATAGAAAGGTAAAATCGTGATAGAAAACATGACAACAATATTTCATGCCTGGAACCTCCAGGGGCAAAGATATCCTGAATGTTGGGGATCTCATAATCTTCTAAAAGACCTAGCACCTCCCACAACCAGACCCCTTTGAGCTCACTAAGGAGACCTATGTGGGCGTAACCTTGATCTAATAAAAATTAGAGTTTGTGTTTATGTCATTAGTCAGTAATGGAAGGTGCAGCTTACTGTAGTTCTCTCCGTTTTTCTAATGAGTACCTCCCTCCGCTGAGCTCTGAGCCATTTTTGTGACACATGTTTAGTACCTTTCTTTTCTTATCTTTTTTAATTTATGTGATTGTATATACTGTATTGTTTTGTTCCCATTTAGTATCATCTTTTTTTAATAAACACTGCCTACCTTTCTGGATTAAATATATACAATTTAATAGTTCTGTTCCTCTTGTTCTGTAAACCGCACTCCTGTAGCCACATGCTACCTGTAATGAGTGTTCATTCGGCCTATATAAAACATTGGTGGTGGCAGCTACTACTTCCTTTTGTTATTGTGGAATTGGCAGTGATCATGTCGGGGTATATATATACAGTTGTACTCAAAAGTTTGCATACCCCGGCAGAATTTTTGTTTTCTTAGCCTTTTTTTAGCAAATGTGAATGATAACAGCAAAACTTTTTCTCCACTCATGATTAGTGGTTAGGTGAAGCTATTTATTGTCAAACTACTGTGCTTTCTCTTTTTAAATCATAATGACAACTCAAAACATCCAAATGACCCTGATCAAAAGTTTACACACCCACAACACACAGGCTCCCATGCATGTGCTGTGACTGACACAACCGCAACACATGCAGCTACGGTGGTGATTAGCTGTTCAGCCAGCACAATCCAGGAAGCTGGGTTCCTGCTGTAGCTTGTTCGGCAAGCGCTATAGCTTACTGAATAAGCGGGGAACCGAAGATATTTACTCAACTCTACTCATCACTAGTGTTGAGCGATACGATACTGCAAATATCGGGTATCGGCCGATATTAGCTGTATCGGGCTTTCGATTCCGAGTACCGATATTTTCGTCATATCGGATACCGGAATCGGATTTGTCACTGTCACTGTGAGTGTCCGTCGGTCGGGTCTGTCAGGAGTCAGCGGCACTTACCTGGCAGAAGATCTCCGGCGGTCACGTCCTGGACTGCTTGATGGCCGCCATTATCTTCTCCCTGGCGGTCACATGCAGTTTTTCGCGATAACTGCAGTGACTGCAGGGTAATCCCGGCCGTAAACCAGTCCGATGACGTCACCGCCGGGGAAGCAGGTAATCAGCTGTGCTGCGCCGGGATGACAGGCTCTGCCTGTCATTCTGATGTAGCAGAGCTGGATCGTCGTGGGACACTCGTTACTATGGACTGCGTCGGACAGGTGGTATACTGCTGGTTTTTTTTTTCATTTTTTTACAGGAGATCGATGGCGTCGCAGGATGAGACTGTAATAAAAGTAATGAAAACAGTGTTGTGTTTTTTATTAAATTAAAAATTTTTTTATGAACATTCACCCGTCCGGGTACATCAACAATTTAACTATTTACATACAGGGACCCTGTCCGGGTTATTTATAATTCTTTGGCAGGGGTGTTCCAGGTACCACCTGGTACTCTTCTGATGCTTGCCAAACATCCGAGACACCAAGGACCACCAGGACCTGATGACGTCGTGTGGCCTGTACAGTCAAGTCGTGACCCGCTATCTGTGTCTGTGTGGCCACCTCTTTCATCTCCCTCCGGGTCTGGAGCCCTATGTCACAGACTGAACGAACCCCAGGGGGCCTAACAGGCGCCGGGTACGGGCCAGCTATAGTGATCATGTCCATAGCTGGGGCTGCTGAGGAGACCACTGAGGGAGGCTGGGGAGATTTACGGCGTGGGGTGGGCACTTGTGCAGAGGCCTGGATGTGGGAGGCTGAAGGCTCCGAGGGTCTCACAGGTTCCTGACACTCTGGGGAGTAGGGGTCGCACCTGGTAACATTTAGGGCGTACCATCCATTGTAACCCCAGTGTTGGGTGTAAGTCACCAAGTCTCCTGGCAACAGGTCCCTCCCCGGGTGTCCTTCTGGGAGGTGAGTCTCCACGTCCCGCCGGGTCACAAAGACTTCTAAATAAAGTCCAGGCTCCTGGATGAAGCCCCAACCACCTTTCAATTTAAAGCTCCGTACTGCACCCTTACGCCACGGCTCCCACAGGGTTCCTTTATCTTTTCTCATCCGGTCCTTATCTGCCCGGTCCTTCTCCAGGTGACGTTGCCGAAGCTTTTGGGACTCTCGCTGCTCCCTTTGTCGCTCTGCTTCCCTCTCCCAACGTCTCCACTCTTCCTCCTGACGCCGGTTGTAATTCTCCTCCACCAGCTGCTCCATGTCTCCACCATCAAATGCCAGCTTACGATGCCCGGTTTGCGGCAGCTCTCCTGGCGCCCCCCAGTCCTGGCGGCGCTCACCTGTGGCGGAAGCAGCCGGCTCTGGAACAGATGACAGTCGGGGCTCCGGTACAGAGTCTACAGACAGGTAGACCTCTGGTGCCTGCGCGGCCTCCTCCATGAGGACGGGTGTCGCTTCTTCTGTCTCAGCGACGGGGGCAGACAGCGGGATCTGGGGTGCTGCCGGTGCAGAGTTTTTTGCAGGAACGGGTGCATCCACTGCGACAACGTCAACCGGATCACATTGCAAGGGCTGGGATGCCCGCACGGACTCCTCTACTAGAACGGGTGCCTCACCTTCCGGTACAGACACTTCAGGTAAGAGGGATTGGCGCCGCTCCAAGTTTAGTTTTAGGGCACGCCAGCTGGCTTCCATCCTGGCGACCTCCTCCCGGTGCCGGGCCAGGCCTCTTAGGGTATCCTCCGCTTCTTGCAGCGTAGGAGGGTTTCCAGGCCGGGTGCCCAACGGTGGTTCCGTGGCGATCGGGTCGCTTTCGTGGGGGAGAGCTCTGACTGCTCCATCCCTTCACACTTCTGCTCGTGTCCATTAGCCATCTCTGCCAAGTCACATGTGTCATTAGCATCTGGAGAGGGCCCTCTTTTGTAGGGAGGCGGGACCTTCGTGTTAGTTTCCGCACACTGAGGAGGATGAGGAGGCGGAACTGAAGAGCTGTGGGGCACGATCTTACATTGCAGTACCATTTAGAGTGGTCGGCCATCGTTTTCGCGACACTGAGTGAGTGTACACCCACGAAGAGCACCCCCTTCTTCTTCACCAGTGCCTCGTCGTGACCCAGATATGGCGGAAAAATGGCAAATACATTCTCTGATGATTTTAGCAATTCTCAAGCACAAAACCAGTTCAATTCAGGCACACAGGACTCGCTTATAGCGAGCTACAGAATCCTGTTCGTGACGCCCAAGTTGAGTCGCACAGAGCCAGAGGTTTTGGGAGTACTCGGCACCGAGCCCGTCGACTTCTATGGGGTATGTCACGGCTTTACCCGGCAATTGAATCAGAGTCTATTTTACTATGTAGAAGTGTATAAACTATAAATATATGTATATATATATGTCACAATGACATGTATATATATATATATATATATATATGTATTCTATGTGTGTATATTTTGTGTTTACAACGAAAGAAAGGGTTTTTTTTGTTGCGATATTTTGTTCCCATAGACTTACATGGGACTTCCGGTATCGGAATCGGATATCGACGATATTTAGTGATATCGGCGATACCATTCCGATATGATATTTTAGATAGCGAGCAGTATCGCTCAACACTACTCATCACTCCAAATTACCTTTTTCCAGAAGTTTTGAGGCTTGTCTCTGTGCTGTTTTGTGTATTGTAGGCGAGATACTTTGTGGCATTTGCACAGTAATGGCTTTCTTCTAGCGCCTCAACCATGCAGCCCATTTTTCTTCAAGTGCCTCCTTATTGTGCATCTTGAAACAGCAACACCACTAGTTTTCAGAGTCCTGTATTTTACCTGATGTTATTTGTGGGTTTTTCTTTGCAATCCGAACAATTTTCCTGGCAGTTGAGGATGACATTTTTGTTGGCAAACCTGACCATGGTTTTGTTTTTACAGAGCCCCTGATTTTCCATTTGTTAATCACAGTTTGAACACTGCTGACTGGCATTATCAGTTCCTTGGATATCTTTTTGTATCCCTTTCCTGTTCTATACAGTTCAACTGCCTTGTCCCGTAGATCCATTGAAAATTCTTTTGCTTTCCCCATGACTCACAATCTAGAAATGTCAGTGGCTGGATGAAAGATGCAAGAGTCTTTCTGGATCCTAGGAACTCACTCAGCTTTTATGTACACACTGATTACAAGCAAACAGGTCACAGGTGAGGATGTTACCTTTAGCAGCCATTCAAACCCATTTGTGTCAACTTCTGTGCATATTATCAGGCCAAAATCACCAGGGCATGTGAACTTTTGATTAGGGTCATTTGGATGCTTTGGGTTGTCATTATGATTTAAAAAAGAGAAAACAGTAGTTTGACAATAAATGGCTTCACCCAACCACTAACCATGAGTGGAGAAAAAGGATTGGTGTTATCATTCATATTCTCTGAAAAAAGGCCAAGAAAGCAAAAATTCTGCCGATGTATGTAAACTTTTGAACACAACTGTATATAAATATAAATATATATAAATTCAATGCATTTGAATCAGTTGTACGGAAAGTATTCAGACCCTTTTACATTTTTCACTCTTTGTTTAATTGCAGTCATTTGATAAATTCAAAAAAGTTCATTTTTTTCTCATTAATGTACACTCTGCTTCCCATCTTGACTGAAAAAACAGAAATGTAGATTTTTTTTCAGATTTATTAAAAAAGAAAAACTGAAATATCACATGGTCTCAAGTATTCAGACCCTTTGCTCAGACACTCATATTTAAGTCACATGCTGTCCATTTCCTTGTGATCCTCCATGAGATGGTTCTACTCCTTCATTGTAGTCCAGCTGTGTTTAACCCCTTAAAGACCAAGCCATTTTGTAGGTTAAAGACCAGGCCAATTTTTACAATTCTGACCACTGTCTCTTTATGAGGTTATAACTCTGGAACGCTTCAACGGATCTTGGCGATTCTGAGATTGTTTTCTCGAGACATATTGTACTTCATGATAGTGGTAAAATTTCTTCAATATACAGTCATGGCCAAAAGTTTTGAGAATGACACAAATATTAATTTTTACAAAGTCTACTGCTTCACTTTTTCTAATGGCAATTTGCATATACTCCAGAATGTTATAAAGAGTGATCAGCTTAACAGCAATTACTTGCAAAGTCAATATTTGGCTAGAAAATGAACTTTATCCCCCAAAACACATTTCAACATCATTGCAGCCATGCCTTAAAAGGACCAGCTAACCTCTTTTCAGTGATTGCTCCATTAACACAGGTGTGGGTGTTGATGAGGACACGGCTGGAGATCAATCTGTCATGATTAAGTAAGAATGACACCACTGGACACTTTAAAAGGAGGCTGGTGCTTGGCATCATTGTTTCTCTTCTGTTAACCATTGTTATCTCTAAAGAAACACGTGCAGCCATCATTGCAATGCACAAAAATGGCCTAACAGGGAAGAGTATCGCAGCTAGAAAGATTGCACCTCAGTCAACAATCTATCGCATCATCAAGAACTTCAAGGAGAGAGGTTCCATTGTTACCAAAATGGCTCCAGGGCGCCCAAGAAAGACCAGCAAGCGCCAGGACCGTCTCTTAAAAGTGTTTCAGCTGCGGGATCGGGCTACCAGCAGTGCAGAGCTTGCTCAGGAATGGCAGCAGGCAGGTGTGAGTGAATCTGCACGCACTGTGAGGCGGAGACTCTTGGAGCAAGGCCTGGTCTCAAGGAGGGCAGCAAAGAAGTCACTTCTCTCCAGAAAAAACATCATGGACAGACTGATATTCTGCAAAAGGTACAGGCAGTGGACTGCTGAGGACTGGGGTAAAGTTATTTTCTCTGATGAATCCCCTTTTCGATTGTTTGGGACATCAGGAAAACGCCTCATTCGGAGAAGACAAGGTGAGCGCTACCACCAGTCTTGTCTCATGCCAACTGTTAAGCATCCTGAAACCATTCATGTGTGGGGTTGCTTCTCAGCCAAGAGAATCGGCTCTCTCACAGTCTTGCCTAAAACACAGCCATGAATAAAGAATGGTACCAGAATCTCCTCCAAGAGCAACTTCTCCCAACCCTCCAAGAGCAGTTTGGTGATCAACAATGCCTTTTCCAGCATGATGGAGCACCTTGCCATAAAGCAAAGGTGATAACTAAATGGCTCAGTGAACAAAACATAGAGATTTTGGGTCCATGGCCTGGAAACTCCCCAGATCTTAATCCATTGAGAACTTGTGGTCAATCTTCAAGAGACAGGTGGACAAACAAAACCCTAAAAATTCTGACAAAATTAAAGCATTGATTGTGCAAGAATGGACTTCTATCAGTCAAGATTTGGTCCAGAAGTTGATTGAGAGCATGCCAGGGAGAATTGCAGAGGTCCTGAAGAAGAAGGGTCAACACTGCAAATATTGACTTGCTGCATTAACTCATTCTAACTGTCAATATAAGCTTTTGTTACTCATATGTTTGCAATTATTATATTTCTGTCTGTGATAAAAACATCTGTCAAACACACATAAAAACCAGAGGGCAGCAGATCGTGTGAAAATATAATATTTGTGTCATTCTCAAAACTTTTGGCCATGACTGTAACTTGCGTTTATTTATGAAAAAAACGGAAATATGGCAAAAAGTTTGAAAATTTTGCAATTTTCAAACTTTTAATTTTTATGCCATTAAATCAGAGAGATATGTCACAAAAATTAGTTAATAAATAACATTTCCCACATGTCTACTTTACATCAGCACAATTTTGGAACCAAATTTTTTTTTGTTAGGAAGTTATAAGTGTTAAAAGTTGACCAGCAATTTCTCATTTTTCCAACAAAATTTACAAAACCATTTTTTTTAGGGACCACCTCACATTTGAAGTGAATTTGAGGGGTCAATATGACAGAAAATACCCAAAAGTGACACCATTCTAAAAACTGCACCCTCAACGTGTTCAAAGCCACATTCAAGAAGTTTATTAACCCTTTAGGTACTTCACAAGAATTGAAGCAATGTGGAAGGAAAAAATTAACATTTAACTTTTTTTCCCAAAATTTTTCTTTCGACACAATTTTTTAACATTTTGTCAAGGGTATCAGTAGAAAATGAACCACAATATTTGTTGTACAATTTCTCCTGAGTACAGCGATACCCCATGTGTGGGGGTAAACCACTATTTGGCCGCATGGCAGAGCTCGGAAGGGAAGCAGCGCCATTTGACTTTTTTGGCTGGAATTGAGATTGGACGCCATGTCGCATTTGGAGAGTCCCTGTGTGCCTAAACAGTGGAAACCCCCCACAAGTGACCCCATTTTGGAAACTAGACCCCCCAAGTAACTTATCTAAATGTGTAGTGAGAGCTTTGAACCCCAAGGGCTTCACAGAAGGTTATAACGTAGAGCCGTAAAATTAAAAAATCATATTTTTTCCACAAAAATGATCTTTTCATCCCAATTTTTATTTTCCAAAGGATAAAAGGACCCCAAAAGTTATTGTGCAATTAGTCCTGAGTACGCTGATACCCCATATGTGGGGGTAAACCACTATTTGGGTGCATGGCAGAGCTCGGAAGGGAAGCAGCGCCATTTGACTTTTTTGGCTGGAATTGAGAATGGACGCCATGTCGTATTTGGAGAGCCCCTGTGTGCCTAAACAGTGGAAACTCCCCACAATTAACCCCATTTTGGAAACTAGACCCCCCAAGGAACTTATCTAGATGTGTGGTGAGAGCTTTGAACCCCCAAGGGCTTCACAGAAGGTTATAACGTAGAGCAGTAAAATTAAAAAATCATATCTTTTCCACAAAAATGATCTTTCCACCCCAATTGTTATTTTCCAAAGGGTAACAGGACCCCAAAAGTTATTGTGAAATTTTTCCTGAGTACGCTGATACCCCATATGTGGGGGTAAACCACTATTTTGACGCATGGCAGAGCTGGAAAGGGAAGGAGCGCCTTTTTCAAATGCAGATTTTGATGGAATGGTCTGCGGGTGTCATGTCACGTTTGGAAAGCCCCTGATGTGCCTAAACAGTAGAAACCCCCCACAACTGACTCCATTTTGGAAACTAGACCCCCCAAGGAACTTATCTAGATGTGTGGTGAGCACTTTGAACCCCCAAGTGCTTCACAGAAGTTTATAACGTAGAGCCGTGAAAATAAAAATATCATATTTTTTTCCACAAAAATAATCTTTTTGCCCCCAAATTTTTATTTTTATAAGGGTAACAGGAGAAATAGGACCCCAAAAGCTATTGTGCAATTTGTCCTGAGTACGCTGATATCCCATATGTGGGGGGGAACCACTATTTTGACGCATGGCAGAGCTGGAAAGGGAAGGAGCGCCTTTTTCAAATGCAGATTTTGATGGAATGGTCTGCGGGTGTCATGTCACGTTTGGAAAGCCCCTGATGTGCCTAAACAGTAGAAACCCCCCACAAGTGACTCCATTTTGGAAACTAGACCCCCCAAGGAACTTATCTAGATGTGTGGTGAGCACTTTGAACCCCCAAGTGCTTCACAGAAGTTTATAACGTAGAGCCGTGAAAATAAAAATATCATATTTTTTTCCACAAAAATAATCTTTTTGCCCCCAAATTTTTATTTTTATAAGGGTAACAGGAGAAATAGGACCCCAAAAGCTATTGTGCAATTTGTCCTGAGTATGCTGATATCCCATATGTGGGGGGGAACCACTATTTTGACGCATGGCAGAGCTCGGAAGGGAAGGAGCACCGTTTTTAAATGCAGACTTTGATGAATGGTCTGCGGGTGTCATGTCACGTTTGGAAAGCCCCTGATGTGCCTAAACAGTAGAAACCCCCCACAAGTGACTCCATTTTGGAAACTAGACCCCCCAAGGAACTTATCTAGATGTGTGGTGAGCACTTTGAACCCCCAAGTGCTTCACAGAAGTTTATAACGTAGAGCCGTGAAAATAAAAATATCATATTTTTTTCCACAAAAATAATCTTTTTGCCCCAAATTTTTATTTTTCTAAGGGTAACAGGAGAAATAGGGCCCCAAAAGCTATTGTGCATTTTGTCCTGAGTACGCTGATACCCCATATGTGGGGGGGAACCACTGTGATCGCCTTACTGCGATCTTTGGGAGGCACAATGAACAAATCCACAAAAGGTGAAGAATTGGTTTTCTTTTTTGCGCCGTTCCTCGTGCGGTATTAGTGATTAGGTGACTTTATTCCTCGGATCGGTGCGATTACAGCGATACCAGATTTATACTCTTTTTTCATGTTTAGCTTCTGTCACACACTAAAAGATGCTTTTTTTTGGAATAATTTTTTGTAAGAAATTTTTGCATCGCCGTATTTTGAGAGCTATAATTTTTCCGATTTCGGCCGACAGAGTTATCTATGGGCTTATATTTTGCGGGACGAGCTGACGTTTTTATTGGTACCATATTCAGGCACATAACGTTTTTTGATCGTTTCCTATTCCGATTTTTGTGGAATCAGAATGAACAAAAACCAGCAATTCAGGAATTGTTTTTTTTTTTTTTTTTTTTCCTCCGTTCCGTGTGTGGTAAAATTGATAAAGCAGCTTTATTCTTCGGGTCACTACGGTTACGGAGATTCCTCATTTATATATTTTTTTTTATGTTTTGGCGTTTTTTACACAATAAAAAATTTTATAGAAAAAATAATTATTTTTGCATCAGTTTATTCCGCGAGCTATAACTTTTTAAATTTTTTCGCTGATGATGCTGTATAGCGGCTTGTTTTTTGCAGGACAAGATGACGTTTTCAGCGGTACCATGATTATTTATATCTGACTTTTTGATCGCGTGTTATTGCACTTTTTCCAAGCGGTATAATGATACCGCTTGGAAAAAGTATAATTTACTACTTTTTTGTGTTTTTTTTTTACGGCTTTCACTGAAGGGGTTAACTAGGGTTACGCTTTTATAGATGGGATTTTTACGGACGTGGCGATACCTAACATGTGTATGTTTTTTGTTTTTTATTTTTTTATTACATAAAAATGTGTATTTTTTAGGGGATTTTTTTAAAATTATTTTTTAATATTTTTTTTACAATTTTTTTTAAAAAATGATTTTTTTTAACTTGTCCCTTTATGGGACTTTCACTTTTTTTTACTTTTTATTGCAGTTACAATGCATTGCAATGCTCTGGCATTGCAATGCATTGTACCTATGGGGAAAACTGCTGTGACATGATCACAGCAGCTTCCCGTAGCTAGATGACCCAGAGGTTGTCATGACAACCCCTGGGTCATCAAGGCAGAGATCAGGCCCTGCAAATACATTGCGGTGGCGCTGATCTGAGGCAGAGGGAGCTCCCGACCCTCTGCCTCCCCCCCTGAGCTCTGCGATCGCGCTGGATCGCAGCAGTCAGGGGGTTAACAGCCAGGGGCGGTGGGGGCTCCGCTCCTGGCTGTCAGTGCAGGAAGCCTGGCCACTGCAGCGCCGGCTCCTGCACTGATCGCGCTGGGGAAGCTGAAATTTCAGCTTCTCCTGCACGATCGCTGCTGTGTTTGGTCAGTCAGATTGACTGACCAATCACAGCGCTGTGGGTGCGGGGACCGACGGCAAAGGTCCCCGCACCATTTGCCGTGCCTGTCAGCTGTCGTGTTTACACGCAGTGGTAGATCAAAGGCATGACGTGCAGAGTCCGTCCTGGTGCCGGAACTGGCACCTTGCCATGACGGACTCTGCACGTCAGTGGACATTAAGGGGTTAAACTGATAGGACTTGATTTGTAAAGGCACACACCTGTCTATATAAGAGCTCACAGCTCACAGTGCATGTCATACCAAATGAGAATCATGAGGTCAAAGGAAAGGAGCTCAGAGACAGAATTGTGGCAAGGCACACATCTGGCCACGGTTACAAAAGAATTTCTTCAGTACTCAAGGTTCCTAAGAGCACAGTGACCTCCATAATCCTTAAATGAAAGAAGTTTGGGACCACCAGAAGTCTTCCTAGACCTAGCTGTCCCTGTCCAGCCAACCTCAACAATCGTGGGAGAAGGGCCTTGATGAGAGAGGTAAAGAAGAACCCCAAGATCACTGTGGCTGAGCTCCACAGATGAAGTAGGGAGATGGGAGAAAGTTCCAGAAAGTCAACTATCACTGCAGCCCTCTACTATTCGGGCCTTTATGGCAGAGTGGCCCAAAGGAAGTCTCTCCTCAGTGCAAGACATATGAAAGCCCACATAGAGTTTGCTAAAAAACACATGAAGGACTCCCAGACTACGAGAAATAAGATTCTCTGGTCTGAGGAGACGAAGACAGAACTTTTTCGTGATAATTCTAAGGTCTCTTTCACACATCAGTTTTTTGCCATCAGTCACAATCTGTCGTTTTTTGAAAAAAACGGATCCAGCGACTCATGCCGCAGGATCCTTTTTTTCTCATATACTTGTATTAGTGACGGATTGCGACGGATGGCCAGACGTTTCATCTGTCGTTATACGGATCCGTCGAAAATTTTGGTCCGTCTGCCGGACACGACGCACAAAGCAAAGCTTTTTGTCTCCATCGGAAAATCGGACAGCGGCGCATCCGTCACTGTCCATCACTTGCTATAATGGAAGCCTATGGGTGCAGGACTTGTCGTCATCCATCAAATGAAGGATTCCGGCGACAGATTCATTTTTTTTAACTGAGCGTGCTCCTGACAGGTTAATACACAAACAAAAGAATAGATATATACACATAGATTATATATATATATTATATATATACATATATATATATATATATATACACATGTCATTAAGACACATATATATATTTATAGTTCATAGAGTTCTACATAGCATAATAGCCGCTAAATCAATTGTCGGCTTCAGGAAAATCATTGCCGAATCTGACATATGACACATGGTTTACATATAGTAATCCATGTCACATCAAAATGATTTATATATGTCAGTGTTTAATCAATTTAGTAGTTTGTGTTAGGAAAAATTTTGAACTCTAGGGGATAAATTTAAGGCTATAATCGCGGAAAAAAATTGCGTAGGCTCCCGTGCAATTTTCTCCATCAGAGAAGGAAAGCCAGTGACTGAGGACAGATATTCATAGACTAGAGAGGGACCATTGTTTTTGCCGCCCCCTGGCTACAAACATCTGGCTCCAGCCACCCCAGAAAAGGCACATCTATTAGATGCGCCTTTTCTGGCACTTAGCCTCTCTGTTCCCATTGCCTTTAGCAGTGGCTCATGGGTTAATAAGGGGTTAATGTCACCTTGCTATTGAAAGGTGACATTAATCTGGGTTAATAATGGAGAGGTGTCAATAAGACTACTATCCATTATTAATCCTATAGTAGTAAAGGGTTAAAAAAGACACACATACACACACATATTAATTAAAAATTCTTTTAATGAAATAATTACACAAAGTTTTTGACCAAATTTATTATTCTGCCAATCCAACTGAATGGCTTGTTCTCCTGTAACCAAAAAAATTAAAAAACAACAATATCCATACCTCTCCGCCGTTCAGTCAGGTCCCCAATAATCGGTCTAGAAATGAAAGCAGCCGTGGCCTCATCCATTACTCGTCAGTCAACTGCGTAATTGTCCTTACAATTGAAGCCAGCGGAGTTGTGTCCCCTGACAAACTGGTGGCAGTGGTGGGATCTGTGTGACATCTCTGGTGTTCTCCCTGACAAACCTGCACATACAGTCATGGCCAAAAGTTTTGAGAATGACACAAATATTAATTTTTACAAAGTCTACTGCTTCACTTTTTCTAATGGCAATTTGCATATACTCCAGAATGTTAAGGGCCCGTCTCACATAGCGATATCGCTAGCGAGATCGGTGCTGAGTCACTAGTTTTGTGACGCGGCAGCGAGCTCACCAGCGATATCGCTGTGTGTGACATTCAGCGACGATCAGCCCCCCTGCCGGGTATCGCTGATCGTCGCTGAAATGTCTGGACATTTTTTTGATTGCTGGTCTCCCGCTGACAGGCACGCATCGCTGCGTGTGACAGGCGGGAGACCAGCGATCCGCTGGTAACCAAGGTACACAGCGGGTTTCCAGGCGCGGGACTGTGCCTAGAAACCCGCTGTGTACCTTGGATACCAGCGCCCTGCTGCAGGAGCTGGTAACCAAGGTACACAGCGGGTTTCCAGGCACCGCGCAGCACCTGGAAACCCGCTGTGTACCTTGGTTACCAGCTCCCTGCATCAGGGCGCTGGTATCCAAGGTACACTGCGGGTAACTAGCGATGTTTACCCGCAGTGTCCTTGTGCTGATCGCTGCCCTGAGCTGCCTGTTTGGCAGCTCAGCAGCGATAATATAGCGATACACCAGCGATCCTGATCGTTGTCGGGATCGCTGGTATATCGCTATGTGAGACCCAGCCTTTATAAAGAGTGATCAGCTTAAGAGCAATTACTTGCAAAGTCAATATTTGGCTAGAAAATGAACTTTATCCCCCAAAACACATTTCAACATCATTGCAGCACTGCCTTAAAAGGACCAGCTAACCTCTTTTCAGTGATTGCTCCATTAACACCACTGTGGGTGTTGATGAGGACATGGCTGGAGATCAATCTGTCATGATTAAGTATGAATGACACCACTGGACACTTTAAAAGGAGGCTGGTGCTTGGCATCATTGTTTCTCTTCTGTTAACCATGGTTATCTCTAAAGAAACACGTGCAGTCATCATTGCAATGCACAAAAATGACCTAACAGGGAAGAGTATCGCAGCTAGAAAGATTGCACCTCAGTCAACAATCTATCGCATCATCAAGAACTTCAAGGAGAGAGGTTCCATTGTTGCCAAAAAGGCTTCAGGGCGCCCAAGAAAGACCAGCAAGCGCCAGGACCGTCTCTTAAAAGTGTTTCAGCTGCGGGATCGGGCGACCAGCAGTGCAGAGCTTGCTCAGGAATGGCAGCAGGCAGGTGTGAGTGCATCTGCACGCACTGTGAGGTGGAGACTCTTGGAGCAAGGCCTGGTCTCAAGGAGGGCAGCAAAGAAGCCACCTCTCCAGAAAAAACATCATGGACAGACTGATATTCTGCAAAAGGTACAGGCAGTGGACTGCTGAGGACTGGGTAAAGTTATTTTCTCTGATGAATCCCCTTTTCGATTGTTTGGGACATCAGGAAAACGCCTCATTCGGAGAAGACAAGGTGAGCGCTACCACCAGTCTTGTCTCATGCCAACTGTTAAGCATCCTGAAACCATTCATGTGTGGGGTTGCTTCTCAGCCAAGGGAATCGGCTCTCTCACAGTCTTGCCTAAAAACACAGCCATGAATAAAGAATGGTACCAGAATGTCCTCCAAGAGCAACTTCTCCCAACCCTCCAAGAGCAGTTTGGCAATCAACAATGCCTTTTCCAGCATGATGGAGCACCTTGCCATAAAGCAAAGGTGATAACTAAATGGCTCAGGGAACAAAACATAGAGATTTTAGGTCCATGGCCTGGAAACTCCCCAGATCTTAATCCCATTGAGAACTTGTGGTCAATCATCAAGAGACGGGTGGACAAACAAAAACCTAAAAATTCTGACAAAATGAAAGCATTGATTGTGCAAGAATGGACTGCTATCAGTCAGGATTTGGTCCAGAAGTTGATTGAGAGCATGCCAGGGAGAATTGCAGAGGTCCTGAAGAAGAAGGGTCAACACTGCAAATGTTGACTTGCTGCATTAACTCATTCTAACTGTCAATATAAGCTTTTGTTACTCATATGTTTGCAATTATTATATTTCTGTCTGTGATAAAAACATCTGTCAAACACACATAAAAACCAGAGGGCAGCAGATCATGTGAAAATATAATATTTGTGTCATTCTCAAAACTTTTGGCCATGACTGTAGGTTGTGAGTGAGAGTGAATAATTGCATACTGACAAACCTGCAGGATATGTGCTTGCCGACTAACAGCTTTTATTATGAGAAATTGAAGGACAGAAATAAGAGTGCAAGACGTTAACAGTACTTTAACTATTAATAGTAAATTCAATCTTTATTTTTTGTCTGTGCAAACGCTTAAGGGCTCGTGCACATGACCATATTTCAGTCCGAGTGCAGTCCATTAAGAAAACAGATCGCATTCAAACCAATGTTTTTTAATGAGTAGTGCAGATGAAGAATTTTTTCACTTTCCGAATCTGTGAAAAAAATTGCAGCATGCATTAGTTTCCTGTGGAAATTGGAGAAGACTCAGCCATTCAAGTCTATGGGAGAAAGAAAAACTTTGGATGCCACTGTAAAGAATCCGATTTTTATGGATATATTGCAATTCTCTAAAATAGGAAATGGTCCCGTAAATTGTCAGTGTTTGTATGCCAAAACCAGAAGTCAAACTAAGGCCGGCGTCACACTGGCGACAGAATCGGACGACTGCAATACGATGAAATATCGTATTGCAGTCTGCCCTATGTTAATCTATGGAGCAGCTCCCAGTATCAGATTTTTTGTGGTCCGTTTTAAACGTCCGTGTGCAATCGCAGCATGCTGCGATTGTCACCGATTGTGGGTCGACTATCGCCAATGCAAGTCTATGGGAGCGATGAAAAATCGGATTACAAACGGACCGCACGTGTGACTTGCGATTAAATCGCATCGGTGTCCTTTAGAAAAGCCGGCAATTCATCCCCGGCTATACTGTAAAATCACACTGACAGCTTTAATAAAGAATAGAAAGAATAGTATATACACATAGAACATATATATATATATATATAATTTTTACATGTAATTGTGACATGTATATATATATATATATTTATAGTTCCTAGACTTCTACATACTGTAATAGGCGCTAATTCAATTGCCGGCTTTTGTGAACTCACAGAAGCCGACATGAAATGATACATTGTTTAGACACAGTTAACCATGTCATTTCCTGTATTTTGATATATGGTTTGAACTTACAATTACATAAGTATATGTGTACAAAATTTCAGACATGTAGGGGTTAATTAAAGGTGTAAATTCGTTGAATTAGATTTGCCCTTTCTGCACTTTGCCCGTCTATTCCCATTGCCCCGTAGCGGAGCGAATGGGTTAATAAGGGGTTAAATGACCTTGCAATTGAAAGGTCCTTTAAGCCAGGTTAATAATGAGAGCTGTCAATTAGACAACTTATCATTTATTATCCTAGTGAAGTAATAAAAAAAACAAACACACTTAAGAATAAATATTTAATGAATAAAACACATTTTTTTGACCATCTTTTATTTTACTCTAATCCTGCGACGCCTTGATCTCCTAAAATAAATTATAAATAATAAAACAAACATTATTCTTACTATCTGGCGATCTGTCACGTCCCACGATGTATATTCTTCACAAAGGGTTAACTAGCAATCAGCTAATCAGCGCAACTAATGCTGGGTGCTCAGCTGATAGCTCCTGAATGAATGAGCTTATCTCCTGCTGACAGGAGAGGATGTGATTAATGAATGAAGCTTAATTGATTGTATCCACTTTCACTTTAGGTCAGGTCACTGAAGTGAAAGTGGCAATAAATCAATTAAGCTTCATTCATGAATCTATTCCTCTCCTTTCGCTGGGAGAATAAGTTATTCATTCAGGGGTAAGAGCTCAGCAGACAGCATTATAGCTCTCTGCGAGCTCTAACCTGTTAACCCTTTCTGATGGATTACACCGTGGGACCTGACTGTACATCGGATTGGTAAGAATAATTTTGCTTTTTTATTTTATTTTTATTACAGGAAATGGTTTTAGCAGGAAAATAAAATATGGTCAAAAACTGTGTGATTATTTCATTAAACTTCTTTTTTATTAAAGTGTGTGTGTTTGATTTTTCTTTCATACAATAGGATTAATAATTGATAGTTGTCTAATTGACAGCTCTCAATTATTAACCTGGCTTAAAGTGACCTTTCAATTGCAAGGTCATTTTAACCCCTTATTAACCATTCGCCACCGCTACAGGGCAATGGGAATAGACAGGCAAAGTGCCAGAAAGGGCAAATCTAATTAGAGATTTGCCCTTTCTGGGGTGTCTTGGGGCAGATGTTATTAGCCAGGGGGGGCACAAAAAAATGTACCCTCCCTAGGCTATTATTATCTGCCCCCACTCGCTTGCTTTGTCTGTCTGGTGGAGAAAATACAGCGTGAGCCCACGCATTTTTTTTTCAACGAATTTACACCTTTAATTAACCCCTACATGTCTGAAATTTGGCACACATACACTTCTGTAATTGTAAGTTCAAACCATATATCAAAATACAGGAAATGACATGGTTAACTGTGTCTAAACAATGTATCATTTCATGTCGGCTTCTGTGATTTCACAAAAGCCGGCAATTGAATTAGCGGCTATTACAGTATGTAGAAGTGTAAGAACTATAAATATATGTATATATATATATATGTCACAATCACATGTATATATATATATATATTATGTGTTCTATGTGTATATATCTATTCTTTCTTTTGTGATTTAAATACTATTCTTTTGGATCCATTATATGTCAGTTTTGCAAGCATGCGAGAAATTCTCGCAAGTCGGATGAAAATCGGATGTTACAAGGTACACACACATGCGACTAAATCGCATCTTTGAAGGAAAATCGATGCCAGGGGATGTGTGATGTTTTCATTTTGTTCCGATAATCGACCGACTAAAACGGACCGATTTTTTGTAGTTGTGTGTGACGCCGGCCTAATAGAGAAACTATTGAAAGATTGACACTTGTTCAGTGTTTTGGAGACAATACTGGTTTTGGGATACAAATACTGATGAAATACTGATGTGTGAATGAGGCCTTGCATGCAGACAAACAGCTCACAGTTTGGGCTGGGTCATGCTTTTTATCAGGGAGAAATTATTTTGACCAGACACAGTAATGGTTACCCTATGGTGACAAATTGTTATGAGAATGTTTTACAAGCAATTTGTAAGTGACCTTAACAAGTCCACACTCAATCTGCTGACTATAATTAATTGTCTGTCACCAGGAGGTCTCCAGCTGATCCACTCTACCAGTGAAGAAATCAAGCTTGTGTCACTACAGTAATGTTCCTCCAGAAATGATAAAGGGATCAAATGATTTAATAAAGCATAAGGACGCCTCTTATTACTTGAAGAAAAGCAGGACTTGAAGGCGCCTGAAGATAACCTTAAGCACCACTACAAGAAGAGACAGCAGCGGAACTTAAGAAGATTTAATCAGAGAGTTCTAATATTAGTCATAAAATACTATGGGATTATTACTGCAACAGCAAGTTCTATGTTAACGGATTTAGCAATTGTTGGTACAAGCAAATTTGCATTTTACTCATCCAATGTGAAACCTTCCCAAACCATAAATATATTATTGTAATATATTTAATATAATAAAATATAAGAAATCATAACAAGTTCGTTGAATGTTGTCCACAGTTGTAACCCTATAAGTTTTCTTCATATAGTATTTACATATTTCATAACCTTATTCACATATAATCTTAAAGGGGTTTTCCAGTTAAAAAACCCACCATCCCCCAGCTGCAGTTTGTTTTAAAAAAAAAAAAACTGCACGCTATTCAGCCTCCCTTGGTTCTGTGCTAACTCTCTGTCATTGCTCCTGGTGTCTGTTATTGTTTGCAGTGCTGACATCAAATTCGACAGCACTGAAGCCAATCAGTGAGTTCTGCGGCTCTGAGCAGCCTGTGCTATCGACATGACAATACTGCTTTCAATAAAATGCATCACGAGAAGCGGCTAAAAGTCAGAGCTGGACCAGGGAAGGGTGAATAAAGTAAATTTTAGAGTGTTTACTTTTTTAATAAAAAAAAGCAAACAGTGGCTGCAGATACATTAGTTTTCTGAAATCAGAAAACTCCTTTAATCATTTAATCTCTCATACACACTAACTCCAAGAAGGTTTTTCCGAAACGTGCGCCGAGGTGGGTGACACCATGGTATTATTCATTTGTAGCTAAACATATATTCTATCTAACGATTATTACTTGTATGTATTATTTCACTTATGCAATTATATTAGACCTATGTTGGGATCTAGGATTTATACATATCGACCCACTTGACAAGCACCTGTTCTTGATGGGCGTCCATTTTGCATGTATGCATATATATTTCCCCTCTCCTCCCGTTATCTGATCCTTTGAATAAACTTTTTTATTTTTACTATTACCCAGGACATTTGATCGTTTATTTTTGTGTGTCTATCTATACTAACTCCAATTAGTTGATATCATCGGAGCAGTTGATATATGGAGAAACTAGGATCTGACAGTTTAAACATAAATGCTAGCCTCCATGGTGGGTAAGCCACAGCTTCTAGCTGCTCAGTTCCACTTTCTCAATAGAGTGGCGGAACCAGCCAAGCATTTATATGTATGGGAGAGTCAGGTGAGATAGCTGTGGGTGTCAGGGTGCCTTAATGTGCAATAGAAATTACCTGTTGTTTGAATTACTGTAGGCTTTTAAGTTACATACTAACAAAAAAACAAAAAATATTAAAATGTAAAAAATACATAGAGCACTAATAGATCTAATTGGAACTGTAGACTCCACATGTACCAATCAATATGTTCACACAAAAGCTGACAAATGGGGCTAAAGTAAAAAAATAGCTATGTTAATGATACTAACAGAATAAAAACATAAACAAACAATAAAAATGAGTCTACACAGAGGAAAAGTAATACACAAGAGACAGACCTGAGAAACTGAACAGTGTAATGCAATTAAGAAATTGACGTTAACAGGAACAGTGGAAGTCAAGATATGGTCTGAAAGACCAAGCAAAATTTCAGTCAGAGCTGCTCCTAGGATTTCTAAAGACACAAATGAGAACCCACTTTTGACTGCAAAAGACCTTCATAAAGATTTAGCAGACTCTGGAGTTGTGGTGCATTGTTCTACTGTTCAGAGACACCTGCACAAATATGGCCTTCATGGAATAGTAATCAGATGAAAACCTCTCCTGGGCCCTCACCATAAAATTCAGCATCAGATGTATGCAAAAGAACATCTAAACAAGCCTGATGCAGAAAGAAACATTATCAAAAATTGAACAAATAAATGAGAACATAATAACCTGATTTATACAATAGTTCATTTTTGATTACACATTTCCTTTAAGATTGTCTGTAATATGTTTTTCGCCAGTGCTATAAAATTAGTACTCCACAGGCATTGCTAATGCAGCATTAATTGCATCACATTACAATTTTTTGCATAATTTGTTCAAAGCAACAATAAGTGTATACTAATTACAGTATTCCAAAATGACTGTATCCAATAAAATTCTGTGTGCCAGACTGAAGTTTCAACTTGATACACGATCCACTATGTGAAAATAAACTGAAGTATGTATCGTTTCTGAGAAGTGTTTTTCAGGCACATCTTAGTTACTGAAACTTCAATGAAAAAGAAATTTATAAGTGAACCTGTAATCCTCTCTGGCCATTGCTTATGAGTGCTGATTCCCAGACTCTGTATTTCTTCTTAAAAAAGCCAGTTTTGAGAGCAAAGTAGTAGAAGTAATTGACTAGAAAGTGTCAAACATGTAGAGTGCTTGATCGTATATTATAAGTAGCCTTAAAGGGATTATCCAATACCTTTAAAGCTCTTTATAAATGTCTGTCTTTAAGCCCTTATAAGTTGCTGTGTTATAAAATTGTCTACAACTCTACCTATACAGCTATTCCCGTTATGTGCTTTTTTATTTACTTCTTTTGACATTTCGTTTGAGGGAAGTCTCAACAGGAAGTCATAAGAAAATGGCCCTGCAGTCACTTCTTTGCAGATTTTATCACCCCCACTTACCACAACTTCTGTCACCATTATCCCTGATGATGTCCTGTTTCGGGGGTTGATAGAGGAAATTACAAAAGTGGCTAGAGCTTAAAGATAGATATTTATTAAAGGGAATCTGTCACCCCATTTTTGCCATATCAGATAAAGATATCACTGAATTGTGCGTCCCATAAATAATCTATAGGTACCTATCATATCTCCTGACACCCCAGTTTTGATTTCAAAATACCTTTGGAAAGTTTGATTCTCAGTATGCAAATACATGCTGTCCAGTCCAATGGGCGGTGTTTATTCTCATTCCCCCACCGCTTCCTGTCTTGCCCTACGCACTTCTTTTCTTCTTGTTAGTGAGATTGTTCCAAACATCTTGGAGAACTAACCACAGATCTTCTGTGGATGTCGCTTGTACAAGTCCTTGTGTCACTTCATGTAATCCTAGAGAGACTAAATGTTGAGATCAGGGCTCTGTAGGTCCATATCATCACTTCCAAGTCTACTTGTTCTTCATTACACTAAAGATAGTTCTTAATGACATTGGCAGTAGGTTTGGAGTCATTGTCCTGCTACAGAATAAATTTGGAGGCAATCAGATGACTCCCTGTGGTATTTGTAGATATAGCAGGAACACGGGATGTCGCCACGGACAGGAGACAGATCAAGAGTTAAAGTATTTATTAAACAGGGAATGTCCTCCATGCAGGGAGTGAGGGATTGTAGGGTGACGGTAATGAATGATGCAGAACTGGGAAAGTGGCAGGGAAGGCAAGGTAAGGGTGAACGAAAGTTCAGCAATAAAGAGGTGAAACTTCTCAGCCTGTCATCTTCTTGGGTGCAGCTCCTCGGGGTTCCAACGGTGGCACCGGCAACAGCGGCGCGGACGCCTCGGCGAAGTCTCTGAGAGGCAGGAAGATTTCCTGTGTTTAAACATGTCTAGCGCAGTACTGAGTCTAGTGTGGGGAACCGCCGGAACGGGACTTTGCTCCACGGTGTACACAAGTCCTTAGTAGTCAGGCTCTGGCCCAGCCGTCTGTCTCTATCTCTCTGCGTCGGACACTCAGTGCAGTCTCTGTCTTCAACTGAGTTCACCTCCTAGCGTGAAGGGTAGCGGGGAGCTGACAGTCGGTCGTCCACAATCGGTGGACCTGTATGCAGGGGTCAGTCAAGAATGCGGTCACTCTTTGGCAGAGCGTGTGCGGTACACACTATCACGCTGGGTACGGCACCTGGCTTAGCTCTGCTCTGCTCCGCACAGCTCCGCTCTGCTGGCACGGTCTGCATGGCTCTGCTGGCACGGCTCTGCTCTGCTGATTCGGCTCTTCACTGCTGGCATGGCTCTGTTGACACAGCTAATCCCCCCAGCACTACAGTTCCTATCCTGGACAGCAGCAGCATGGCCTGTCACAGGCCCAGCACTCTCAGGTGGGGAAAGCAGAGCACCCTGCTCACCACTCTGTGCGCTGCACTTACTTCGCACCAACCCCTCCTGCAGCGCGCACTTTTCCTTCCTATCATCCTGTGGCTGCACGCTCTTTCTCGGCTCTATCTTCCCCCTCCTATAAGCAGGGAGCTTTGTCTCTCTAAGGCCTCCCTCCAGCAGCAGGGAAAGGTCTGCCTCTATCAGGCTCCCCCCAAGAAACAGAGGATACAGCCTCTCAAGTTCTGGACTTGGCATGAAGGTACCCGTGGTCCGGTCAACCTCCTTACAGTATAGCAAGCTGAATAAGTATCCACCTATGTTTCTCAGCATTGAGAATACCATTAATTCTGCTAAAATCCTCAAATCTTCAGCCTCAAACTTGGAACTTCTGCCATGTTTCACCGTTGCCTGTAGACACTCATTATTGCACCACTCTCCAGCCCTTACGCAAAGAAACTGCCTTCTGTTACAGCCAAACATTTTAAATTTTGACTCTTTAGTGCAGAGCACCATATGCCATTTTTCTGCACTCCAGTTCCTATGTCTTCATAATTAAATCACTTGGTCTTGTTTCCATGTTGAAGGTATGGTTTTGATCACAATTCTTCCATGAAAAACACTTCTGACCAGACTTCTCTGAGTAGTAGTTTGGTCCTACTTGTTGTGAGTTCTGAGCTGACGGCACTGCTGGACATCTTTTGATTTCAAGGGAAAGTGAGCACGATGTGTTTTTCATCCTTGGCTGACCATTGATGTTCTTGTACGTTTCCCTTTTATTGTTGTCCTTAAAGGGAATCTGTCACCTATTTTTTTCCCCTATGAGATGCGGCCAACGCCATCAGGGGCTTATCTACAGCATTCTGTAATGCTATAGATAAGTTCCCGATGTAATCTGAAAAACGAGTTATATTATACTCACCTAGGGGCGGTCCGGGTCTGATGGGTGAAGCGGTCCGGGTCCGGCGCCTCCCATCTTCTAGCGATGACGTCCTCTTCCTTGCTTCTGTTGCGGCTACTGAGCAGGTGTACTGATCTTCCCTGTTGAGGGCAGAGCAGAGTACTGCAGTGCGCAGGCACCAGACCTCTCTGATCTTTCCCTGCGCCTGCGCACTGCAGTACTCTGCTCTGCCCTCAACAGGGCAGAGAAGTATGCCTGCGCAGGAGCCGTGACAAAAGCAAGGAAGATGACATCACCGAATGAAGATGGGAGGTGCCGGTCCCTGACCGCGACACCCATCAGACCCGGACCGCTCCCCCCGTGAGTATAATATAACTCGTTTTTTTATCTTTCAGGTTACATAGGGGCTTATCTACAGCATTACAGAATGCTGTAGATAAGCCCCTTATGGCGGTGGCCGCATCTCATAGGGGAAAAAATAGGTGACAGATTCCCTTTAATGCTGAAAAATGCAGATTCTTATTCATCGAAACCTACCATCAGAGAGGCATCTGATTGGAACTAAATGTATTCTGTAGCAGGACAATGACCCCAACTATACAGCCAATGTCATTAGAAACCATCATCAGTACCTGAATACATTACCAAGATTACTACATGATCAATTGCAATGTCAGAACTGCACCTGCTATATACATTAGTATAGCAGGAACCTACGCTCCCAGTTTGTCTTTCACAATAGTAAAGAGATAATGTGAGTTTCCTTTTCCAGTTGAATGCAGAAAGCAGGAAACTGGCAATCTAACTGTCCTCTGAACCTGCCGACCGTTTAACCACTGGTTCAGAGAACTGCTGAAAACTGGTCAAGTCAAGTTTCTGGGGGATGGCAAAATGCCACCTCATAATAGACACTTCAAACCTCAGTCATATGCAAGATGCACCTCTCGACTCATGACAGCAGCTACCCAGGTAAAGCACCTTGACCTGTTATGGCCTGCTGCAAATGAGATGCAAAGCCAGACTCCAACTTCTGGTGGTCAAAAGTATTAAGAAAAGAGATTATTGGTTTGCAGAAACAAGAGAAAAGATAAGATAGATAAGGACAGCAAATGCATTGAATATTCCTAAAATGCAGTTGTAAGCATACTTACCAAATTCACAGTTAAAGGAACTCTGGCTACACAACCTGAACATGCCAAAAAGAGGACACTTAAAGGAAAAGACAATTCACGGTTTTGGGCTGTGCTAGGCAAAATTATGGTTCTTGATCGCATATATAAAGAAGCGTTTTTTGCTCTACAACATGTTTCCATGCCAGACTGGTGTCTTTCTCAAGTGTAAAAACCAACTGTCAAGTCACATTTGGTTTTTACACTTGAGAAAGATGCTAGTCTGGTGTGGAAACGCACATACAGCAAGATATGGTAGCAGGCACTAACCGTATTTTTCGGACTATAAGACGCACTGGACTATAAGACGCACCCAGGTTTTAGAGGTGGAAAATAGGGAAAAATATATTTGAAGCAAAAAATGTGGTAAAATATTTAATAACATACTATTATATGTGGTGTTATTATATATAATAGTATGTTATTATGTTGGAAGCTACGGGTAGGAGATGGTGCTGCGGGACCAGTGTGGTGTCTGTAAACTACTATGTGAAGACGCTGGAGGGTGAGTATAAGGCCGGGGTCACACATGCGAGAAACTCGCACGATTTCGTGTGAGTCTCTCGCATGAACACCCGGAACTGCCGCCGCACTCAGACTGGATCGTGCGGCTGCATAGAAATACATGCTGCATAGAAATAGAGACAGATGATAGAGACAGAGTTGATAGAGATAGATGATAGAGATAGATGATAGAGACAGATGATAGAGACAGAGATGATAGAGACAGAGATGATAGAGATGATAGAGACAGAGATGATAGAGACAGATGATAGAGACAGATGATAGAGACAGAGATGATAGAGACAGGTGATAGAGACAGAGATGATAGAGACAGAGATGATAGAGACAGAGATGATAGACAGATGATAGAGACAGAGATGATAGAGACAGAGATGATAGAGACAGAGATGATAGAGACAGATGATAGAGACAGAGATGATAGAGACAGAGATGATAGTGATGATAGAGACAGAGATGATAGAGACAGATGATAGAGACAGAGATGATAGAGACAGATGATAGAGACAGAGATGATAGAGACAGAGATGATAGAGACAGAGATGATAGAGATGATAGAGACAGAGATGATAGAGACAGAGATGATAGAGACAGAGATGATAGAGATGATAGAGACAGATGATAGAGACAGAGATGATAGAGAGATGATAGAGACAGAGATGATAGAGACAGATGATAGAGACAGATGATAGAGACAGAGATGATAGAGACAGAGATGATAGAGACAGATGATAGAGACAGATGATAGAGAGAGATGATAGAGACAGATGACAGAGATGATAGAGACATATGATAGACAGATTATAGAGACAGAGATGATAAAGACAGATTAGAGACAGATTAGAGACAGATGATAGAGACAGAGATGATAGAGACAGATGATAGAGACAGATGATAGAGACAGATGATAGAGACAGAGATGATAGAGACAGATGATAGAGACAGATGACAGAGATGATAGAGACAGAGATGATAGAGACAGATTATAGAGACAGAGATGATAGAGACAGATTATAGAGACAGATAATAGAGACAGAGATTATAGAGACAGATGATAGACAGATGATAGAGACAGATGATAGAGACAGAGATGATAGAGACAGAGATGATAGAGACCGATGATAGAGACAGATGATAGAGACAGAGATGATAGAGACAGATGATAGAGACAGATGACAGAGATGATAGAGACAGATGATAGAGACAGAGATGATAGAGACAGATTATAGAGACAGATTATAGAGACAGAGATGATAGAGACAGATGATAATGACAGAGATGATAGAGACAGAGATGATAGAGACAGATGATAGAGACAGAGATGATAGAGACAGAGATGATAGAGACAGAGATGATAGAGACAGATGATAGAGACAGAGATGATAGAGACAGAGATGATAGAGACAGATGATATAGACAGAGATGATAGAGACAGAGTTGATAGAAATGTGACAAGTATGCATTTCACGTGCGCATGATGCGCTGCACAAAAAAAACGCAAGTGTGAAAGTAGCCTAACCTTTTAATTAATTCTCTGTTGTACAGTGTGTCTGAAGGACCTGTGATGACATCATGAAGAGGCAGGGCTTTGGTCATGTGATGCTCCAGCCAGCCCTCTTCATGACCTCATCACAGGTCCTTCACAGGAGCATTCAGCCTCCCATCAGCACAGCCCCAGGCTGTCAGGTATGCCAGCTGCTCCTGCTGCCTCCTTCTCCTTCAGACACCGATCTGCCCAGCTGCTGCAGGAATCAGGCGCTGGGGAAACTGTGTGGCTCTGTGATCTGCTGCTCCCTGCTCAGCTGATAGGTGGGGCGGGGAAGCGGCTGATTAATATTCACTGCACTTAAGTAGGGACCAGGGGTTTCCCCAGCGCTTGTTTCCTGCAGCAGAGGGGATATTTTCTTGCCTCCTGCTGATCCCACTCCACCGCTGCCCACTGCCCCCCTCCCCACATGTTACATTCCGACCATAAGACGCACCCACACTTTCCTCCCAAATTTGGAGGAAAAAAAGTGCGTCTTATGGTCCAAAAAATATGGTAGGTTTCACTTTGCACAGTCAGTCACATTCTACAGTAAATACTGAACATCTCCATGCCAAACACCAGAAGTACACCTTTAGTGACCTAAATGTGTAAGAAAAGTGTATGCTCCAATATGCACAAACCCATTCAAATAAGCTAAAGAAGTTTTGGGCTCCTGTTCTGTAGAGTGATTAAGCAAACCTGGAATTTTTCAGGCTTGTGGATCAGCACTATATCCAAAGACGGAAGAATGAGGCATATGCTGACAACAATACCGTGCCTACAGTGAAGCATGGTAGTAGCTCAGTGCATGAAGAATGATAATAACTTGGTGATGCTCTAGAGCTTCTTCTGGCACTGGAAATGTGCCATGTTTGCATGGAAAAATGGTTTCAATCAAATTTCAGCAAATCCGTGAAGAAAATGTTATGCTTTCTGTGAAGAAGATGAAGCTTGGGCATAATTGGACCTTCCAACAACGACAATGATTCCAAGTATAACTCAGAATCCACCAAATCTTGCTTTCAGAAGAAGTCCTGGAAGATTCTAGTGTGGACTTGAACCTCATAGGCAATCGTTTGTGGGATTTGAAGGTGGTTGTATTATATACCGTATTTTTCGGACTATAAGATGCACTTTTTCAACCAAAAATTTTTTGGGAAAATGGGAGTGCGTCTTATAGTCGGAATATACTTACAAATATTGTGGCGGCAGGAGGAGTCAGGCGATTCTGCGGTGGTTCCGATCCAACACTGCCAGGCGATGATCTCGCTCCCTTCCCAGGCTGGTGCGGCAGGTTCGGCGGTGGTGCTCTGTGGTGCGGGAGTCTCCACCGGCATTTGTGAAAGCCCGGAGGCCCCGCATAACCATTCCTGCGATGCGGTGGCCTCCGGGAAAATGGCCGCCAGGGGAGGCGCATGCTCAGATTGAGATCTCGGCAACAAGATCTCGCCTCCCGAGATCTCGGGACTAGATCTAGCTGCCGAGATCTCAATCTGCTGTGATACAGTGGCATCTGGGAAAATGGCCGCCGGGGGCAGCTCATGCTCAGATTGAGATCTGGTCAAGATTCGGTATGAGATCTCGTTGCCAAGATCTCAATCTGAGCATGCGCCGCCCCTGGCAGCCATTTTCCCGGAGGCCATCGCATCACAGCAATGAATATGCGGGGCCTCCCGGCTTTCACAAGATGCCGGCGGAGCCCTTCCCGCACCACAGAGCACCACCTCTGAACCTGCCACACCTGCTGCATCAGCCACACTAGCCTGTGATGGGATTTCCCGGAGGCCACGGCATCGCAGCAATGGATATGCGGGGCCTCAGGGCTTTCACAAGATGCTGGCGCAGAAGCATAGTCCATTTTGTCAAATGAAGAAACTGGAAAAATCTTGGTGACGTTTCCACTGATCTGTAATTTGGATGCTTTCATCTAATAAGTTCCATTGCTTGAGCCTTGATGTCAGAAACTCATTGATGGACTTGGTGAGATCAACGTCTCTGATCAGATCGTTGAGGTCTTATTGGTTAGGGTAGTATGGCTTTCGTTCCTCAGCTGCATCTGAAAAATTTAAATCAGAATCTTCAACATTTCCTTCGATGTCTGACTTGCTACTTTCTCCTGAAGGTGGTTGATCTCTATCTGGAGATTGTATAGAAAGCTCAGGGAAGAGCGGTACTGGGGTGATGGATAAAAGAAAGTCAGGATACGTGACAGAAGATGCATTTTTACCAGTTCCACTTTCGGAAGGGCCCACCATGCAGAAGTAGCAGTTCTTGAGATAGCAAAATGCATGGCTCTCTTTTCTCCCTTGTACCAACCTGTAAGCAAATAAAATAAAATTTGGATTAAGAATTTAATTTATTTCATACATTACTAGTTATATGTAAGATATTAACACAGTATATATGTTATAATGTATATTTTACTAGAACATTGAAATTTGTGAAAAAAGGTCTTAATTACAGCTCTTTTAAAGATGAATAGATCTCAAATTTTTTAAAAATAAAAATAAATATCTGCTATCTAAGAGATCAGCTATCTTCTATCTAAGAGATCAGCAGTCTACTTACCTTCAAGAGTGTTCTTGCAGCGTTCACACATGAAATGAGGTGCCTACAGTTTGTATTGATCCCCAACAGGTACACTAAAGTATGCATTGTAGGCCTTGCATATCTTAGCAGTTGCTTTCACAGAGTACTTTTTCTCTCTTGTCTTTATAATGAAGCCACACCACAGATGTAGCAAAATGCATCTGCCACACGTATGTAACCTCTTGATGCTATCTAAATTAACTGTAGCTGTTTACACAAGTTCACTTAAACCAACCTCCTTGTCTTCCTCCTCAGATGACCTACTCAGCGGTGTGCCTCTATGTTCACGCCAACTGGGATCTAGCACCTCATCATCATCCTCTGTGTTATCACATTCCTCGCCCTTGGAGTCACCCTCCTCCTCTTCTTGCCCTGACAGCACAATACAGTCTGCTTGAGCCTCAGATATCTGGGTCTCATCAGGATCACCTCCCCCGAGGGGTTAACACCTGAGGACGAGGGTCAGATTGCTGTTCGGACCATACTTAGTCCTGCCTCGGATCCAAGCTAAAAAAAATTTGGGCATCAGTGCAGATTTCCTCCTTTTGACTCTGCAAAGCTTTTGAGAATACTTCTGATGAACATGGCATAGAATGTGTGAACAGCTCTTCAGACTCACCCGTCTGTGGTTCCGTACAGTAAGTGTAACGGTTGGATAGTTGGGACGCGGGGGGAAGCAAGGGGAATTTGGGTGCCACCTCTGTGGACTGTACTGGGTGTGATGTTGAGGTGGAGGAAGAGGCGGAGAGGCCACTTGAAGCTGCACTTGCCATACACTCAAGTACATGCTTTTTCTGGGCATCATCGACAAGGCGAACCGCTGTGCGTCTGCCAAAGAAAGGTAGTGGTGTAGACTGTCTAGCAACATAAGTTGTCAGTAGTCTTTGCATAGGATGTGACGTTGCTTCACACTCTTTCACAAACATTACCACCTACCCCACATAAACCTTGAACACCAAGCCTAATTCCCCTTCCACCACGGCCTCGCTTTTTCCCAGTCATGTTGCTCTGATAGTATGGTAGGAGCACAGTTTTAGCAACAAAAAAATAGATTTTAAACTCTGTACCACCTCTGCAAACAGCTGAATTTCAGCGACAGAAAATTCAAAGTTGAAATTTGGCGTGCTGTATCATGTTAGTCACAGAAAAAAGAATTGTTTGAGTGTGGATAAGGCCTGTATGACAAAGAAGTTATGCTACAAACAATTTTAAAATCACAAAAACTTGCCCAGTTTAATTTATGGTTACCCAATTGGGACTCTATACCACAGAACAATGAATAGCACTTTAGTGAAGACCCAAAATCACACAATTAGATCCCACAAGATGGTATAAAAAAGACAAAATCTTTATTACCAAATGCAATAACTACATTTAAGAAACATTCAAAAAGGGTACGTGAACACAATTAAAAGGAGGGACAATAGTCCATAGGAATGTAATCAACAGCAGCCGTGAAACAATTTCACATATATCTCCATGAAAAAGAGCAAAGGGTTAATACCAGGAAATAAAATACCCCTATCTCCAGTGATTTTACCCAGTCCAAGGACTATAGTCATAGCAATCAATAGCATCACTATAGGAGTAATTATATTCCTTCAGTGTCCCACAAAAAAGTAACATGGAAGAAAAAATCCTTACACAGTAGTCTCTGAGAACTTACCACAAGGCTGCTGTGAATTTCCTCTGACGTCCCTCTGCCCGACAAGCTTTTCGCCTCCAGAAGAAGCAGTGCGAAACGCACGTCGGGGCAGAGGGACGTCCGAGGAAATTCACAGCAGCCTTGTGGTAAGTTCTCAGAGACTACTGTGTAAGGTTTATTACTTCCATGTTACTTTTTTTGTGGGACACTGAAGGAATATAATTACTCCTATAGTGATGCTATTGATTGCTATGACTATAGTCATTTGACTGGGTAAAATCACTGGAGTAGGGTATTTTATTTCCTGGGTATTACCCCTTTGCTCTTTTTCATGGAGATATATGTGAAATTGTTTCACGGCTGCTGTTGATTATATTCCCATGGACTATTGTCCCTCCTTTTTAATTGTGTTCATGTACCCTTTTTGAATTTTTTTAATGTTTCTTAAATGTAGTTATTGCATTTGGTAATAAAGATTTTGTCATTTTTATACCAACTTGTGGGATCTAATTGTGTGATTTTGGGTCTTCACTAAAGTGATATAAACAATTTTAAAGTCAGGTCCCTTACTGTATGACGTTAATAAAGAATAATTTTTGTAGTCTATGGATCAGCCTCTATAACACACTAGATGCTACAAACTATTTATAGACAAAAAAACCTGACTGGCACATCCAGACTAATGTGAACTAGGTGCAAACCAAGGAAGCTACCCCCATGTAAAACATACAAAAAAATACAAAAAAAGGCTGCACTCAAGCATACTAAAGCATGACAACATGGAATCCATGAAATTTAGAATAGCAATATGGCTTTGGAATATAAGGAAAAATTTGAGACGCTTAGTATAAACATTTGGCCAAACATTTTAAAGCCCAACAACCATCGTCAAGGTGGTCTCAATTCTGTTGAGTCCCTGACCTAATGTGAACATACCTCTATTAGGCTGATATCTGAATTTCTGGGTGAATATGCACCTCTGTCAGTAATGCTGCATTTATGGTAAAGTAGGACCTGGTGTAATTAAATCACCACCTGGTGGGGGCGAGTGCTCGGTCAGCAAGCTAACATTCAATAGACAAAAAAACCTGACTGGCACATCCAGACTAATGTGAACTAGGTGCAAACCAAGGGAAGCTACCCCCATGTAAAACATACAAAAAAAGGCTGCACTCAAGCATACTAAAGCATGACAACATGGAATCCATGAAATTTAGAATAGCAATATGGCTTTGGAATATAAGGAAAAATTTGAGACGCTTAGTATAAACATTTGGCCAAACATTTTAAAGCCCAACAACCATCGTCAAGGTGGTCTCAATTCTGTTGAGTCCCTGACCTAATGTGAACATACCTCTATTAGGCTGATATCTGAATTTCTGGGTGAATATGCACCTCTGTCAGTAATGCCTGCATTTATGGGTAAAGTAGGGACCTGGTGTAATTAAAATCACCACCTGGTGGGGGCGGAGTGCTCGGTCAGCAAGCTAACATTCAATAGACAAAAAAACCTGACTGGCACATCCAGACTAATGTGAACTAGGTGCAAACCAAGGGAAGCTACCCCATGTAAAACATACAAAAAAAGGCTGCACTCAAGCATACTAAAGCATGACAACATGGAATCCATGAAATTTAGAATAGCAATATGGCTTTGGAATATAAGGAAAAATTAGGTCAGGGACTCAACAGAATTGAGACCACCTTGACGATGGTTGTTGGGCTTTAAAATGTTTGGCCAAATGATTATACTAAGCGTCTCAAATTTTTCCTTATATTCCAAAACCATATTGCTATTCTAAATTTCATGGATTCCATGTTGTCATGCTTTAGTATGCTTGAGTACAAACTATTTATAGTCAGATCCCCTACTGTATGACACTAGGAACAGAACAATTTTTTTGTAGCCTCCGGATCAGGCCTCTACAGCTTAATTTCAACCCAACCAAATGACAAAGTGTGATACAGTGGGTTGTCTAACTTTTTGCAGCTGAAAACTTATAATTTTTTTTTATATGCCTTAGGTCTGCAGACAGGTTCATATCACCGCCACAAAATGACAACATGGGATACAGCAAGCTGTTTCACATTTAGCAACAGAAAAAAATATAACTTTTTTTTAATGTGCCTTAGGTCTGCAGACAGTTTTATATCACCACATCACTAAATGACAAGGTGGGATACATCAGGCTGTTTCACATTTAGCTAGTGAAAAAATTTTTAAATAGAATGCTATACTCGTGCATGGAGCACAATAGAAGCAGTGCACAACACATGCCCTGCTGGCTTTCTTTGTGGACCTCAGTAATGTCCAAAAAAGAAAAAAAAATGCTGTAAGGCCTCTTTCACACATCCGGCGGGCGCCTTGCGGCGCTCCCGGCATTTTGCCGCAGTGCCGCATCAGAAAACCTGATGCGCCGCTTGCGCCGCCTGCGTTTTTTTGCCGGATGGTTTTTGATGCCCGGAGACAACAGAAACCATCCGGCAAAAACAAAAAACGTTACATGCAGCGTTTTGTCCGGCCGCCGGAATGTACAATTCCGCCGCATCCGGACAAAACCGCATACAACGCACTGACATGCGGCGCCATCCGGCGCTAATGCAAGTCAATGCGAAAAAAGCCGTATGCGCGCATCAGGTTTTCTGATGCGGCGCTGCGGCAAAATGCGCGGGCGCCGCAAGGCCGCGATGTGTGAAAGAGGCCTAAGGTAAATTTAAAAGCCAAAACCGGACAGTAGCTCGCTACACTATCTGACTGATATATAACCACCTAGCTAACTAGCTAAAATCTTGCTGTTAACAGTGCCAGCGTTAGGAGCAGCCTCTCTGCGCTGTTACAATGTCAAAATGGCGCTAAAACAAGATGTCTGCTACTTATATGGAGAGGAACATGTGATTTGAGCAGCCAATGACACAAGCCGTTGTGTCAGGACATTGTGGGTGTTTCCTGCGCCCTGATTGGCTAGCCGTAATGTGCACACATAAAATTAGGAGAAAAAAAATTACTGCTTACAAGAACGGCATGCCTCTGAGCTCTACAAACCCCCTCCCCTCATCAAACACATGCCAAATGCTCATGATACACCACCATTATCATTGCTAAAGTGCTGAAAATACTTTTATGGCAGCGCAAATATTTACCGAATGTTACCGATTTTTTTTGCGATTTTATAAAATTTTGCTCATGTTTCCGAACACGAATCCGAATGTGCTATATTCATGCTGAATTTATGTTTGGCAATCGTTTTCCAAATATATTTGCTCATTAGTAGTCTCTATGCATAATTTACTTGTTTTTTTGAGTGGCATTTCTTTATAGTCTGGTGGTATTCATTATCATTTTTTATGCTAAATTCTCCAATATGCGTAAAATCAAAAATACTTTATTTTTGCCTTTAATTTTTTTGCGCTTTTTTTGCAGCAAAATGTCATGACATTTTTTAAAGTGTTGCACATTAATGTAGGGTACTGGAATGTAATAGTGTAAAAAAAACTGCAACATTTTAGAAAGTTACAATTGATGAATTTTGTCAAAACTAAATGAAGAAAACTGATCAAAAAATAAACACAATCAAGTAAAATTAACTTAAAAACAAAACATGAATAATGAATAAGGAACAAAAAAGGTCAATACTAAAACCATTTTAACTTTAGAAAAAAATGTGGAAAGACAATGATGAATTGGGCCTTAGGGCTCAATTCATCAAAGAAAATTGTTGTAAAATGCTTTGAAAAGTTGGTCTGATGAAGAGACCTGAGTAGTCTCGAAAGCTTGCAATTTGTTACCATCTTTTCAGTTAGCCATTAAAAGGTATCAACCACTGAGGACTCTCAAGTCTAAATATTTTTCTATCTACTGGCTAACACGGTACGAAGATACACATCTTTCCTATATTGAAAAGTTGGAAAATTTTTGCTTAATGTGGAGTTGGGCAAAAATTTATCAACGCTTAGTGCTTTCATATCAGTTTGAAGCAGCTCAGCCAAAATGAGCAAAGCTGTGGAGGAACCAGGATGGGAAAAGGTGTGTCTATGTCCATCCATCAAATTCTGCAAAATTACCATTCTGTATTTCTTACTCCAGAAATATTACTTCAGTCCCTGAGTAGCACTTCTGGTGCTGCTCACTGAGGTGCATGCCACTGAGAAGATGTGCCAAATTCATTCAGTGGCGTCTTTCTTAATGAATTCGGCTCATCGTCTTCCAACAAGTCCTCAACAAGCCCCTCCTTAAGAAATTGGCCCTTAAGTGTTTATAGCCACATAAAGTAACACATGTCTTGTATCATTCAACTAAAAAAAAATCAACCATATTGGATGTTTAATGCTGAGAATTCCAATAAAGTGAAATCTCCAATGTTTGTTTTATGAAGGGGGGTCCCCCATAGGCCATCTACGAATAGCTATAGCCATCACATAAAACACCATAATATACATTTCATCTGTTCCCCATTGATATGCTGTCCCTAAAATTATTCCTGTTGAGATATTATATGCAAACCCCATCATTATTACAGCTATTCTTTCTGGTAATAAAGCAGTGCTGAGGAAGTAATAATACAATGTTAAAGGGTCACTAAATATACTTTTGCTATTTTATTAAAATTTAAGACATTAGGCACTCAGTTATAAGCTGGAATTTCAAGTTCAATTACAGTTGGAAAATGTTTTGAGGTTTTGCACTTATTTAATAATTTTAATCAATCTTCACTGCAAATAAAAATGTCAAACTCATGAGAAATATCCATTAGCTCCATGTGATTATGAGTAGTTAAATTAGCCATTTATCTTTCGGCAACACAATGATGCCTTAGAGAGAGTGGAACTTAAATTGAGATTTTTACTAAATGTCAGGAACTTGTAGTGAAGATATTAGAACTGAGGGATTGTTCATAATTTTTACTGTTGATGAATTCATTCATAAGAATATTGGAGCCGATTCATCACAGTGTTTGCGCCAGAATTCTGGCTTAAAACACCTTGAAAAGTTACAGAATTTTTGCACAACTTGGAAATTGGACAAAAATGTGTGACTTTTGGCATATTTCCTCCAGCTTTGACAAAGTGGACGGAGCTTGAGCAAATCAGGGTGTAGCGAAACCCTGCAAATGCATCCCTGACACACATTCTGGCACAGGTGCACAACAGTACATGCACCTAATTCATTAAGTGGTGTTTCGCCAGAGGTTAATTTATTAAGACTGGCATGCAAAAAGCCAGTCTTAATGAATTGGGCCCATAGTTTTTCGAAGTTTTACCAACAGAATTAAAAAATATATCTGATGAACAAGCTTTTACTGTACTTTCATTTAACCACTAAAATTCATATAAAATATCAATAAAATAAAATATAAAAAATGTTACTGAATCTTTACTGTAAGTCCACGAATGCAAACAGACAAAATTGCTATCCACCCAGTCAGCGTAGGACATTAATTAGAAATTGCCAATGGAGGCAACTGATCCCTAACTACAGACGGTTAAAAATAACTTTTAATGAACTATCTAAAGAATAAGATTAAAAGTTATGACAGTCAGTGTGTATAGGGGGACATAGAGATATAACCCTTTTTTTCGCTATGCTCACAATATGATAACTCCCTATATCTCACACTAGTGAGTATTGATAAGTATTAGCTTGGTGCGGCTGCTACCAACTGCTCTCTAATATTGCTGCCAATAGCACACTGACTGAAGCTAGTAAATCCTAAAGCTCCCCAACATGTATCACCAATAATCTGGCATCATCAGGGGATTAAGACATATACTAGGATGATCATCCCCAATCCTAGTATATGTCCTTTATCCTGGGCCCAATCCTGATATATATGTGTCCCCCACCCTGGTATACAAGTGCTTCTCACTAAATTAGAATATCATCAGTTCTTCAATACAAAAAGTGAAACTTATATATTATATAGAGTCATTACAAAGTGAGTGATCTATTTCAAGTGTTTATTTCTGTGAATGTTGATGATTATGGCTTACAGCCAATGAAAACCCAAAAGTTATTATCTTAGTAAATTAGAATAATTAACAAAAAACAACTGCAAAGGTTTACTAAGTGTTTAAAAAGATCCCTTAGTCTGTTTCAGTAGGCTCCTCAATCATGGGGAAGACTGCTGCTGGAGTCCTTGCTTCAAGAGCGGCCACACACAGGACATGGGCTACAAGTGTCGCATTCCTCATGACAAGTCAAGCCACTCATGACCAAAAGACAACTCCAGAAGCATCTTACCTGGGTCAAGAAGAAAAAGAACTGGACTGTTCCTCAGTGGTCCAAGGTGTTGCTTTCAGATGTCTGAAGGAGGAGTGGAGAAGCACACAATTCATGCTGCTTGAGGCCTAGTGTGACGTTTCCACAATCAGTGATGGTTTGGGGAGCCATGTCATCTGCTGCTGTAAGTACACTGTGTTTTATCAAGACCAAAGTCAGTGCAGCCATTTACAAGGAAATTTTAGAGCACTTCATGCTTCCCTCTGCTGATGACAAGCTTTTTGGAGATGGAAATTTCATTCTCCAGCAGGACTTGGCACCTGTCCATGTGGCAGCCCTGAGGGTCCAGTCGCCACAGAGGTACTGCACCTCAGCCAGAGGTGTGGTACTCCACTCTCGGGTAAGAAGGGACACTGCCCTGAACCCACACACTTACATCCAACACCAGACCTCTCCAGGCCAGGGAGGGACTAGGTAGAAAGTGTGGGTGGAGAAAAGTAGAGAAGGGGAGGAGCTTAGTGAGTGGTCTGAGAGACCACAGGAGTGTGTCAGTTGGAGCTCAGGAGAGGAGCTGAGAGGAGCTGTGGAGAAGTTGGTTGGAGGAAGGAGTTGGTGCTGAGGACTTGATCAGAGAGGAGCTCGTCCCTGAACCAGAGGACAGACAAAAGAGAGAAGAAAGACAGAAAGAGAAGCTTGAGAGAGAGGAAGAAGGGGTCCTAGGGGCACTGAAAGTGAGGAATCCATCCGTGTGGCCCAAATCCATGCTGACTGTAGTCGGGCGGAGGCACCAGGTCTCAGTAAGGTGACCTGCCCCAGTCTAGTGGAGAAACTGAGGACTCAGCTAGCTAACCGGAGGCTGCAGTATCTTTATGTGCTATAGCCACATCCGCACAAATTTGCTGAAAAGGCAGCCAGATAGGACCAAGGGGACCTAGAGCACATCGCCTGACAAGATCCGAAGCTTCTGGCTTGGGACACTGTGTGAAGGTGCATTGAAGGAAAGGCGGGAGCCAGCACAGGGAGACGGCCACTAAAGGAACATCTGAAGGGGGTTCTGACATGGTGTACCCCAATTTACCTGGGAGCTGTCTGGACCACCTACCCGGAGGACACAGCACCCCGGCTGGGGATTGTACCAAAGAACTGTGAGTAAACTGAAAAGACTGCAACCTGCTGTGTCCTCTGATTAATTTACTGCATCATCTGCCCTGCACCCTAACCACCATCACCATCTTTAGCATTTTAACTGCCCTGGGGCATAGCTCTACCCGTAGAGAGCTGTAACAACCCTGCTGCATCACCAACTGCCCCAGTGGAACTGAACTGCAGCTTCAGCCATCTTATTGCCGAATACCACGGGTGACATCACCAACTTATTTCCCGACAAACTACCCATCATCATCTTTATTCCCTTTTACTTCATCCTTTTCATCTTCATCATTTTTGTTTGAGACCCCAGGGCCACGGACCGGGTCACTGCTGCCGTGTCATTTCCCCTTTAAGAACCACACGGCCCAGGACCGAGTAACCCCTGTCCTCGGGGACGCTCCAACTTGGTGTCACAAACAGGATTCGTGGCCCGGAATCGCTGGGTACTGTGTGCCAGAGACTTATAGAGCTGTGAAATCACCGCCAATGTTGTGTTACATGGCGTGTGGGAAGTGAAGGGCGTGTCGTGATGGGCAGAACATTGGAGAAAGGCGCCCAAACTATGGCCGCCCATCATAGATACTTATATATAATGAGAACATGTCCGTTAGCCACGGAGATCCCCCTTCTGGTCTGGGATGGCAGGAAAAGAAAGAAAAAGAGGACCCACCCACGAAGCAAAGAGCGGAAATAGCTTGTGGGTGCGTCAGAGAACCTGGCAAGGAAGATGGCAAACAGTGGTTGCCTGGAGCATCAGGTGGAAGCGGAAGACTCCCCCAGCCAGCTAGAAGGGAACCAGGATCAGCTGCCTGCCATGGACCTGGAGTTCCTGGGAGCAGAAGTGGAGGAGCTGAGCCGCCAGCTTCTGAAAACACAACTCACTGCGGTGTCGGCATGGAAGGAGGCCTTGTTGAAGAAAGTGAGAGGGCGGCAGGAGGCCTCAGTACCAACATCTCAGACTCCAGCGGCAGAGGAGCCTAGCTCCAGAGAGATACCAAATGCATTTATAGTGACCGACTCTGGCCCAGTAGTCAGGAGACCCTGATAGGCCCATTGCCACCACCGTCAGCCCTTAGACCTGGCCAGGCCTGTGATCGCCTAGTCTGGGACAGGACATCAGACATCGCGGACCAATTGGCGGTGCCGCTGAAACCCGACTGTACACCCCGGGAGGTGCGCGGAGAATGGGTGGCATTCAGATGGGAGCACGCAGGCGCTGATCTAATGGGGTTCCCCAGAGAGGCCCAAGGGGAGGGCTATGTGGAGATCATTTCTAAGTGGAGAGGAGGAGGAAGAGCTCGCAGCTCAACAGGAGGCTATACAGGAGAGGAACAGACAGGTCAAGGCTCAGGCCCACAAGGCCAGACATGATGACCGGGTTCCACTGAGGCAGGGCAATGCAGTGGCCTTCCGGCTAAAGAGAGGCTAGGGGTTCATTAAGGAGCCTAGAATGCTGGCAGAGGTATTCATCACCTGGCATGATGAAGTGTCGCACCTTCTGGAAGGTCACCCAGATCGCGATCTCTACCCAGAAGACCAAGTGACTTACACCCGGCATTGGGGTGAAAAGGGTTGGTACGCCCTCAACGTCCGCAAATGCCCAGTGGATGTCCATCCAGAACAACAGCCAGAGACTTCGGCGCTAGTTGCTGCAGCAGTCTCTGTAATTCCGGAAAGACCTAAGATGTGTTTGGCGTCACAAAATTATTTCGCCACAAACTATCCCCATCATCATCTTTATTCCCTTTTACTTCATCCTTTTCATGTTAATCATTTTTGTTGGACGCCCAGGGTCATGGACCTGGTCACTGCTGCCGTGACACTTCCCCTTTAAGAACCTCACGGCCCGGGACTGAGTACCACATGGCCCTTGGGGGTCGCTCCATCCACACTGCCAAAAGTACCAATACCTGGTTTACAAACAACAGTATCACTGTGCTTGATTGGCCAGCAAACTCGACTGACCTTAACGCCATAGAGAATCTATGAGCCACTCTTGGGAGATCTGAAGCGCGCAGTTCATGCTAGAGAGCCCAGGAATTTACAGGAACTGGAGGCTTTTTGTCAAGAAGAGTGGGTATCTTTACCATCGGAGAAAATAAAAAACCTCATCCACAACTACCACAAAAGACTTCAAGCTGTCATTGATGTTAGAGGGTGAAATACACGATATTAAGAAATGGGTTATGTAAACTTTTGATTAGGGTCATTTCGATGTTTTGGGTTATCATTATGATTTAAAAAGAGAAAACAGTAGTTTGACAATAAATGGCTTCACCCAACCACTAACCATGAGTGGAGAAAAAGTTTTGGTGTTATAATAATAATAATAATAAAAATCTTTATTTATATAGCGCCAACATATTCCGCAGTGCTTTACAGTTTAACAGTTTCAAAACACAAGTCATAAGTAGCAACGTTAACAATACAATATTTAAAGCAAAATAAGATGAGATGACCCTGCTCGTGAGAGCTTACAATCTACAATGAGGTGGGGGAGATACAAAGTACAGGTGTGTATATACAATGGTGTATTTACAATGATGGTCCAGCCATCTTGAGGGAGGGAGTGAGGGAGGGATGGATGGAGATAGTGAATGGGCTACACACACACACACTTACACATAGAATGACTTTGATTAGTGAACGTGATAGGCCGCTCTGAACAAATGCGTTTTGAGGGAGCGCCTGAAACCATGCAAATTGTGGATAGTCCTAATTTCTTAGGGTAGAGCATTCCAGAGGATTGGCGCAGCTCGGGAGAAGTCTTGGAGTCGGGAGTGGGAGGTACGGATTAGTGCAGAGGTTAGTCGAAAGTCATTTGCAGAGCGCAGCAGTCAGTTAGGCCGATGGATAGAAATGAGGGAGGAGATGTAGGGGGAGCTGCACTGTGGAGAGCTTTGTGGGTGAGATCAAGTACTTTGAATTGGATCCTATAATGAATGGGCAGCCTATGTAAGGACTGGCGAAGAGCGGACGCATCCGAGTACCGATTAGCCAGATGGATGATCCTGGCAGCTGCATTCAGTATGGACATGGAGAGGGGATAGTCGAGTAACGGGAGGCCAAGTAATAGAGCATTGCAGTAGTCCAGGCGGGAGTGGATCAATGCTACAGTGAGGGTTTTTGTTGCTTCCATGATGAGAAAAGGGTGGATTCTGGAGATGTTCTTTAGGTGTAGGCGGCAAGAGCAGGCAAGAGATTGTATATGGGATGTGAAAGAGAGATTGGTGTCAAACATAACACCCAGACAGCGCACCTGCTTCCGGGGTGTTATTATGGTGCTGTCCACAGAGAGGGAAATTTCAAATTTAGGGAGGTTAGTAGATGGTAGGAGCAGAAGTTCAGTTTTGGAGAGGTTGAGAGCTGACATGATGTTGGAGACTGCGGACAGTCGGTGGCGTTCTGTAGTACAGCGGGGTAAGGTCGGGGATGACGTGTATATTTGTGTGTCATCAGCATAAAGATGGTACTGAAAGCCAAATCTGCTGATGGTCTGTCCAATTGAGGCTGTGTAGAGAGAGAAGAGAAGGGGGCCAAGGACTGAGCCCTGAGGTACCCCGACAGCGAGAGGAAGAGGAGATGACGTGTGTTATGATTTGGTAGCTGAGGAGAGCAGGCAAAAAAGGAAATACACCAGAGAGGTTGGAATCTATGGGATTGCAGTACCCTGACTAACCACCACAACTAAAGGCAGCCGTGGAGCGTACCTACGTTGGTCCTAGACGCCTCGTCACAGCCTGAGAAGCTAACTACACCTAAAGACAGAAAGAGGAAAACTATCTGCCCCGGAGCAGATCCCCAAAGAACATAGAAAGCCCCCAAACATGTAATTGCGGTTAGACAAGAGGAAAATACAGACACAGACAGAAAATAGTATGAGCAAACGTTGGGGCCCAAACTTCCTAAATAGAAAAGGATAGGAAGGACACTTACTGCAATCCCAAAAAACCCTGAAAAGTACCAACTCTACTAATTACAAAAACACCTGAGATCACACGACCTCTACCACCTAAATTAGTTCTCTGGTGTAACAAAACTAAACAGCAGCCACTGAAAAAACTGGAAAAGGCAAATTAACAAACAACAGTGCTGAACTAAACTGAGAGGAGCACAAGCCCCCGGAGGGGACCCGGCAGACCTCCACAGAAGTGCAGGACAAAATGCAAAAAGCAAGCACAAAAAAATAAAAGAAGAAAATGTCTTATCTGTTAGCAGAAGATGCAGGCATGAAACAGCAAGCTACAAAGTGAATAGGAATCAAAGATGAGACCAGAACAATTGATCATCGGCAACCCTGATGGGAGGGAACCTCCCTTATATAAGACCAGTCAGTAACACCTGATCGCCAATCTTCACAATCTTCATTGGATAGTTCAGTACTGTTTGTAACCACCAGAGGGAGCTTCTGCTCAGAATTCATTTCTAGCAAATTCACAACAGTACCCCCCCCTTGAGGAGGGTCACCGAACCCTCATTTGAGCAACCAGGTCGGTCAGGATGAGCTCTGTGATACGCACGGATGAGTCTCCTAGCATGGATGTCCGAAGCAAACACCCAAGAATTGTCCTCCTGACCATAACCTCTCCACTTAACCAAATACTGGAGTTTCCGTCTAGAAAAACGAGAATTCAATATTTTCTCAACCACATACTCCAGATTGCCCTCAACCAAAACAGGGTCAGGAGGCACAGCCATAGGAACCACTGGCTCGACAAACCTCTTCTGGCTCCTCCATACATCTGTGACATGGTCTCCCGCTACCTACCTACACGCAACCTTCGATCCTCTCAAGATCTCCTTCTCGACTCCCCCCTCATCTCTTCTTCCCACAACCGCATACAAGACTTCTCCCGGGCTTCCCCCATACTCTGGAACTCCCTGCCGCAAAACATCAGACTTTCACCAACAACGGAGACCTTCAAGAAAAACCTGAAGACCCACCTGTTCCGACAAGCCTACAACCTGCAATGATCCTCAGTCTACTGAACCATCGCACGACCAGCTCTACCCTCTCCTAGTGTATTCTCACCCATCCCTGTAGACTGTGAGCCCTCGCGGGCAGGGTCCTCTCTCCTTCTGTACTTGTGTGTCCCTTGTCTAGCACATGTTTATTGTATCTGTCTATATTTTTCCCTTTTCATATGTAAAGCGCCATGGAATAAATGGCGCTATATAAATGTATAATAATAATAATAATAATAATAAGGACTTGTGGAACACGTTATGGATCTTAAATGTCCCTGGAAGAAGTAAACGAAAGGAAACAGAATTAAGAATCTCCATGATCTTATAAGGTCCAATGAACCTAGCTTAAACTTAGGAGATGCAACTCTCATAGGGATATTTCTTGAGGACAACCAGACCAAGTCCCCCACTTCAAACCGAGGACCATCAGTCCTATGCCGGTTGGCAAACCGCTGGGCCCTCTCCTGAGAGAGGGACAACCTCTCCACTACCTGGTCCCAAATCTGCTGCATACGCTCCACAACAGAGTCAATACCTGGACAGACAGAAGCCTCCGTCCGTCCTGAAGAAAATCGAGGGTGAAACCCAAAATTGCAGAAAAATGGAGACATCAAAGTGGCAGAGCTAGCCCTATTATTAAGAGCAAACTCAGCCAAAGGCAAAAAAGAGACCCAGTCATCCTGATCAGCAGACACAAAGCATCTCAGATAAGTCTCCAATGTCTGGTTTGTTCTCTAAGTTTGTCCATTGGTCTGAGGATGAAAAGCCGAGGAGAAAGACAATTGAACACCAAGTTTAGAACAAAAAGTCCTCCAAAATCTGGAAACAAACTGGACTCCTCTGTCAGACACAATGTTCTCAGGGATGCCGTGTAACCGAACCACGTGCTGAAGGAACAAAGGCACCAATTCAGAGGAGGAAGGCAACTTAGGTAATGGCACAAGATGTATCATTTTGGAAAACCTATCACAAATCACCCAGATAACGGTCATTCTCTGAGAAATGAAATCCATAGAGCTATGGGTCCATGGTCTCTTGGGCACAGGCAATGTGTTGTGAATGGCTTTGAGATGAGTTCTGAGCAGAGGCTCCCTCTGGTGGTTAAAAGCAGTGCTAGTCTGTCCCGTGAAGATTGTGAGGACTGGGAATCAGGTGTTACTGACTGGTCTTATATAAGGGAGTCACCTTCCCATCAGGGTTGCCGTGATCAATTGTTCTGGTCTGAATCCTTTATTCCAGTTTCCCTTGTAGCCTGCTGTGTCTTGTCTGCATCTCCTGCTAACAGATAAGACTTTTTCTTCTTTGTGTTTGTGCTATATTTTTGCATTTTGTCCTGCACTTCTGTGGGGGCCTTCAGGGTCCCCTCCGGGGGCTTCTGCCCTCTCAGTTTTGTTCAGCCACTGATGTTTGTACTTTTGCTTTTTCCAGTTTTTTCAGTGGCTGCTGTTTTGATTTTGTTACACCAGAGAACTAATTTAGGTGGAAGAGGTCGTGTGATCTCAGGTGTTTTTGAAATTAGTAGAGTTGGTGCCTTTCAGGGTTTTCTGGGATTGCAGTAAGTACCCTTCCTATCCTTTTCTATTTAGTTAGTTTGGGCCCCAGCGTTTGCTCATACTATTTTCTTTCTGTGTCAGTATTTCATCTTGTCTAACCGCCATTACATGTTTGGGGGCTTTCTATTATCTTTGGGGTTCTGCTCCGGGGCAGATAGCTTTCCTATTTCTATCTTTAGGTGTAGTTAGTTTCTCAGGCTGTGACGAGGCGTCTAGGACCAACGTAGGAACGCTCCACGGCTGCCTCTAGTTGTGGTGGTTAGTCAGGGTACTGCAATCTCATAGATTCCAACTGCTCTGGTGTATTGCCTTTTTTACCTGCACTCCTCAGCTACCGAAACATAACAGTATCATCGGCCTAAAAATTGAAAATTGTATGGTACTCACAGAAGGGAAAAAATATTGTGAAAGAAAAAAGGTTGTCAGAGTTGTCAGAGATATTTTTCTGTTTGTTGCATTTTTTTTTTTCCCTCTGTATCTCTGGGTGCTGGGGAGGATCTTTTCTCTCAATGGAGTTTGCACAGTTGTCTGGCCGTGTGGATCAGCTTGCCACTGAGGTTCGGAGTATTGCTATCTATCTTGCTGGGTTTCCTGTTGTGGAACCTAGGATTCCCATGCCAGATTTGTTTTTAGGGGATCGAGCTAAGTTTCAGAATTTCAAAAATAATTGTAAATTGTTTTTTGCCTTAAAATCTAAGTCCTCAGGGAACGCAGCGCAGCAGGTTCAAATTATCATCTCTCTCCTGCGTGGTGATCCTCAGGATTGGGCTTTTTCCTGATACCTGGGATCCTGTTTTGAGTGATGTTGATGCATTTTTTCAGGCCTTGGGGGTATTGTACGATGAGCCTAATGTCACTGATCAAGCTGAAAAAGCCTTGTTGGCATTAAATCAGGGCTTGATGACGCTGAGTTATTCTGTCAGAGATTCCGTAGGTGGGCAGTCCTGATCAAATGGAATGACGACGCTTTGGCAGCCCTTTTCCGGAAGGGTCTGTCAGATAATGTAAAGGATGTTATGGTGGGATTCCCTGTCCCCTCTGGTCTCAATGATTCTATGTCATTAGCGATTCAAATTGACAGACGTTTGCGTGAGCGGAGAAGTATGCGTGGAATGGTGTTGCCTTGTGAACCAGCTTCTGAACCCATGCAGTGTGATAGAGTGGTGTCTGGGGCACAGCGTCATGAGTTTCGAAAGCGCAATGGGTTATGTTTCTACTGTGGTGATGCCTCTCATGCTATTTCAGTCTGCCCTAAGCGGGGAAACGTTTTGCACGCTCAGTTGTCTTGGGTAGTGTTCAGACTAAGTTTTTATTAACTGTCACTCTGATATGCTCTCTGTCCTCATTTTCTGCTCAGGCTTTCGTTGATTCTGGAGCAGCTATTAATCTGATGGATTATGATTTTGCTAAACGTTGTGGATTTCCCTTGATACCCCTACAGAAGTCTATTCCCCTACTGGGATCGATTCTACCCCTTTGGCTGAGAATAAACCCAGTTTTCTACTCAGGTGATAATGAGGGTTGAACCTGATCACCAGGAGTGCTGCAAATTTTTGGTTCTGTATAATCTGCATGACATTATCGTGCTGGGTTTTCCTTGGTTACAGTCTCATAATCCTGTTTTGGATTGGAAATCTGTGTCTGTAACCAGTTGGGGCTGCCAATGTGTTAATACCAATACTCCTGTTTTTTCTGCCTCCCCCCAGGCTCAGGATGTTCCTGACTTTTTGATTGATTTTTCTGATGTGTTTAGCGAAAGTAAATCTGCATCCTTGCCTCCCCATAGGAGCTATGACTGCGCTATTGAATTAGTGCCGGGTAGTAAATTCCCTAAAGGTCGCCTTTTTAACTTGTCTGTACCTGAACATGACGCTATGCGGTCTTATATCAAGGAATCATTGGAGAAGGGTCATATCAGACCATCCTCTTCACCCTTAGGTGCCGGTTTTTTCTTTGTGGCCAAAAAGGATGGTTCATTAAGGCCGTGTATTGATTATCGTCTCTTGAACAATATTACTGTGAAATATCAATACCCGTTACCCTTGATTTCTGACCTATTTTCCAGGGTGAAAAACGCTACTTGGTTTACCAAGCTTGACCTCAGGGGGGCGTATAATCTTATTCGCATTAAGCACGGGGATGAATGGAAGACGGCATTCAATACCCCTGAAGGGCATTTTGAGTACCTGGTGATGCCCTTTGGGTTCACTAATGCTCCTTCCGTCTTCCAGTCCTTCATGAATGAAATTTTCAGGGATTTTGTGGATAAATTTCTGATTGTTTATTTGGATGATATCTTGATTTTTTCTAATGACTGGGACTCTCATGTGAAACATGTTCGAACTGTATTCCAGATTTTGAGAGGGAATGCTCTGTATGTGAAGGGATCAAAGTGTCTTTTTGACGTACAGAGGATCTCATTTCTGGATTCATTTTGTCCCCATCTGTTATTGAAATGGACCCGGTCAAGGTTCAGGCCATTTGTGATTGGGTCCAACCTACTTCATTAACCCCTTCACCCCCAAGGGTGGTTTGCACCTTAATGACCGGGCCAATTTTTACAATTCTGACCACTGTCTCTTTATGAGGTTATAACTCTGGAACGCTTCAACAGATCTTCGTGATTCTGAGATTGTTTTCTCGTGACATATTGTACTTCACGTTAGAAGTAAAATTTCTTCGATATAACTTGCGTTATTTTTTGAAAAAAACGCAAATATGGCGAAAATTTTTAAAATTTTGCAATTTTCAAACTTTGAATTTTTATTCCCTTAAAACAGAGAAATATGTCACATAAAATAGTTAAGAAATAACATTTCCCACATGTCTACTTTACATCAGCACAATTTTGGAACCAAAATTTTTTTTGTTAGGAAGTTATAAGGGTTAAAAGTTGACCAGCGATTTCTCATTTTTACAACAAAATTTACAAAGCCATTTTTTTTAGGGACCACCTCTCATTTGAAGTCACTTTGAGGGGTCTATATGGCAGAAAATACCCAAAAGTGACACCATTCTAAAAACTGCACCCCTCAAGGTACTCAAAACCACATTCAAGAAGATTATTAACCCTTCAGGTGCTTCACAGGAACTAAAGCAACGTGGAAGGAAAAAATGAATATTTAACTTTTTAGCCACAAAAATGATCTTTTACAAACTTTTTTTTTATTTTCACAAGGGTAAAAGGAGAAAATGGACAGATAAGGTTGTTATGCAATTTCTCCTGAGTAAGCCAATACCCAATATGTGGGGGAAAACCACTGTTTGGGCACACGGCAGAGCTCGTAAGGGAAGGAACGCCGTTTGACTTTTTCAAACTAAAATTGGCTGGAATTGAGATTGGACGCCATGTCGTGTTTGGAGAGCCCCTGATGCGCCTAAACAGTGGAAACCCCCACAAGTGACACCATTTTGGAAACTAGACCCCCTAAGGTACTTCTCTAGATCTGTTGTGAGCACTTTGAACTCCCAAGTGTTTCACAAAAGCTTATAATGCCTGGGTGTGAAAAAAAAAAAAAACAATTTTCCACAAAAATGATTTTTTAGTCCCAAATTTTTGAATTTTCCCAAGGAAATTGGACCCCAAAAGTTGTTGTCCAATTTGTCCTGAGTACGCTGATACCCCATATGTGGGGGGGGGAATTGTTTGGGTGCACGGCAGGGCTTGGAAAGGAAGTAGTAACGTTTTGGAATGCAGACGTTGATGGGGGTCATGTTCCGTTTGCAGTGCCCCAGATGAGCCTAAACAGTGGAAACCCCCCACAAGTGACCCCATTTTGGAAACTATACCCCTAAGGAACTTATCTAGATCTTTGGTGAGCACTTTGAACCCCCAAGTGCTTCACACAAGTCTATAATGCCGGGCATGAAAATAAAAAATCCTATTTTTTTCCCACAAAATTATCTTTTAGTCACTAATTTTTTATTTTCTCAAGGGTAACAGGAGAAATTGGACCACATAAGTTGTTGTCCAATTTGTCCTGAGTACGCTGATACCCCATATGTGGGTGGGAACCACTGTTTGGGCGCACGGCAGAGCTCGGAATGGAAGGAGCACCATTTGACTTTTTCCAACCAAAATTGGCTGGAATTGAGATTGGATGCCATGTTGCATTTGGAGAGCCCCTGATGTGCCTAAACAGTGGAAACCCCCCACAAATGACCCCATTTTGGAAACTAGACCCCCTAAGGAACTTTCTAGATCTTTGGTGAGCAATTTGAACCCCCAAGTGCTTCACACAAGTTTATAACGTAGAGCCGTAAAATTTAAAAATCATATTTTTTCCACAAAAATGATCTTTTCACCCCAATTTTTATTTTTCCAAGGGTAACAAGACTCCAAAAGTTATTGTGCAATTTGTCCTGAGTGCGCTGATACCCCATATGTGGGGGTAAACCACTGTTTGGGTGCATGGCAGAGTTTGGAAGGGAAGGAGCGCCGTCTGACTTTTTCAACGCAGAATTGGCTGGACGCCATGTCGTGTTTGGAGAGCTCCTGATCTGCCTAAACAGTGGAAACCCCCATAAATGATGCTATTTTGGAAACTAGACCCCTCAAGGAACTTATCTAGATGTGTGGTGAGAACTTTTAACCCCCAGGTGTTTCACTAAAGTTTATAACGTACAGCCGTAAAATAAAAAATCTTTTTTTTTTTTACAAAAATGATTTTTTCGTCCCCAATATTTTATTTTCACAAGGGTAACAGAAGAAATTGGAACCCAAAAGTTGTTGTCCAATTTGTCCTGAGTACGCTGATATCCAATATGTGGGAGAAAACTACTGTATGGGTACACGTTGGGGCTCGGAAGGGAAGTAGTGACGTTTTGGATTGCAGACTTTGATGGAATGGTCTGGGGGCGTCATGTCACATTTGGAGAGCCCCTGATGCGCCTAAACAGTGGAAATCCCCAACAAGTGACCCCATTTTGGAAAATAGACCCCACAAGGAACTTATCTAGATGTGTGGTGAGCGCTATGAAGTCCCAAGTGCTTCACAGAAGTTTATAATGTACAGCCGTAAAAACAAAAAAATATTTTTTTTTGTACAAAAATGATATTTTCGCCCCCAGTTTTTATTTTCCCAAGGGTAGCAGAAGAAATAGGACAAATTGCACAATAACTCTTGTGGTCCAGAGTACGCTGATACCCTATATGTGGGGATAAACTACTGTTTGGACGCATGGCAGAGCTCAGAAGTGAAGGAGCACCGTTTGACTTTTTCAACGCAGAATTGGCTGGAATTGAGATCAGACGCCATGTCACATTTGGAGAGCCCCTGATGTGCCTAAACAGCTGAAACCCCCCAATTCTAACTCCAACCCTAACCCCAACACACCCCTAACCCTAGTCCCAACCCTAACCACAAACCTAACCCTAACACACCCCTAATCCCAACCCTAACCCTAATCCTAACTTTAGCGCCAACCCTAACCCTAACTTTAGCCGCAACCCTAACCCTAACCCTAATGGGAAAATGGAAATAAATGCTTTTTTTTAATTTTATTATTTTTCCCTTACTAAGGGGGTGATAAAGGGGGGTTTGATTTACTATTTATAGCGGGTTTTTATGATTGGCAGCTGTCACGCTAAAAGACGCTTTTTATTGCAAAAATAGTTTTTGCATCATCACATTTTGAGAGCTATAATTTTTCCATATTTTGGCCCACAGAGTCATGTGAGGACTTATTTTTTGCGGGACGAGTTGACGTTTTTATTGGTACCATTTTTGAGCACGTGACGTTTTTTGATCGCTTTTTATTTCGATTTTTGGGAGGTTAGAATGAACAAAAATCAGCAATTCATGAATTTCTTTTGGGGGAGGCGTTTATACCGTTCCGCGTGTGGTAAAATTGATAAAGCAGTTTTATTCTTCGGGTCAGTACGATTATGGCGATACCTCATTTATATCATTTTTTCATGTTTTGGCGCTTTTATAGAATAAAAACAATTTTATATAAAAAATAATTATTTTTGCATCGCTTTATTCTGCGAGCTATAACTTTTTTATTTTTTCGCTGATGATGCTTTATGATGGCTCGTTTTTTGCGGGACAAGATGACGTTTTCAGCGGTACCATGTTTTTTTATATCGGTCTTTTTGATCGCGTGTTATTCCACTTTTTGTTCGGTGGTATGATGATAAAGCATTGATTTTTTGCTTAGTTTTTTTTTTTTTTTTTTTAAGGGGTTCACTAAAGGGGTTAACTAGTGGGACAATTTTATAGGGGGGGTCGTTATGGACGCGGCGATACCAAATATATGTACTTTTATTGTTTTTTTTTTATTATTTATAGGAAGAAGTGAATTTATTGGGGAATATTTTTTTTTTTTTAATTTATTTTGGATTTTTTTTTTACACATGTTTATTTTTACTTTTTTAACTTTTTTACTTTGTCCCAGGGTGGGACATCACAGTATTTTATCAGATCGCTGGTGTGACAGTGTGCACAGCACTCTGTCACACCAGCGATCGCACAGGCATAGATGCAGGCTTCTCAGTGCCTGCTCTCGGCAGGCACTGAGGTAGCCGCCTCCCTCCAGGACCCCGGCGCCATCTTGGATCCGGGTCCTGGGAGGGAGGAAGCCCTCAGAACAGCGCGATCACATCGCGCTGCTCTGAGGGTCTCAGGGGGGCGCGCAGGGAGCCCCCACCCTGCGCGATCCTCCCCTGTGCCCCCAGTACACCGCGATCATGTTTGATCGCGGTGTGCTAGGGGTTAATGTGCCGGGAGCGGTCCGTGACCGCTCCTGACACACAGTCATGGGTGTCAGCTGTGATAATCAGCTGACACCCGGCGGCGATTAGCTGCGCTCCCCTCAGGAGCGCAGCTGATCGCCTATGACGTACTATCCCGTCCCCGGTCATACGGGCCCAGGTACCATGGACGGGATAGTACGTCCGATGGCAGTAAGGGGTTAAAGGCTCTTCAGAGATTTTTGGGTTTTGCCAATTTTTATCGTAAATTTATTGGTAATTTCTCGGTTATTGTTAAGCCATTAACTGATTTGACCAGAAAGGGTTCTGATGTGGTGAATTGGCCTCCTGAGGCAGTCTCTGCATTTCAGGAACTTAAGCAGAGATTCACTTCTGCTCCTGTTCTACGGCAGCCTGATGTTTCTCTGCCATTTCAGGTGGAGGTTGATGCCTCTGAAATTGGGGCAGGTGCCGTTTTGTCCCAAAAATATCCAGAGACCTCTAAAAGTAACCCTTGTGCCTTTTTCTCTCGAAAATTTTCTCCTACTGAACGTAATTATGACGTGGGTAATCGGGAGTTATTGGCCATGAAGTGGGCTTTTGAAGAGTGGAGACATTGGCTGGAGGGAGCCAAACATCAGGTGGTGGTCCTTACGGACCATAAGAATCTGGTCTATCTGGAATCTGCCAAGCGACTCAATCCTAGACAGGCCAGGTGGGCCTTGTTTTTCACACGTTTTAATTTTGTGCTTTCCTTTCTTCCTGGCACTAAGAATGTTAAGGCGGATGCCCTCTCGAGGAGTTTCCTTGCGGACTCTCCTGAGTTATCTGATCCTTCTGTTATTTTGAAAGAAGGTGTAGTTCTTTCCGCCATCTCGCCCAATTTGAGACTTGCTCTGGAGGGGTGTCAGGAGAATAGGCCCGAGTGCTGCCCTGTTGGAAAATTGTTTGTCCCGGACCAGTGGAAAAAGAGTGTGATGTCTGAGATTCATTGTTCCGCGTTGGCTGGGCATCCCGGAATTTTTGGTACCAGAGACTTGGTTAGTCGGTCCTTTTGGTGGCCTACCTTGTCTCGTGATGTCAGGGAATTTGTGCAGTCCTGCGGGACTTGCTCTCGCTCCAAGCCTTGCTCTCGCTCTAGTGGTTTGTTGATGCCATTGCCTGTGCCCAAGAGACCATGGACCCATATCTCTATGGATTTCATTTCCGACCTTCCTGTTTCTCAGAGAATGACCACCATCTGGGTAATTTGTGATAGGTTTTCCAAGATGATACATCTTGTGCCATTACCTAAGTTGCCTTCCTCCTCTGAATTGGTGCCGTTGTTCCTTCAGCACGTGGTTCGTTTACACGGCATTCCTGAGAACATTGTGTCTGACAGAGGAGTCCAGTTTGTTTCCAGATTTTGGAGGACTTTTTGTTCTAAACTGGGTGTTCAATTGTCTTTCTCCTCGGCATTTCATCCTCAGACCAATGGTCAAACTGAGAGAACAAACCAGACATTGGAGACTTATCTAAGATGCTTTGTGTCTGCTGATCAGGATGACTGGGTCTCTTTTTTGCCTTTGGCTGAGTTTGCTCTTAATATAGGGCTAGCTCTGCTAGTTTGATGTCTCCGTTTTTCTGTAATTCTGGGTTTCACCCTCGATTTTCTTCAGGACAGACGGAGGCTTCTGTCTGTCCAGGTGTTGACTCTGTTGTGGAGCGTATGCAACTGATTTGGGACCAGGTAGTGGAGAGGTTGTCCCTCTCTCAGGAGAGGGCCCAGCGGTTTGCTAACCGGCATAGGACTGATGGTCCTCGGTTTAAAGTGGGGGACTTGGTCTGGTTGTCCTCAAAGAATATTCCTATGAGAGTAGCATCTCCTAAATTTAAGCCTAGGTTCATTAGACCTTATAAGATCATGGAGATTATTAATCCTGTTTCTTTTAGTTTGCTTCTTCCAGGGACATTTAAGATCCATAACGTGTTCCACAAGTCCTTGTTGAAGAGGTTTGTTGAGCCAGTGGTTCCTGCTGCTGTGCCTCCTGACCCTGTTTGGTTGAGGGCAATCTGGAGTATGTGGTTGAGAAAATATTAGATTCTCGTTTTTCTAGACGGAAACTCCAGTATTTGGTTAAATGGAGAGGTTATGGTCAGGAAGACAATTCTTGGGTGTTTGCTTCGGACATCCATGCTAGGAGACTTATCCGTGCGTATCATAGAACTCATCCTGACCAACCTGGTTGCCCAAATAAGGGTTCGGTGACCCCTCCTCAAGGGGGGGTTACTGTTGTGAATGGGTTTGAGATGAGTTCTGAGCAGAGGCTCCCTCTGGTGGTTACAAGCAGTGCTAGTCTGTCCCGTGAAGATTGTGAGGACTGGGAATCAGGTGTTACTGACTGGTCTTATATAAGGGAGTCACCTTCCCATCAGGGTTGCCGGTGATCAATTGTTCTGGTCTGAATCCTTTATTCCAGTTTCCCTTGTAGCCTGCTGTGTCTTGTCTGCATCTCCTGCTAACAGATAAGACTTTTTCTTCTTTTGTGTTTGTGCTATATTTTTGCATTTTGTCCTGCACGTCTGTGGGGCCTTCAGGGTCCCCTCTGGGGGCTTCTGCCCTCTCAGTTTTGTTCAGCCACTGATGTTTGTACTTTTGCTTTTTCCAGTTTTTCAGTGGCTGCTGTTTTGATTTTGTTACACCAGAGAACTAATTTAGGTGGAAGAAGTCGTGTGATCTCAGGTGTTTTTGAAATTAGTAGAGTTGGTGCCTTTCAGGGTTTTCTGGGATTGCAGTAAGTACCCTTCCTATCCTTTTCTATTTAGTTAGTTTGGGCCCCAGCGTTTGCTCATACTATTTTCTTTCTGTGTCAGTATTTCATCTTGTCTAACCGCCATTACATGTTTGGGGGCTTTCTATTATCTTTGGGGTTCTGCTCCGGGGCAGATAGCTTTCCTATTTCTATCTTTAGATGTAGTTAGTTTCTCAGGCTGTGACGAGGCGTCTAGGACCAACGTAGGAACGCTCCACGGCTGCCTCTAGTTGTGGTGGTTAGTCAGGGTACTGCAATCTCATAGATTCCAACTGCTCTGGTGTATTGCCTTTTTTACCTGCACTCCTCAGCTACCGAAACATAACAGCAATGGCATCAACAAACCACTAAGGCAGAGCAAGGCTTGGAGCGAGAGCAAGTCCCGCAGGACTGCACAAATTCCCTGACGTCACGAGACAAAGTAGGCCACCAAAAGGACCGACTAACCAAGTCTCTGGTACCAAAAATTCCGGGATGACCGGCCAACGCGGAACAATGAATCTCAGACATCACACTCTTTTTCCACCGGTCTGGGACAAACAATTTCCCAATAGGGCAGCGCTCGGGTTTATCCTCCTGACACCCTTCCAGAGCCAGTCTCAAATTGGGCGAGATGGCGGAAAGAACTACACCCTCTTTCAAAATAACAGCAGGATCAGATAACTCAGGAGAGTCCGCAAGGAAACTCCTCGAGAGGGCATCCGCCTTAACATTCTTAGTGCCAGGAAGAAAGGAAACCACAAAATTAAAACGTGTGAAAAACAAGGCCCACCTGGCCTGTCTAGGATTAAGTCGCTTGGCTGATTCCAGATAAACAAGATTCTTATGGTCCGTGAGAACCACCACCTGATGTTTGGCTCCCTCCAGCCAATGTCTCCACTTTTCAAAAGCCCACTTCATGGCCAATAACTCCCGATTACCCACATCATAATTACGTTCAGTTGTAGAAATTTTTGAGAGAAAAAGGCACAAGGGTTACTTTTAGAGGTCTCTGGATCTCTTTGGGACAAAACAGCACCTGCCCCAATTTCAGAGGCATCAACCTCCACCTGAAATGGCAGAGAAACATCAGGCTGCCGTAGAACAGGAGCAGAAGTGAATCTCTGCTTAAGTTCCTGAAATGCAGAGACTGCCTCAGGAGGCCAATTCACCACATCAGAACCCTTTTTGGTCAAATCAGTCAATGGTTTAACAATAACAGAGAAATTACCAATAAATTTACGATAAAAATTGGCAAAACCCAAGAATCTTTGAAGAGCCTTTAATGAAGTAGGTTGGACCCAATCACAGATGGCCTGAACTTTGACCGGGTCCATTTCAAAAAACAGATGGGGACAAAATGAATCCCAGAAATGAGATCCTCTGTACGCCAAAAAGACACTTTGATCCCTTCACATACAGAGCATTCTCTCTCAAAATCTGGAACACAGTCCGAACATGTTCACATGAGAGTCCCAGTCATTGGAAAAAATCAAGATATCATCCAAATAAACAATCAGAAATTTATCCACAAAATCCCTGAAAATGTCATTCATGAAGGACTGGAAGACAGAAGGAGCATTAGTGAGCCCAAAGGGCATCACTAGGTACTCAAAATGCCCCTCTGGGGTATTAAATGCCGTCTGTTAGGGTTCGAGTTCCCGCTGCTGCACAAGGGGAGTCTCGAACCCGTCCCGCTGCGGTCTCCCATTCATCTCCGGCCGCAGTGGAGCCTGCTCAGCAGAGACGTCGGTCCAGGCGTCTTGCCCACTCCTCTACTGTGCAGTGACTTGCTGCTGCCTTTCCTGGATCTGCTATTATAGCCAGTGCTGGAGCAGCTGTCTTTGAGACAAAGTCCTGCGTTTTCCCATCTGAGCATGCCCAGAGTGAGATCTCTCATTGGAGATCAGGGGTCACATGTTCAGGTGCTGCAGCGGCTCCTGTTGGTCCGCCAGGAAGGTCATGTAGCTACGTGTGTTTGTAACAGCTTCTCATTGGTCCTTGTTCCTGGAAGGTCCTGTAGCTGTTGCTATAAAAGGGTAGCATGGCTGGGCCGCCATGCGCTAATATCAACCATTGTATGCTATGCGCCAGTGTGATCATGCGTATGTGTGGTTAGGGACCCGGCTGAAATAAGCCACGAGAATACCGACTTAATCGGTGAGGAGTTTGGTATGGTAGCTAGCCAGGGTCGGTGTCCTAGATGCCCTAGATTACCGGCGTAACCGGTGAGGAGTTTTGATTGCCGTATTCAGGGTCTGGCGTTCAGACGCCATAGATTGCGGGTGACTCCCGCGAGGACATTAGCACATGATCACGCGTTATGTACGCTTAGCACTTAACTGTGTACCTGAGAGCCTGACAGGACACAGCACTTTTCCTTAGCGGCCCTGTGACGTAACAGGGTTTGCTTTCGACGCTAGACAGCGCCCTAGCGTTTTACTTTGCGGCTCACTGAAGCTAAGTGAGTTTGCACCTATCGCCATATAGCGCTGTGGCATTTCCGTTAGCGGCTCTGGGTATTAACAGAGTTCGCACTTTCTGCCACAACGCGCTACGGCGTTTATTTTAGCGACTCTGCGGGATAACAGAGTTCGCTACTTTCGCCATTTTACTAGCAGCAGGTTCCGCCTGCACGGTGGACCCCGGGCTGCGAACGCACCTCTTTACCTCATATATTTGGTGCGTTCCGCAGACCCTAACATAATATTAGCGCCAGGGCCTGGCTGGTAAAATGGCGGATGACCAGCGTCTACTACGGGACATCCAGCAGCTGGAGGGTAGGTTGGCGGCTCTTGAGTGCACAACCTCAGCTGTGGATGTTACCGCAGTCGCTGTTCAGGCTGCTAGCGTGGCTGCAGCCAGTGTGTCCACTGCCACCTCTGCCCCCACAATATCCCACCTCCCGCTTCCAGACAAGTTTGCTGGTGACAGCAAGCAATGTCGGGGATTCGTGAGTCAGTGCTCTATACAACTCGAGCTTCTGGCTGCACGTTTCCCCACGGATCGGGCACAAGTGGGCTTTATAGTTTCGCTTCTGTCAGGCAGAGCGTTGGAGTGGGCCACCCTGCTGTGGGAGCGTGACGACCGTGTGGTGCGGAGTGCTCCTCTTTTTCTGGAGGCTCTAAAAAAGGTCTTTTTAGGACCTCAGGTCACCCACGATACGGCGCTACAACTGCTGGCATTGGCACAGGGTTCGTCTTTGGTCAGTCTGTTTTCCGTCCAGTTTCGGACTCTGGCCTCAGAGCTAGACTGGTCGGATAAAGTACTCATTCCAGTCTACTGGCGAGGACTGGCTGATCATGTTAAAGATGCTTTGGCTACCAGGGAGATTCCCGCCACACTGGAGAAGCTTATCGCCATATCTACCCGCATCGACCTCCGTTTTCACGAGCGGAGGTTGGAGCGATCCCAGTGTAGGCAGAGGTTCCGGCTGGCTCCCACCTTCGCCAGACCTCTGGAATCTTCCAGCCAGGCGCCCAACTCCCATGAGGCCATGGAGGTTTCTCGAGCGGGACCTAAGTCCCGGGCCGCTCGAGTACCCGTGGTCTGTAACATCTGCCAGCAGTTAGGACACTATGCCAACAAATGTCCACAGCGGTCGGGAAAACGGTCGCGTCTAGTGACCTTGGGAGGAGGTTCACTAGACACTGCGGCATTTTCCACCAAGTTGTCCTTTAAAGGGACAATTACAGTAGGTCCATCCACGCTCTCCACTGAGCTCTGTGTGGATTCCGGAGCCGAGGGGAATTTCATGTCCTCTGCATTTGCTCTCCGCCACACTATACCTCTGGTGATGCTCGCCCAACCGGTGACTGTGCGAGTAGTGAATGGATCAACTCTGCCCTCCCAAATCACCCACCAGACGATCCCTCTCACTTTATCTATGTCCCCGTCCCATCAGGAGAGTATTTCTTTTCTTGTCCTGTCCGAGGGAATAGACGAGGTGTTGCTGGGAGTACCTTGGCTCCGTTACCACTCTCCCCATATTGAGTGGTCCTCTGGGAGGATACTGGGTTGGGGTGATTCATGTAGAGGCAGGTGTATCAGGGAGTGCGTTCAGGTCACCACCACAGAGATACCCGTAGATCTCACTTCTCTTCCTCAGTGTTATTGGGCATATGCAGACGTTTTCTCCAAGAAGGCGGCGGAGACTCTTCCACCTCATTGCCCCTACGACTGTCCTATTGATCTCTAGCCTGGAGCAGAACCTCCTCGGGGAGAGTATACCCCCTCTCTCTCCCTGAGACGGAGGCCATGTCCCAGTACATTCAGGAGAATCTGGCAAGAGGGTTCATTAGGAAGTCGGTGTCACCAGCAGGGGCAGGGTTCTTCTTTGTGCAAAAGAAGAACGGAGAATTACGTCCATGCATTGACTACAGGGGTCTTAACGCCATCACCGTCAAGAATAAGTACCCGTTGCCCCTAATCTCTGAGCTCTTTGATAGGCTCCGAGGAGCAAGAGTATTTACCAAGCTTGATCTACGTGGTGCCTATAACCTAATTCGCATCCGTGAGGGGGACGAGTGGAAGACAGCTTTTAATACCAGGGATGGGCATTACGAATACCTGGTGATGCCCTTCGGGCTCTGTAATGCTCCCGCTGTTTTCCAAGACTTTGTCAATGATATCTTCCGGGATATGCTCTCCACCTCTGTGGTAGTCTATCTGGATGATATTCTCATCTTTTCACCAGATATAGACTCTCACCGGAGGGATGTCAACAAAGTCTTCGACCTCTTACGGGCAAACTCCCTCTATGCCAAGTTGGAGAAATGTGTGTTTGAGCAGGAGTCCTTACCTTTTCTGGGCTATATCATCTCTGCCCAGGGATTGGCTATGGATCCTGCCAAACTACAGGCTGTAATGGACTGGCAAGAACCCCATTCTCTTAAAGCGGTGCAGCGCTTTATGGGGTTCATTAATTATTATCGCCAGTTCATTCCCCATTTCTCGACTTTGGTAGCTCCCTTGGTAGCCCTCACCAAGAAGGGAGCAAATCCCAAGTTGTGGTCTGAGGAGGTCTCCAAGGCGTTCTCTTCCATCAAGTCGCATTTTGCCAGTGCTCCCATATTACATCGCCCTGATGTTGATAAACCGTTTGTTTTAGAGGTGGACGCCTCTTCTGTTGGTGCTGGAGCAGTCCTATATCAAAAGGATGCTCAAGGTCGGAAGCATCCCTGCTTCTTCTTTTCTAAGACCTTTACACCAGCAGAGAGGAATTATTCCATCGGGGACAGGGAGTTGCTGGTTATGAAATTTGCCTTCTCAGAGTGGAGACATCTTCTGGAGGAGCTCGTTTTCCCTTCCAAGTCTTCACCGACCACAAGAACTTGGTATATTTGCAAACGGCTCAGCGGCTAAATTCTCGCCAGGCCAGATGGTCCCTATTCTTCTCTCGGTTCCATTTCACCCTCCATTTTCTCTCCGGTGAGAAGAATGTTTGGGCCGACGCTCTCTCTCGCTCCTTAGTGTCATCAGAGGAGGAGGATGAGGAGCCTCGGCTTATTGTCCCTGAAGAAAGCCTGAGAACTGTAGCCCCGGTTTCGCTAGAGTCTGTGCCTCCGGGCAAGACTTTTGTGCCCACTAATTTGCGACCGGAGGTACTCTCTTGGGCACACTCGTCCAGGGTGGGTGGACACTTTGGGGCAAAGAGGACAACTGAGCTATTGGTGAGGACATACTGGTGGCCACATATGGTCCGTGACGTCAGGGAGTATGTTCAGGCGTGTGTCTCCTGCGCCAGGAACAAGTCCCCTCGACAACGGCCAGCTGGGTTACTTTTTCCTTTGCCGGTGGCAGACAGGCCCTGGGAGATGGTCGGGATGGACTTTGTGGTGGGCTTACCCAAGTCTCGGGGTTGCACTATCATTTGGGTGATCACCGACCACTTCTCCAAAATGGTGCACTTAGTGCCGCTACCACGGTTACCTTCCGCACGGGCCTTGGCAGCATTATTTATTAGACACATCTTCCGTCTACACGGTATGCCAGACAAGATTGTCAGCGATCGAGGTCCCCAATTTGCGTCTCGGTTCTGGAGAGAGTTGTGTCATCTACTCTGCATTGAATTGAACCTCTCCTCTGCATATCATCCCGAGACGAATGGGTTGGTAGAGAGGGCCAACCAGACCTTGGTCACCTACTTGCGACATTTTGTCTCTGCCAGGCAGGATGACTGGGCATCCTTGCTCCCGTGGGCGGAGTTCGCGCTAAACAATGCTGTGGCTGACTCCACCGGACAGACCCCATTCCTCTTAAATTACGGTCAGCATTCGCGGGTACCGGTGCCCATGCCCGTTGCTTCCGCTGACTCCAGGGTGGCAGACTGGGCTGTGGAAGCACGGGACATATGGGACCGCACCCAGGATGCCATTCAGGCTTCCAAGGAAAGGATGAGGTCTTCTGCCGATGCTCATCGGCGTCCCGCTCCGACATTTTCTCCTGGCGACCTAGTGTGGCTCTCCGCCCGAAACATCAGGCTACGGGTGGAATCCACTAAATTGGCACCCCGCTATTTGGGTCCCTTCAAGGTTCTCGAGCAGGTGAACCCTGTGGTTTACCGTTTGGCCCTTCCGCCTCGCCTTGGTATCTCCGACACCTTCCATGTATCCCTCCTAAAACCCGTGGTCATCTCCCGGTTGCCTGAGTCATCTGCCGGGACATCGGGTTCGTCTTTGGACGACTACGAGGTGAATGCCATTGTTGGGTGCAAGGTGGTACGAGGCAAAAAATTTATTTGGTGGATTGGAGGGGTTATGGGCCTGAGGATAGGTCCTGGGAGCCTGCCGCGCATGTTCACGCTCCGCAGCTCATCGCTGCCTTTGAACGCAGCGAGGCCCAGAGAAGGGGGGCCCTAGGAGGGGGGGTAATGTTAGGGTTCGAGTTCCCGCTGCTGCACAAGGGGAGTCTCGAACCCGTCCCGCTGCGGTCTCCCATTCATCTCCAGCCGCAGTGGAGCCTGCTCAGCAGAGACGTCGGTCCAGGCGTCTTGCCCACTCCTCTACTGTGCAGTGACTTGCTGCTGCCTTTCCTGGATCTGCTATTATAGCCAGTGCTGGAGCAGCCGTCTTTGAGACAAAGTCCTGCGTTTTCCCATCTGAGCATGCCCAGAGTGAGATCTCTCATTGGAGATCAGGGGTCACATGTTCAGGTGCTGCAGCAGCTCCTATTGGTCCGCCAGGAAGGTCATGTAGCTACGTGTGTTTGTAACAGCTTCTCATTGGTCCTTGTTCCTGGAAGGTCCTGTAGCTGTTGCTATAAAAGGGTAGCATGGCTGGGCCGCCATGCGCTAATATCAACCATTGTATGCTATGCGCCAGTGTGATCATGCGTATGTGTGGTTAGGGACCCGGCTGAAATAAGCCACTAGAATACCGACTTAATCAGTGAGGAGTTTGGTATGGTAGCTGGCCAGGGTCGGTGTCCTAGATGCCCTAGATTACCGGCGTAACCTGTGAGGAGTTTTGATTGCCGTATTCAGGGTCTGGCGTTCAGACGCCATAGATTGCGGGTGACTCCCGCGAGGACATTAGCACATGATCACGCGTTATGTACGCTTAGCACTTAACTGTGTACCTGAGAGCCTGACAGGACACAGCACTTTTCCTTAGCAGCCCTGTGACGTAACAGGGTTTGCTTTCGACGCTAGACAGCGCCCTAGCGTTTTACTTTGCGGCTCACTGAAGCTAAGTGAGTTTGCACCTATCGCCATATAGCGCTGTGGCATTTCCGTTAGCGGCTCTGGGTATTAACAGAGTTCGCACTTTCTGCCACAACGCGCTACGGCGTTTATTTTAGCGACTCTGCGGGATAACAGAGTTCGCTACTTTCGCCATTTTACTAGCAGCAGGTTCCGCCTGCACGGTGGACACCGGGCTGCGAACGCACCTCTCTACCTCATATATTTGGTGCGTTCCGCAGACCCTAACACCGTCTTCCATTCATCCCCGTGCTTAATGCGAATAAGGTTATATGCCCCCCTGAGGTCAAGCTTGGTAAACCAAGTAGCACTTTTCACCCTGGAAAACAGGTCAGAAATCAAGGGTAACGGATATTGATATTTCACAGTGATATTGTTCAAGAGACGACAATCAATACACGGCCTTAATGAACCATCCTTTTTGGCCACAAAGAAAAAACCGGCACCCAAGGGTGAAGAGGATGGTCTGATATGACCCTTCTCCAATGACTCCTTGATATAAGACCGCATAGCGTCATGTTCAGGTACAGACAAGTTAAAAAGGCGACCTTTAGGGAATTTACTACCAGGCACTAATTCAATAGCGCAATCATAGCTCCTATGGGGGGGCAAGGATGCAGATTTACTTTCGCTAAACACATCAGAAAAATCAGTCAAAAAGTCAGGAACATCCCGAGCCTGGGGGGAGGCAGAAAAAACAGGAGTGTTGGTATTAACACATTGGCAGCCCCAACTGGTTACAGACACAGATTTCCAATCCAAAACAGGATTATGAGACTGTAACCAAGGGAAACCCAGTACGATAATGTCATGCAGATTATACAGCACCAAAAATTTGCAACTCTCCTGATGATCAGGTTCAACCCTCATTATCACCTGAGTAGAGAACTGAGGTTTATTCTCAGCCAAAGGGGTAGAATCGATCCCCAGTAGGGGAATAGACTTCCGTAGGGGTATCAAGGGAAACCCGCAACGTTTATCAAAATCAAAATCCATCAGGTTAATAGCTGCTCCCGAATCAACAAAAGCCTGAGCAGAAAATGTAGACAGGGAGCAAATCAGGGTAACAGTCAACAAAAATTTAGTCTGAACACTACCCAAGACAACTGAACGTGCAAAACGTCTTCCCCGCTTAGGGCAGACTGAAATAGCATGAGAGGCATCACCACAGTAGAAACATAACCCATTGCATTTACGAAACTCATGACGCTGTGCCCCAGAAGCCACTCTATCACACTGCATGGGTTTAGAAGCTGGTTCACAAGGCAACACTGTTCCACGCCTACCTCTACGCTCACGCAAACGTCTGTCAATTTGAATCGCTAATGGCATAGAATCATTGAGACCAGAGGGGACAGGGAATCCCATCATAACATCCTTTACATTCTCTGACAGACCCTTCCGAAAAAGGGCTGCCAAAGCATCGTCATTCCATTTGGTCAGGACTGCCCACCTTCGGAATCTCTGACAGTATAACTCAGCGTCCTCAAGCCCCTGATTTAATGCCAACAAGGCTTTTTCAGCTTGATCAGTGACATTAGGCTCATCGTACAATAACCCCAGAGCCTGAAAAAATGCATCAACATTACTCAAAACAGGATCCCCAGGTGTCAGGGAAAAAGCCCAATCCTGAGGATCGCCGCGCAGGAGAGAGATGACAATTTGAACCTGCTGTGCTGCGTTCCCTGAGGACTTAGATTTCAAGGCAAAAAACAACTTACAGTTATTTTTGAAATTCAGAAATTTAGCTCGATCCCCTAAAAACAAATCTGGCATGGGAATGCTAGGTTCCACAACAGGCAACCCTGCAAGATAGGTAGCAATACTCCAAACTTCAGTGGCAAGCTGATCCACACGGCCAGACAACTGTGCAAACTCCATTGAGAGAAAAAAAAATCCTCCTCAGCATTCAGAGAAACAGAGGGGAAAAAAAAAAATAAAAAATCTCTGACAGCTCTGACAATCTTCTTTCTTTAACACTATTTTTCCCTTCTGTGAGTACCATACAAATATCAGTTTTTGGGCCGGTGATACTGTTATGATTTGGTAGCTGAGGAGAGCAGGCAAAAAAGGAAATACACCAGAGAGGTTGGAATCTATGGGATTGCAGTACCCTGACTAACCACCACAAATAAAGGCAGCCGTGGAGCGTACCTACGTTGGTCCTAGACGCCTCGTCACAGCCTGAGAAGCTAACTACACCTAAAGACAGAAAGAGGAAAACTATCTGCCCCGGAGCAGATCCCCAAAGAACATAGAAAGCCCCCAAACATGTAATGGCGGTTAGACAAGAGGAAAATACAGACACAGACAGAAAATAGTATGAGCAAACGTTGGGGCCCAAACTTCCTAAATAGAAAAGGATAGGAAGGACACTTACTGCAATCCCAAAAAACCCTGAAAAGTACCAACTCTACTAATTACAAAAACACCTGAGATCACACGACCTCTACCACCTAAATTAGTTCTCTGGTGTAACAAAACTAAACAGCAGCCACTGAAAAAACTGGAAAAGGCAAATGAACAAACAACAGTGGCTGAACTAAACTGAGAGGAGCACAAGCCCCCGGAGGGGACCCGGCAGACCCACACAGAAGTGCATGACAAAATGCAAGAAGCAAGCACAAAAAACTAAAAGAAGAAAATGTCTTATCTGTTAGCAGAAGATGCAGGCACGAAACAGCAAGCTACAAAGTGAACAGGAATCAAAGATGAGACCAGAACAATTGATCACCGACAACCCTGATGGGAGGGAACCTCCCTTATATAAGACCAGTCAGTAACACCTGATCACCAATCTTCACAATCTTCATTGGATAGTTCAGTACTGTTTGTAACCACCAGAGGGAGCTTCTGCTCAGAATTCATTTCCAGCAAATTCACAACAGACGTGGAGCCAGAGAACAAAACACTGAAGGAGCGGTCAGAAAGATAGGAAGAGAACCAGGAGAGAACAGTGTCCTTAATGCCTAGTGACTGGAGCCTAGAGAGTAGTAGACGGTGGTCAACCATGTCGAAAACTGCAGAAAGGTCGAGAAGAATGAGCAGAGAGTGGTCACCATTACGTTTTGCTGTCAGAAGGTCATTGGTCACTTTGATGAATGCAGTTTCAGTCGAATGTAGGGGGCTGAAACTGGACTGTGAAGGGTCTAGGAGGGAGGGAGTGGAGAGTTAACAGGTAAGGTGGGAGTAGACTAGGCGCTCCAAAAATTTACAGATGAAAGGGAGATTGGAGACTGGTCTGTAGTTGTTTGTGCAGGTAGGGTCGAGAGCTGGTTTCTTTAGTAATGGAATAATGATGGAGTGTTTGAAGGAGGATGAGAAAATGCCAGAGGAGAGTGAGAGATTAAAGATTTTAGTTAGGTGAGTTGAGACAACTGGAGAGAGAGACTGGAGGAGATGTGAGGGGATGGGGTTGGTAGTGAATGTAGTCGGATGAGAGGAAGAGAGAGTCTGGAGACTTCTTCTTCTTTGATGGGATCAAATGTGGAAAGTGAGCCAGGGGAAATGCAGGGAGGGATGGGAGTCACAGCACTTGGTGGTTGAGAGCAGATTTTCTGACGGATATTATCTATTTTTTCTATAAAGTGGGAGGCTGTTATGTTTCGGAAGCTGAGGAGTGCAGGTAACAAAGGCAATACACCAGAGCAGTTGGAATCTATGAGATTGCAGTACCCAGACTAACCACCACAACTAGAGGCAGCCGTGGAGCGTTCCTACGTTGGTCCTAGACGCCTCGTCACAGCCTGAGAAACTAACTACACCTAAAGATAGAAAGAAGAAAGCTATCTGCCCCGGAGCAGATCCCCAAAGAACATAGAAAGCCCCCAAACATGTAATGGCGGTTAGACAAGAAGAAATACTGACACAGACAGAAAATAGTATGAGCAAACGTTGGGGCCCAAACTACCTAAATAGAAAAGGATAGGAAGGGCACTTACTGCAATCCCAAAAAACCCTGAAAAGCACCAACTCTACTAATTTCAAAAACACCTGAGATCACACGACCTCTACCACCTAAATTAGTTCTCTGGTGTAACAAAATCAAAACAGCAGCCACTGAAAAAACTGGAAAAAGCAAATGTACAAACATCAGTGGCTGAACTAAACTGAGAGGGCAAAAGCCCCCGGAGGGGACCCTGAAGGCCCCCACAGAAGTGCAGGACAAAATGCAAAAATCAAGCACAAAAACAAAAAGAAGAAAATGTCTTATCTGTTAGCAGAGATGCAGACACAACACAGCAGGCTACAAAGGAAACAGGAATCAAGGATTGAGACCAGAACAATTGATCACCGGCAACCCTGATGGGAAGGCGACTCCCTTATATAAGACCAGTCAGTAACACCTGATTCCCAATCCTCACAATCTTCACCGGACAGTCCAGCACCGCCTGTAACCACCAGAGGGAGCATCCGCTCAGAACTCATTTCAAGTCCATTCACAACAGTACCCCCCCATTGAGGAGGGGTCACCGAACCCTCACTTGAGCAACCAGGTCGGTCAGGATGAGTTCTATGATACGCACGGATGAGTCTCCTAGCATGGATGTCCGAAGCAAACACCCAAGAATTGTCTTCCTGACCATAACCTCTCCACTTAACCAAATACTGGAGTTTCCGTCTAGAAAAACGAGAATTCAATATTTTCGCAACCACAAACTCCATATTGCCCTCAACCAGAACAGGGTCAGGAGGCAAAGCAGTAGGAACCACTGGCTCAACAAACCTCTTCAACAAGGACTTGTGGAACACGTTATGGATCTTAAATGTCCCTGGAAGAAGCAAACGAAAAGAAACAGGATTAAGAATCTCCATGATCTTATAAGGTCCAATGAACCTAGGCTTAAATTTAGGAGATGCCACTCTCATAGGAATATTTTTTGAGGACAACCAGACCAAGTCCCCCACTTTAAACCGAGGACCATCAGTCCTATGCCGGTTAGCAAACCGCTGGGCCCTCTCCTGAGAGAGGGACAACCTCTCCACTACCTGGTCCCAAATCTGTTGCATACGCTCCACAACAGAGTCAACACCTGGACAGACAGAAGCCTCCGTCTGTCCTGAAGAAAATCGAGGGTGAAACCCAGAATTACAGAAAAATGGAGACATCAAAGTGGCAGAGCTAGCCCTATTATTAAGAGCAAACTCAGCCAAAGGCAAAAAAGAGACCCAGTCATCCTGATCAGCAGACACAAAGCATCTTAGATAAGTCTCCAATGTCTGGTTTGTTCTCTCAGTTTGACCATTGGTCTGAGGATGAAACGCAGAGGAGAAAGACAATTGAACACCAAGTTTAGAACAAAAGGTCCTCCAAAATCTGGAAACAAACTGGACTCCTCTGTCAGACACAATGTTCTCAGGAATGCCGTGTAAACGAACCACGTGCTGAAGGAACAAATGCACCAATTCAGAGGAGGAAGGCAACTTAGGTAATGGCACAAGATGTATCATCTTGGAATACCTATCACAAATCACCCAGATGACGGTCATTCTCTGAGAAACAGGGAGGTCGGAAATTAAATCCATAGAGATATGGGTCCATGGTCTCTTGGGCACAGGCAATGGCATCAACAAACCACTAGAGTGAGAGCAAGGCTTGGAGCGAGAGCAAGTCCCGCAGGACTGCACAAATTCCCTGACATCACGAGACAAGGTAGGCCACCAAAGGACCGACTAACCAAGTCTCTGGTACCAAAAATTCCGGGATGACCGGCCAACGCGGAACAATGAATCTCAGACATCACACTCTTTTTCCACTGGTCCGGGACAAACAATTTCCCAACAGGGCAGCGCTCGGGCCTATCCTCCTGACACCCCTCCAGAGCCAGTCTCAAATTGGGCGAGATGGCGGAAAGAACTACACCTTCTTTCAAAATAACAGAAGGATCAGATACCTCAGGAGAGTCCGCAAGGAAACTCCACGAGAGGGCATTCGCCTTAACATTCTTAGTGCCAGGAAGAAAGGAAACCACAAAATTAAAACGTGTGAAAAACAAGGCCCACCTGGCCTGTCTAGGATTAAGTCGCTTGCCAGATTCCAGATAAACCAGATTCTTATGGTCCGTAAGGACCACCACCTGATGTTTGGCTCCCTCCAGCCAATGTCTCCACTCTTCAAAAGTCCACTTCATGGCCAATAACTCCCGATTACCCACGTCATAATTACGTTCAGTAGGAGAAAATTTTCGAGAGAAAAAGGCACAAGGTTACTTTTAGAGGTCTCTGGATCTCTTTGGGACAAAACGGCACCTGCCCCAATTTCAGAGGCATCAACCTCCACCTGAAATGGCAGAGAAACATCAGGCTGCCGTAGAACAGGAGCAGAAGTGAATCTCTGCTTTAGTTCCTGAAATGCAGAGACTGCCTCAGGAGGCCAATTCACCACATCAGAACCATTTTTGGTCAAATCAGTTAATGGTTTAACAATAACCGAGAAATTACCAATAAATTTACGATAAAAATTGGCAAAACCCAAAAATCTTTGAAGAGCCTTTAATGAAGTAGGTTGGACCCAATCACAGATGGCCTGAACCTTGACCGGTCCATTTCAATAACAGATGGGACAAAATGAATCCCAAAAATGAGATCCTTTGTACGCCAAAAAGACACTTTGATCCCTTCACATACAGAGCATTCTCTCTCAAAATCTGGAATACAGTTCGAACATGTTTCACATGAGAGTCCCAGTCATTGGAAAAAATCAAGATATCATCCAAATAAACAATCAGAAATTTATCCACAAAATCCCTGAAAATGTCATTCATGAAGGACTGGAAGACAGAAGGAGCATTAGTGAGCCCAAAGGGCATCACAAGGTACTCAAAATGCCCCTCAGGCGTATTAAAAGCCGTCTTCCATTCATCCCCGTGCTTAATGCGAATAAGGTTATATGCCCCCCTGAGGTCAAGCTTGGTAAACCAAGTAGCGTTTTTCACCCTGGAAAACAGGTCAGAAATCAAGGGTAACGGATATTGATATTTCACCGTAATATTGTTCAAAAGACGATAATCAATACACGGCCTTAATGAACCATCCATTTTGGCCACAAAGAAAAAACCGGCACCTAAGGGTGAAGAGGATGGTCTGATATGACCCTTCTCCAATGACTCCTTGATATAAGACCGCATAGCGTCATGTTCAGGTACTGACAAGTTAAAAAGACGACCTTTAGGGAATTTACTACCAGGCACTAATTCAATAGCGCAGTCATAGCTCCTATGGGGAGGCAAGGATGCAGATTTACTTTCGCTAAACACATCAGAAAAATCAATCAAAAAGTCAGGAACATCCTGAGCCTGGGGGGAGGCAGAAAAAACAGGAGTGTTGGTATTAACACATTGGCAGCCCCAACTGGTTACAGACACAGATTTCCAATCCAAAACAGGATTATGAGACTGTAACCAAGGGAAACCCAGTACGATAATGTCATGCAGATTATACAGAACCAAAAATTTGCAGCTCTCCTGATGATCAGGTTCAACCCTCATTATCACCTGAGTAGAGAACTGAGGTTTATTCTCAGCTAAAGTGGTAGAATCGATCCCCAGTAGGGGAATAGACTTCCGTAGTGGTATCAAGGGAAAACCACAACGTTTAGCAAAATCAAAATCCATCAGGTTAATAGCAGCTCCCGAATCAATGAAAGCCTGAGCAGAAAATGAGGACAGAGAGCATATCAGAGTAACAGTTAATAAAAACTTAGTCTGAACACTACCCAAGACAACTGAGCGTGCAAAACGTCTTCCCCGCTTAGGGCAGACTGAAATAGCATGAGAGGCATCACCACAGTAGAAACATAACCCATTGCGCTTTCGAAACTCATGACGCTGTGCCCCAGAAACCACTCTATCACACTGCATGGATTCAGAAGCAGGTTCACAAGGCAACACTATTCCACGCATACTTCTCCGCTCACGTAAATGTCTGTCAATTTGAATCGCTAATGACATAGAATCATTGAGACTAGAGGGGACAGGGAATCCCACCATAACATCCTTTACATTATCTGACAGACCCTTCCGAAAAAGGGCTGCCAAAGCGTCGTCATTCCATTTGGTCAGGACTGCCCACCTACGGAATTTCTGACAGTATAACTCAGCGTCATCAAGCCCCTGATTTAATGCCAACAAGGCTTTTTCAGCTTGATCAGTGACATTAGGCTCATCGTTAGTGTTGAGCGATAGTGCTCGATATCTAAAAATATCGTATCGAAATTGTATCGCCGATAGCACTAAATATCGTCGATATCCGATTTCGATAGCGGAAGTCCCATGTAAGTCTATGGGAACAAAATATCGCAACAAAAAAAACCCTTTCTTACGTTGTAAACACAAAATATACACACATAGAATACATATATATATATATATATACATGTCATTGTGACATATATATACATATATTTATAGTTTATACACTTCTACATAGTAAAATAGACTCTGATTCAATTGCCGGGTAAAGCCGTGACATACCCCATAGAAGTCGACGGGCTCGGTGCCGAGTACCCCCAAAACCTCTGGCTCTGTGCGACTCAACTTGGGCGTCACGAACAGGATTCTGTAGCTCGCTATAAGCGAGTCCTGTGTGCCTGAATTTAGAACTGGTTTTGTGCTTGAGAATTGCTAAAATCATCAGAGAATTTATTTGCCATTTTTCCGCCATATCTGCGTCACGACGAGGCACTGGTGAAGAAGAAGGGCGTGCTCTTCATGGGTGTACTGTACACTCACTCAGTGACGCGAAAACGATGGCTCTAAATGGTACTGCAATGTAAGATCGTGCCCCACAGCTCTTCAGTTCCTCCTCCTCATCCTCCTCAGTGTGTGGAAACTAACACGAAGGTCCCGCCTCCCTACAAAAGAGGGGCCCTCTCCAGATGCTAATGACACATGTGACTTGGCAGAGATGGCTAATGGACACGAGCAGAAGTGTGAAGGGATGGAGCAGTCAGAGCTCTCCCCCCACGGAAGCGACCCGATCGCCACGGAACCACCGTTGGGCACCCGGCCTTGAAACCCTCCTATGCTGCAAGAAGCGGCTGATACCCTAAGAGGCCTGGCCCGGCACCGGGAGGAGGTCGCCAGGATGGAAGCCAGCTGGCGTGCCCTAAAACTAAACTTGGAGCGGCGCCAATCCCTCTTACCTGAAGTGTCTGTACCGGAAGGTGAGGCACCCGTTCTAGTAGAGGAGTCCTTGCAATGTGATCCGGTTGACGTTGTCGCAGTGGAGGCACCCGTTCCTGCAAAAACCGCAGCACCGTCAGCACCCCAGATCCCGCTGTCTGCCCCCGTCGCTGAGACAGAAGAAGCGACACCCGTCCTCATGGAGGAGGCCGCGCAGGCACCAGAGCACTACCTGCCTGTACCGGAGCCCCGACTGTCATCTGATTTAGAGCCGTCTGCTTCCTCCGCAGGGGAGCGCCGCCAGGACTGGGGGGCGACAGGAGAGCTGCCGCAAACCGGACACTGTAAGCTGCAGTGGAGTGGTGGAGACACGGAGCAGCTGGTGGAGGAGAATTACAACCGGCGTCAGGAGGAAGAGTGGAGACGTTGGGAGCGGGAAGCAGAGCGACAAAGGGAGCAGCGAGAATCCCAAAAACTTCGGCAACGTACCTGGAGAAGGACCGGGCAGATAAGGACCGGATGAGAAAGGATAAAGGAACCCTGTGTGAGCCGCGGCGTAAGGGTGCAGTACGGAGCTTTAAATTGAAAGGTGGGTGGGGCTTCATCCAGGAGCCTGGACTTTATTTAGAAGTTTTTGTGAACCGGCGGGACGTGGAGGCTCACCTCCCAGAAGGACACCCGGGGAGGGACCTGTTGCCAGGAGACTTGGTGACTTACACCCGACACTGGGGTTACAATTTATGGTACGCCCTAAATGTTACCAGGTGCGACCCCTACTCCCCAGTGTGTCAGGAACCTGTGAGACCCTCGGAGCCTTCAGCCTCCCACATCCAGGCCTCTGCACAAGTGCCCACCCCACACCGTAAATCTCCCCAGCCTCCCTCAGTGGTCTCCTCAGCAGCCCCAACTATGGACATGATAAGTATAGCTGGCCCGTACCCGGCGCCTGTTAGGCCCCCTGGGGTTCGTTCAGTCCGGGACATAGGGTTCCAGACCCGGAGGGAGATGAAAGAGGTGGCCACACAGACCCAGATAGCGGGTCACGACTTGACTGTACAGGCCACACGACGTCATCAGGTCCTGGTGGTCCTTGGTGCCTCGGATGTTTGGCAAGCATCAGAAGAGTACCAGGTGGTACCTGGAACACCCCTGCCAAAGAAGTATAAATAACCCGGACAGGGTCCCTGTATGTAAATAGTTAAATTGTTGATAAATAGTTAAATTGTTTATGTACCCGGACGGGTGAATGTTTATAAAAAAGTTTTTTAATTTAATAAAAAAAAAAAAACACAGTTTTCATTACTTTTATTACAGTCTCATCCTGCGACGCCATCGATCTCCTGTAAAAAAATGAAAAAAAAAAAAAAGTATACCACCTGACCGACGCAGTCCATAGTAACGAGTGTCCCACGACGATCCAGCTCTGCTACATCAGAATCCCGGCGCAGCACAGCTGATTACCTGCTTCCCCGGCAGTGACGTCATCGGACTGGTTTACGGCCGGGATTACCCTGCAGTCACTGCAGTTATCGCGAAAAACTGCATGTGACCGCCAGGGAGAAGATAATGGCGGCCATCAAGCAGTCCAGGACGTGACCGCCGGAGATCTTCTGCCAGGTAAGTGCCGCTGACTCCTGACAGACCCGACCGACGGACACTCATAGTGACAGTGACAAATCCGATTCCGGTATTCGATAAGACGAAAATATCGAAACGAATTATCGAAAGGCCGATAGAGCTAATATCGGCCGATAGCCGATATTTGCATTATCGTATCGCTCAACACTACTCATCGTACAATAACCCCAAGGCCTGAAAAAATGCATCAACATCACTCAAAACAGGATCCCCCAGGTGTCAGGGAAAAAGCCCAATCCTGAGGATCGCCGCGCAGGAGAGAGATGACAATTTGAACCTGCTGCGCTGCGTTCCCTGAGGACTTAGATTTAAGGCAAAAAACAATTTACAATTATTTTTGAAATTCAGAAACTTGCTCGATCCCCCAAAAACAAATCTGGCATGGGAATCCTAGGTTCCACAACAGGCAACAGCAAAAGGTAGCATACTCGGACCTCAGTGGCAAGCTGATCCCACGGCCAGACAGCTGTGCAAACTCCATTGAGAGAAAAAATCCTCCCAGCACCCAGAGATACAGAGGAAAAAAAAATGCAACAAACAGAAAAATATCTCTGACAACGTTTTTTTTTTTTTTTTTCACAATATTTTTCCCTTCTGTGAGTACCATACAATTTTCAATTTTTTAGGCCGGTGATACTGTTATGTTTCGGTCCGCTGAGGAGTGCAGGTAAAAAAGGCAATACACCAGAGCAGTTGGAATCTATGAGATTGCAGTACCCTGACTAACCACCACAACTAGAGGCAGCTGTGGAACGTTCCTACGTTGGTCCTAGACGCCCGTCACAGCCTGAGAAACTAACTACACCTAAAGATAGAAAGAGGAGAGCTATCTGCCCCGGAGCAGATCCCAAAGAACATAGAAAGCCCCCAAACATGTAATGGCGGTTAGACAAGAAGAAATACTGACACAGACAGAAATAGTATGAGCAAATGTTGGGGCCCAAACTACCTAAATAGAAAAGGATAGGAAGGGCACTTACTGCAATCCCAAAAAACCCTGAAAAGCACCAACTCTACTAATTTCAAAAACACCTGAGATCACACGACCTCTACCACCTAAATTAGTTCTCTGGTGTAACAAATCAAAACAGCAGCCACTGAAAAAACTGGAAAAAGCAAATGTACAAACATCAGTGGCTGAACTAAACTGAGAGGGCAAAAGCCCCCGGAGGGACCCTGAAGGCCCCCACAGAAGTCAGGACAAAATGCAAAAATCAAGCACAAAAACAAAAAGAAGAAAATGTCTTATCTGTTAGCAGGAGATGCAGACACGACACAGCAGCTACAAAGGAAACAGGAATCAAGGATTGAGACCAGAACAATTGATCACCGGCAACCCTGATGGGAAGGCGACTCCCTTATATAAGACCAGTCAGTAACACCTGATTCCCAATCCTCACAATCTTCACCGGACAGTCCAGCACCGCCTGTAACCACCAGAGGGAGCCTCCGCTCAGAACTCATTTCAAGTCCATTCACAACAGGAGGCCAGGTCATCAGCACAAATGTCTGTGACAAGGGCTTGTGCTTTTGGCCTGAGAAGGGAGTGAAAAGTGTCAAAAAGTTTCTTGGGGTTGTTGGCTAGTGAGGAGATTAGGGTGGTGAAGTAGGTCTGTTTGGCGAGGTGAAGGGCAGAGTTATAAGTTCTTAACATGAATTTAAAGTGGATGAAGTCTTCTGCTGTGCGGATTTTTCTCCATAGGCGTTCAGCACTCCTAGAGCATCGCTGGAGAAGTTGAGTGTTGTGAATGGACTTGAAATGAGTTCTGAGCAGAGGCTCCCTCAGGTGGTTACAAGCGGTACTGGACTGTCCAGTGAAGATTGTGAGGATTGGGAATCAGGTGTTACTGACTGGTCTTATATAAGAGAGTTGCCTTCCCATCAGGGTGCCGGTGATCAATTGTTCTGGTCTCAATCCTTGATTCCTGTTTCCTTTGTAGCCTGCTGTGTCGTGTCTGCATCTCCTGCTAACAGATAAGACATTTTCTTCTTTTTTGTTTTTGTGCTTGATTTTTTCATTTTGTCCTGCACTTCTGTGGGGGCCTTCAGGGTCCCCTCCGGGGCTTTTGCCCTCTCAGTTTAGTTCAGCCACTGATGTTTGTACATTTGCTTTTTCCAGTTTTTTCAGTGGCTGCTGTTTTGATTTTGTTACACCAGAGAACTAATTTAGGTGGTAGAGGTCGTGTGATCTCAGGTGTTTTTGAAATTAGTAGAGTTGGTGCTTTTCAGGGTTTTTTTTGGGATTGCAGTAAGTGCCCTTCCTATCCTTTTCTATTTAGGTAGTTTGGGCCCCAACGTTTGCTCATACTATTTTCTGTCTGTGTCAGTATTTCTTCTTGTCTAACCGCCATTACATGTTTGGGGCTTTCTATGTTCTTTGGGGATCTGCTCCGGGGCAGATAGCTTTCCTCTTTCTATCTTTAGGTGTAGTTAGTTTCTCAGGCTGTGACGAGGCGTCTAGGACCAACGTAGGAACGCTCCACGGCTGCCTCTAGTTGTGGTGGTTAGTCAGGGTACTGCAATCTCATAGATTCCAACTGCTCTGGTGTATTGCCTTTTTTACCTGCACTCCTCAGCTACCAAATCATAACAGTATCACCGGCCAAGCTGAAAATTATATGGTACTCACAGAAGGGAAAAATATTGTGAAAGAAAAAAGGTTGTCAGAGTTGTCAGAGATATTTTTCTGTTTGTTGCATTTTTTTTTTTCCCTCTGTATCTCTGGGTGCTGGGGAGGATTTTTTTCTCAATAGAGTTTGCACAGTTGTCTGGCCGTGTGGATCAGCTTGCCACTGAGGTTCGGAGTATTGCTGCCTATCTTGCTAGGTTGCCTGTTGTGGAACCTAGGATTCCCATGCCAGATTTGTTTTTGGGGATCGAGCCAAGTTTCTGAATTTCAAAAATAATTGTAAATTGTTTTTTGCCTTAAAATCTAAGTCCTCAGGGAAAGCAGCGCAGCAGGTTCAAATTGTCATCTCTCTCCTGCGCGGCGATCCTCAGGATTGGGCTTTTTCCCTGACACCTGGGGATCCTGTTTTGAGTGATGTTGATGCATTTTTTCAGGCCTTGGGGTTATTGTACGATGAGCCTAATGTCACTGATCAAGCTGAAAAAGCCTTGTTGGCATTAAATCAGGGGCTTGATGACGCTGAGTTATACTGTCAGAGATTCCGTAGGTGGGCAGTCCTGACCAAATGGAATGACGACGCTTTGGCAGCCCTTTTTTGGAAGGGTCTGTCAGATAATGTAAAGGATGTTATGGTGGGATTCCCTGTCCCCTCTGGTCTCAATGATTCTATGTCATTAGCGATTCAAATTGACAGACGTTTGCGTGAGCGGAGAAGTATGCGTGGAATAGTGTTGCCTTGTGAACCTGCTTCTGAACCCATGCAGTGTGATAGAGTGGTTTCTGGGGCACAGCGTCATGAGTTTCGAAAGCGCAATGGGTTATGTTTCTACTGTGGTGATGCCTCTCATGCTATTTCAGTCTGCCCTAAGCGGGAAGACGTTTTGCACGCTCAGTTGTCTTGGGTAGTGTTCAGACTAAGTTTTTATTAACTGTTACTCTGATATGCTCTTGTCCTCATTTTCTGCTCAGGCTTTCGTTGATTCGGGAGCAGCTATTAACCTGATGGATTTTGATTTTGCTAAACGTTGCGGGTTTCCCTTGATACCCCTACAGAAGTCTATTCCCCTACTGGGGATCGATTCTACCCCTTTGGCTGAGAATAAACCTCAGTTCTCTACTCAGGTGATAATGAGGGTTGAACCTGATCATCAGGAGAACTGCAAATTTTTGGTTCTGTATAATCTGCATGACATTATCGTGCTGGGTTTCCCTTGGTTACAGTCTCATAATCCTGTTTTGGATTGGAAATCTGTGTCTGTAACCAGTTGGGGCTGCCAATGTGTTAATACCAACACTCCTGTTTTTTCTGCCTCCCCCCAGGCTCAGGATGTTCCTGACTTTTTGATTGATTTTTCTGATGTGTTTAGCGAAAGTAAATCTGCATCCTTGCCTCCCCATAGGAGCTATGACTGCGCTATTGAATTAGTGCCTGGTAGTAAATTCCCTAAAGGTCGCCTTTTTAACTTGTCTGTACCTGAACATGACGCTATGCGGTCTTATATCAAGGAGTCATTGGAGAAGGGTCATATCAGACCATCCTCTTCACCCTTAGGTGCCGTTTTTTTCTTTGTGGCCAAAAAGATGGTTCATTAAGGCCGTGTATTGATTATCGTCTTTTGAACAATATTACTGTGAAATATCAATACCCGTTACCCTTGATTTCTGACCTATTTTCCAGGGTGAAAAACGCTACTTGGTTTACCAAGCTTGACCTCAGGGGGGCATATAACCTTATTCGCATTAAGCACGGGGATGAATGGAAGACGGCATTTAATACCCCTGAGGGGCATTTTGAGTACCTTGTGATGCCCTTTGGGCTCACTAATGCTCCTTCTGTCTTCCAGTCCTTCATGAATGACATTTTCAGGGATTTTGTGGATAAATTTCTGATTGTTTATTTGGATGATATCTTGATTTTTTCCAATGACTGGGACTCCCATGTGAAACATGTTCGAACTGTATTCCAGATTTTGAGAGAGAATGCTCTGTATGTGAAGGGATCAAAGTGTCTTTTTGGCGTACAGAGGATTTCATTTTTGGGATTCATTTTGTCCCCATCTGTTATTGAAATGGACCCGGTCAAGGTTCAGGCCATCTGTGATTGGGTCCAACCTACTTCATTAAAGGCTCTTCAAAGATTTTTGGGTTTTGCCAATTTTTATCGTAAATTTATTGGTAATTTCTCGGTTATTGTTAAACCATTAACTGATTTGACCAAAAAGGGTTCTGATGTGGTGAATTGGCCTCCTGAGACAGTCTCTGCATTTCAGGAACTTAAGCAGAGATTCACTTCTGCTCCTGTTCTACGGCAGCCTGATGTTTCTCTGCCATTTCAGGTGGAGGTTGATGCCTCTGAAATTGGGGCAGGTGCCGTTTTGTCCCAAAGAGATCCAGAGACCTCTAAAAGTAACCCTTGTGCCTTTTTCTCTAGAAAATTTTCTCCTACTGAACGTAATTATGACGTGGGTAATCGGGAGTTATTGGCCATGAAGTGGCTTTTGAAGAGTGGAGACATTGGCTGGAGGAGCCAAACATCAGGTGGTGGTCCTTACGGACCATAAGAATCTGGTTTATCTGGAATCTGCCAAGCGACTTAATCCTAGACAGGCCAGGTGGGCCTTGTTTTTCACACGTTTTAATTTTGTGGTTTCCTTTCTTCCTGGCACTAAGAATGTTAAGGCGGATGCTCTCTCGAGGAGTTTCCTTGCAGACTCTCCTGAGTTATCTGATCCTTCTGTTATTTTGAAAGAAGGTGTAGTTCTTTCCGCCATCTCGCCCAATTTGAGACTGGCTCTGGAGGGGTGTCAGGAGGATAGGCCCGAGCGCTGCCCTGTTGGGAAATTGTTTTCCCGGACCAGTGGAAAAAGAGTGTGATGTCTGAGATTCATTGTTCCGCGTTGGCCGGTCATCCCGGAATTTTTGGTACCAGAGACTTGGTTAGTCGGTCCTTTTGGTGGCCTACCTTGTCTCGTGATGTCAGGGAATTTGTGCATTCCTGCGGGACTTGCTCTCGCTCCAAGCCTTGCTCTCGCTCTAGTGGTTTGTTGATGCCATTTCCTGTGCCCAAGAGACCATGGACTCATATCTCTATGGATTTCATTTCCGACCTTCCTGTTTCTCAGAGATTGACCGTCGTCTGGGTGATTTGTGATAGGTTTTCCAAGATGATACATCTTGTGCCATTACCTAAGTTGCCTTCCTCCTCTGAATTGGTGCCTTTGTTCCTTCAGCACGTGGTTCGTTTACACGGCATTCCTGAGAACATTGTGTCTGACAGAGGAGTCCAGTTTGTTTCCAGATTTTGGAGGACCTTTTGTTCTAAACTTGGTGTTCAATTGTCTTTCTCCTCTGCGTTTCATCCTCAGACCAATGGTCAAACTGAGAGAACAAACCAGACATTGGAGACTTATCTAAGATGCTTTGTGTCTGCTGATCAGGATGACTGGGTCTCTTTTTTGCCTTTGGCTGAGTTTGCTCTTAATAATAGGGCTAGCTCTGCCACTTTGATGTCTCCATTCTTCTGTAATTCTGGGTTTCACCCTCGATTTTCTTCAGGACAGACGGAGGCTTCTGTCTGTCCAGGTGTTGACTCTGTTGTGGAGCGTATGCAACAGATTTGGGACCAGGTAGTGGAGAGGTTGTCCCTCTCTCAGGAGAGGGCCCAGCGGTTTGCTAACCGGCATAGGACTGATGGTCCTCGGTTTAAAGTGGGGGACTTGGTCTGGTTGTCCTCAAAAAAATATTCCTATGAGAGTGGCATCTCCTAAATTTAAGCCTAGGTTCATTGGACCTTATAAGATCATGGAGATTCTTAATCCTGTTTCTTTTCGTTTGCTTCTTCCAGGGACATTTAAGATCCATAACGTGTTCCACAAGTCCTTGTTGAAGAGGTTTGTTGAGCCAGTGGTTTCTATGCTTTGCCTCCTGACCCTGTTCTGGTTGAGGGCAATATGGAGTTTGTGGTTGAGAAAATATTGAATTCTCGTTTTTCTAGACGGAAACTCCAGTATTTGGTTAAGTGGAGAGGTTATGGTCAGGAAGACAATTCTTGGGTGTTTGCTTCGGACATCCATGCTAGGAGACTCATCCGTGCGTATCATAGAACTCATCCTGACCGACCTGGTTGCTCAAGTGAGGGTTCGGTGACCCCTCCTCAAGGGGTGGGTACTGTTGTGAATGGACTTGAAATGAGTTCTGAGCAGAGGCTCCCTCTGGTGGTTACAAGCGGTACTGGACTGTCCAGTGAAGATTGTGAGGATTGGGAATCAGGTGTTACTGACTGGTCTTATATAAGGGAGTCGCCTTCCCATCAGGGTTGCCGGTGATCAATTGTTCTGGTCTCAATCCTTGATTCCTGTTTCCTTTGTAGCCTGCTGTGTGTGTCTGCATCTCCTGCTAACAGATAAGACATTTTCTTCTTTTTGTTTTTGTGCTTGATTTTTGCATTTTGTCCTGCACTTCTGTGGGGGCCTTCAGGGTCCCCTCCGGGGGCTTTTGCCCTCTCAGTTTAGTTCAGCCACTGATGTTTGTTCATTTGCTTTTTCCAGTTTTTTCAGTGGCTGCTGTTTTGATTTTGTTACACCAGAGAACTAATTTAGGTGGTAGAGGTCGTGTGATCTCAGGTGTTTTTGAAATTAGTAGAGTTGGTGCTTTTCAGGGTTTTTTTGGGATTGCAGTAAGTGCCCTTCCTATCCTTTTCTATTTAGGTAGTTTGGGCCCCAACGTTTGCTCATACTATTTTCTGTCTGTGTCAGTATTTCTTCTTGTCTAACCGCCATTACGTGTTTGGGGGCTTTCTATGTTCTTTGGGGATCTGCTCCGGGGCAGATAGCTTTCCTCTTTCTATCTTTAGGTGTAGTTAGTTTCTTAGGCTGTGACGAGGCGTCTAGGACCAACGTAGGAACGCTCCACGGCTGCCTCTAGTTGTGGTGGTTAGTCAGGGTACTGCAATCTCATAGATTCCAACTGCTCTGGTGTATTGCCTTTTTTACCTGCACTGCTCAGCTACCAAATCATAACAGTTGAGTTTGTGATGTGAGCCAGGGCTGTTTTACTGTGTGTTTGGAAGTTCTGAGGGTGAGCGGCGCTACTTGGTCAAGGGTGCTTCTAAGAGTGTCATTGTAGTGATGAACAGCCAGATCAGGACAAGAAAAATAGGAGATTGGGGACAATGATGAGTGAAGGGAGTCAGAAAGTGTCTGACGGTTAATAGCTTGTACGTAGATTTCTGAATGTGTGGTAACTAGGAGTGCGCTGGGGTGGTGGAGGATTTGTGAGCGTGAAGGAGAGAATGTTGTGGTCAGAGAGTGGAAGCGGTGAGTTATTTAGGTGGGAGACTGAACAGAGTCGGACAAAGACCAGGTCAAGGGTGTTACCGTCCTTGTGTGTCTCAGAGGTTGAAAGCCGTGAGAGGCCTAGAGAAGTGGTTAGTGATAGAAGCTGAGATGCAGATGTGGAAGTAGGGCTGTTAATGGGGATGTTGAAGTCTCCAAGGATAAGGGTTGGTAGTTGTGAGGACATGAAGTGCGGCAGCCAGGCTGAGAAGTGGTCAAGGAACCAGGTTGGTGAGCCTGGGGGCCGATATATGACCGCTACTCTGAGGGAGAGGGGACGGAAGAGTCTGATGGTGTGGACCTCAAAAGAAGGGAATGAGAGTGATTGAATTGGGGGGATGACCTGGAAAGTGCATTGTGGGGACAGGAGTGTGCCGACTCCACCACCATGTCTTCTTGCGGGCCTCGGGGAATGGGAGAATTGTATGCGACCATAGGAGATGGCAGCAGGGGAGACAGTGTCAGAATCCTGAATCCAAGTTTCAGTGAGGGCCAACAGATTAAGAGAGTTGTTCAGAAAGTAGTTGTGCAGGAAGGGAAGCTTGTTACATACAGACCGTGGATTCCAGAGGGCACGATAATAAGAAGGAGATGAGGGAGTGCAAGTAATATTGATAAGATTATTATGGTTTCGATATGAGGTAGGGTGGGGGTTGAGGTTGGGGGATGGTGGACCTGGGTTGGGGAGATGTCCCCTGAAATCAGTAGGAGTAGGAAGATAAAGAGCAAGTAGTTGTTGGAATTGTAAGTAGTTTTTTTCGGCTATGTGCTTGGGCAAGATGGGCTGAGGTTTTTCAGGAAGGTGAGGAGTGCATGGGAGCTGTACATGGGAGAGGGGAGTGTTGAGGGCTGATGTGTATGAGTCGTGATGGAGGGGGGGTGGGGCAGTTAATGTGTATGGCAAGGGAACACAGGAGGATAGAAATAAAGCATATGGTGAAAAGGAAA
>JARQOD010000006.1:75806768-76093607 GCA_033576555.1 Oophaga sylvatica | reverse complement strand
GCGTCCCGGGAAAAAATTCGAATTTTTAAACCACTCACATTTTCCCCCCCAAACGGGGGAAAAAGGGGGCGTCTTATAAAAACCCAAAAAAAATTTTTTATTTTTTTTCCCAAAACAGGTTTTTCTTTTTCTCTAACATTCATTTCCCAAAATTTAGATTTAAAAAACCCCCCCACTCGCAACCTCCATTTCATAATTTGGGGGTCTTTTCTACTTCCTTTTTAATTGGTTTTAAATCTTTTCCCTTTCCCGATTTCTCCTTTAAAAATCTCAAAAATAAATAAAATAATTTTTCTCTCAGTAAATAATCTTTTTTGTTTTTACTCCAAAAATTTTAAAAACCCTTTTAAAAAAAAAACTTTTTACCCTTTTGGGTTTAAAAATTATATCAGGGAAACCCTTGGGCTTTTTACATTCCTCAGTTTAAAATTCCTTTACATGTTCTCAAACTCAGCATAAAAAAAATTTTTTAAAATTCCTGGAAGGGAGGATAACAAAAACAGAATTTCCCCACTCACGCCATTTCAACTAGAAGGGGCTCACACCAGCTCGTGGAAGGGCTTTTCCCCAGAAAGAAATTTTTTGTTTTCTTACGGATTTCTTACATCATTAAATAGTGGGGGCTGACTCCAATTGCTAGAGCTCGCTTTTAAAAATGAATATCGTTATGTCAACGTGGGAATTTCCTAAAAAATTGTAAACCAAAAACTTTTTACTGGTGTTTTAAAAAAAAAAATTTTTCCCCTCCCGGTCCTTTTTTTTTTACAAATTTTCTAATTTTTTTACAGCAACAAAATCCAATTGGAACCAAAAAAATTACATTGGTTTTTAAAAATTTTAAATTTACCACAAAACCCTTTTTTTTCTGACAATAATTTTAATTTTCCCCCGCTAATTCCCAAACCAAGCTGACCTTTAAACCCCTCCCCAGTTTCCCATTTAATCGGGGGCCCCTTTTTGGGGAAAAAAAGCACCTTAATTTTTTAATCCCCCGGGCCAAAATTTTGGTTTTTAAAATTTAAACCGCAGGGGTTTACTTTTTCTTATACTTACAAAAGATTGAAATGGCTTCATTTTACTCTCCTGCAGAAGTAAAAAAAAATGGGTTTAAAAAAAGGGTTTTTTAAAATTTTTTATAGAATTTACCTAAGCATTACTTTACCACGATTTTTTTGCATCGAAACTTTTTTAAACCCAAACACCTTATCTTTTTTCCTTCATAAAAAACCGGGCCCCAAAAAACAAAAACAAAAAGCCCAGTTCTTTTATTTAAAAAAATATTTTCAAGTACAATTGGGCCCTTCCCCTCTAAAATATAATTTTTCCAAAAGGGGGGAATTTATTGCTATTTTTGTTTTTTTAAAAATTAAAATTTAGAAAAATTTTTTAAAACCTTAGCTCCTTTTTTTTTAAAAAATAATAACATTCCTTTTTTTGTTTTAAAGTATATATGCTTTTCTTACAACTTTCCCCACAGAGTTATTTAGCCCTTTAAAAAGGGTTTCAAAGAAAATTTAAAAGGGTTTTCCCGTCAAAACAATAATCTAATCCCCACAGATACGCAAACATTTTTGGGGGCAGGGCAAAACCCCTTTTAAAAACATTCCTCCAAAATAATTTTCAAAAACACTGGCAATTAGGGGGTCCAAAGGCACAACTACAGACCCGGTCCAAACTCTATTTTCCCAAATCCTAAAAAATTAACGTTTCTCCCTTTCTTTTCTATAAAACCATTCCCCGGGAAAAAAAACCATACTCATAAGAAAGGGCCCACACCAATGGTTAAGTTCAATTTTTCTGCTGCGGGCAAAAGCAAACAAGAAAAAGGAAACATGGATCCCATTCCAACATGTCTGGGGAATAATTTTTGGGCTCTCCCAAGAACACCTGACAGCTTCAAGCATTTCCCCCCCATGATTCATGCCCATTAAAATTATTAATCACATTATTGCTCAATTTTCCCAAAAAATTGCCTCAACTTGAAAAGTTCCCAAGTCCATTTCCTTCTCTGTCTACTTCTCGCAAAAAAAATGGTAACTCCTCTAGAAAGGCATTGGTAACATACTCCCGAAGCCCGCACGCATATGGAGAGAATTCAGAAATCCCATCCACTAACTTTAACGTCTGGCGCGGGGTTTGACGCCATTTCACAGCGTCAAACCCCAGCTTAAGACCGGGGAAAATACCCTCGGGCAACGGAACAAATTTTAGTCAAAACCTTCCTTTTACCCCCGCCTCTTCACACTTTTAGAAGCCCCCGAAAAACGCAATTTTGGGCAGAAATTATTGGGGCTCACTTCGGCACGCACGGGGGGACTCCCATCATTTTTTTAAGCTTTTTAATTACTTTTGTGATAAAAAAATAAATTTTCCTTTTAAAAACTCTAGGACAACTCTAGTTCTTTTCTATTATTCTTTATTTTACTTCACTGAACCAAACATTTACGGGAATACCACTTTCACAGGATTTTCTTCTACTATTCTTGGAAACCAATGCTCTCTCCATTACCTTTCTCTGATTATTTTGTGAGCTTTTCCCATTTCGCCAATTTTCCCCAATGTGGGATTTTTGAAATTTTTTCTTTTTTAAATTTTTAAGCTGATTCCAAACCACATTACCCATTGGTTTAATGTAATCCCCATTTTTTTTTTCTTCATTTGGGACTGTGTCTTATAAATAAGGACGAAGGGTTCCTCCTATTTCCTGAGACACACACATTGAAAATATTTTTAAAACACACCTAGGGGTTTTTGATTTTCATCACTACAGTTCTATCTCATTTGTCTTCTGTCTTTCTCTATCTATCACTACAAGGCAATTTCCCAATGTGGTCTTTCTAAAAAATATCAAAGTTTCACAATAAGAAGGATAAAAGCAAAACACCGAAAATAAAAAATTAAAGCTTTAAAGTGGGGGAACTTTCTCTCAGTTTCTTTTTTTTGGGGTTTCGTTCCCTTTTTTTCAAAGCAGTGAATCTTCTAAATATAAAATTGACCTCCCGACAAAAACAAGTCAAAAATTTTTACTCATGCAGAATCGTAATGAAAGGGCGAATATTACGTTACATAATATTTACTCTTGCCCCTTTTCACACAGAAAAATCTATTATTTTTTTCACCTTCACCCCATAATATATTAATTTTTTTAATCATAAATTCATAAAAAATTGTAAAAACTTTCCTTTATAAAAAGGGTAAAATTTTTGATAAAAATTTCCGGGTTTATGGGAACATAACTTTTTCAATATACAAAAAAATATACATAAATACACAATCAAACACAATCATCATCACGACACCATACTACAAGGTCGATTTTAACCCCCCCTTTTTCCCCACAATCGGTAACGGAAAACAATCCCATTTAATTTAAACTTGAAGAATGAAATTTTTTTTCATTTCAAAACAGTGTCATCCGGGGTGAATAATGTTATGGGGCACATCTTCATCACTCAATCCTTCACATTACACATATTGGATTGATATCGAAATGTTAGAACCTGGAGGATTACTGCCATGTAAATGGGCCCAAAGGGCTACGACTTACTTGGGGACCCACGTGCTTGTATTAAACCCCAAGGGTCATAAGGGAAACGCCACTAATCCACATTTACATTCACACACCTTCACCCCATCCCTGAACCACCAAGGGAGCGCCCAAGATAAAGGGGGGTAAGTGCAAAGTTATTTAGTCTGGGGGCTCAGCCTGCAGTGCCCCACCTCTATGAGCATGAAACAGACCAGTTTTGGACCTACTCACAAGCACTGAAAGAGAGAACGCTGTCTTTCAACAATGGGGCTATAAAAGGGAAGAAACCACCCCCCATCAACTGAATCTTGATGAAGCTTGGGAGAAAGCCCGACGCTTAGAGAGGGGAAAAAAGAAAAGAAGAAGCCCCCCCAAACTCCCAGTTGTATTTGGGCCCGGGGTAGGCCAAAGGCAAGGGGGAAATGGGGGACAAGACCAATCACTCCCCCCAACATTACAACCACACCGGGGCCACTTACGGGAATCTTCATGCCCATAGGAAATACCAGTTCCGGGAGTACTTCAATTCCCCAACCCTTTATCTGATACCGGGGGTCAAAACAGCTGGTCGCGCAACCATTAAGACTGGTTTTCTTTCAAGAGAACCCCACACAAGGCACCCGGGGGCAAAAGTTGGGAACAGCCGGGCCTAGTTTCACACATAGAGACTCTTTTAAAAAGGAAAACCAAAACCTACCAGTGGCGAACTGATGTGCATCCTTCACCCTAAGCACCCCGGACGTCCTGCAATAACAACATAAAGGTACAAAAAACTTATTTTTGGGTGCCTTTTTATTATCCTACCGTGGGGATTCTCCTCCGCTTTGCACCCTTACATTCTATCTACCTGAAGGACCCACCTTACCGGGAAAGGGCTTAACACCTTGCTGCCCAATACCAACCCTTCAGGGGACCTTACACACGCGGGCACAAACGTTCAACAAACCTTTAAATCCCCTGTAAATACCCCCTTTTTTAGTGATCCCCGGGGCCCGGGGGCCGGGCTGCATTTTACCGTACACCCCATAGAATGAGGGGCTCGTCCCGAGTCCCCACGGCCCTGGGGGCGACTCTTTGTTAACAATAAGAATAACGGGAAAGGTGTGATCAAATCAATGGCTGGACAGATACTTTCTCAAACTGACAATTTTTGTGCTGATATCGGGTTTATTTGTTTACTTGGGCCCAAAATATTAACTGTATTTACCATATCGGGAAAGTAAAAAAATTTTTCAAGCCAATCTTTTAAAAAAAAAAATCCATTTAAAGGGGTTTCCACAACAAACAACCCCTTTTTGATCTAATTCTCCCCATAAAATAAAACCCCTATACCCCTCCATCTGCCCGTTCCACGGGTTTTACACCGCGTTTCCCGGGGGCCAAGTTTTATACACAAACCCTGTCCCAATCAGTGCCAGCGTCATGTCCCCTTCCGATTATATAATAAAGGGGAAATAGCGCACCACACAGCACACTGACTCCGCTGCATCGTGTAGCAAGGCACCATCAGCGCAATACTCAAAACCATTTTCAGGGGCAATTAAAACCCGAGGGGGCCCCTGAAAATTTTGGGCAAAATGTGAACCTAGCCTAACCCAGAAGTGACATCCCCGACAATTTAAGAATCACTAAAAGAGTATACAAAACCTGATAAAAGTCATTAGGGCATTCTTAAAGGGGTCCCACAGGTTTTTGTCAACCTACTGAGATATACATTTTGTCAAGACCCTATTCCACAATGTGCCACTTACGGGGCTGCTTGTTTCTTTTCATAAAATCACTTTTTTATCTCCCACCTATCAAAACGGGGCTCTCATAACCCACCCACACACTATTGCACTTTCTGCATGCACGGCACGGGAAGGCAATCATGGGGGGGGTTTTTTATACAAGATCAATAAATAACTTACATTTGGGCACATTTTTACTTCCTCTAATGAAATCACGCTGAAAAACTTTGGGTTTTTATAAATTTACTTTAAAACACCATAAGTGAACATCCCAACAGGGCCCTCTCCTAAATTATCTGCTTCAGATTGGTGGCAAAAACCTTGTCCCTTTTTGGGGGCCTTATATTTAAATAAAATTTGAAAATTTCCCGATTTTGTTTTCCCTTAATCCTTGCCTATACAGTTTTAAAATTTTTCCAACCAAAAAACAGAACATAAAAATGTAAACTTTTGGAAAATAAAAACAAAAAAAAAAAAAAAGAAAGGGAAGAAAGCTATACAAAATAGGAAAAACACACTTTGGGCCCAATCTTTTTCCCCGGTTGTCAAGGGCATCCCTTTTAAAATTGAAGATATTCCAGCATCAAAATTTAAACAAGCTTCATTGGGGGTAAAGGAATACAAAGCTAACCTAAAAATCCTCGAGCCAAAAATACAGACAGGGTAACCCCTTTGATTTAAGCTGTTGGTTTGGGTGCCAAAAGCTGAGAAGCTAATTTTATTTCATGCAGAAATTCCAGCTATGTTTAAAAAAAATTTTGTAATGACACAAAAAAAAATGCAGTCATTAAAGAAAAAAATCAGGTACTAAAAAAACCCCCACGAACCATTTTATTTTTTAAAATATGCAAATAAACACAAAAACTTGTTTTTTACCTTTAAAATTTTAAAGAAAAGAAGACATTTTTTGAAAATTTTGGCCAGGATTACCATTTAACTTCTACTAAAAAAAAATAAAAATTTTAAAAAAACTGCACCAATTCCAGGTAAAACAATCCCTCTGTAGGGGGGCTCCGGGGAAGTGTAAACCTAACGCGGCGTCCCCGGGAAATAAAAGGGGGGCTCAAACTGTGGTTTCGACGGGTTTTTTTAATAAAAAAAAAAATTTAAGGGGGTACAACTAAAAACCTTTTTTCAAAGCTGTACCGACTTTCCCATATAAACATAGGGGTAAATTAGTGGGGGAAAAAGGGAAACATTTATATAACAATCATTTCTAAAACTATAACAAAGCATCAATTTAAAATACAATCATACAACATACAAGCAATAACAGTTTTTAAAAACTTATGTAGAATAACCAATCAGTTAATAACCAAAAATCTCAGGTTGAAATTCAATGTAAACCCCACCCGCCACCCCACCTACGTCACTATTTTCAGGGGGTAAACCCATTTTAAACCACCATGATTTTCCCCCCCCCTGGACACTAAGGCATTGGTACATTTTTTTCACAATCCCCTATCCACCCTTTTTATTTCTGACCCCCAAAAATTTTGTTTCGTCTCGTTACTTTGGCCCCAATCCCCCCCTTGGGGTGCTTAATAGCAAGTTTTTTTGTATAAAAATCTTGTTTTCTTTAAATACCACAGCACCTTGCTTCATCTGCATTAATTTTTTTGCTAATCAATATTGAAATTTTTTTTTAAGCTATTGGGGTTCAGTTGGTAGTCATTTTGAAATTATGGTTTTCTGGTTTACCTTACATTGGTTTTTTTTAATCTTGTTGCATGTTTTTTTTTCCTCATTGAGTTACCAATCAAAAATATCGTTATTTTTTATTAAATTTTTGGGTTCCCATATCTTTCTTGGCTGCTGTTTTCCCCCTTTTTTTTCATACATGATGTCATACAGAATTAATTACATTGAATTAAAAAAATTTGGGGAATAGGTCATGAATTGAATTTTTTACACCATTTTGTTTCTTGGGTCGCATGCATACTGTGGGGTCAAAATTTAACAGGGTGTCCTTACAAATAAAGCCCCAATCTTTAATTAAAACACCCAATAAGGAGAAGAACAATCCAAGGGGGATCAAAAGGGAAAAATGACAAATTACGAAATATGAGTTCGAGCAAAGGTCTGAACATTTAGACCTTTTGTTGATATTCCATTTTTTTTTTCAAAAAATTTTAAAAAATTTCTACATTCTTTTTTTTTTCAGTAAAAAAAGGGGGGCAAGTGACATTAATGAAAAAAAATAAACTTTTTGAAAATTTACCAAATGGCTGCAAGAAAAAAAGGTAAACTTAAAAGGGGGGTCGATACTTTCCGACCCACGTTTGTCCTTTAATCAATTTGGGAAAAAAATTGTAAAAAAAAAAATTTTCTATAAAAATAGGGCAGATGCAAAACAAAATTTAGAATAAAAAATTTTCCATGCAAAATATGCCCAATTTATTCATCAGATAGGGGGTTTTAACCATCAACCACAGCGATCAAAAGCTATCCGTTATTCGGGAAAAATAAGCTTGCTCCATTAAAACAGACAAATGTATTTATTTCTTTACCACTGGGGATGCAAACAATCAGAAAATGGGTAAAATAATAATTCAAGCTGCAGCAAACCTACACATAAGCCAACATAAAAATGTTCCTACTTAAAAGCTTAAAAGGATTAAAAAATTTTAAATCAAATCACTGTGCAACTAATAAACCTCTTTTTTTTCTTCCAAAATTTTCTAATCTCATTGAGTTAAACCTTATCCAAATCATGAATCCTTAATCCGTCTAAAAAATCCCCGAATAATAATAAAACCCAATAGATTTAAATTATATCGGGTTTAAAAACTGCATCTTCATCTCAAGAAGATATAACTTTATTATCCCTCCTCTCTGACTTTTAAATAATGTTAAAATTTTAAATGTAACTTAAGGTTAAAATCCCAAAAGTAAAGTAAAAGGGTGTTTAAAATAAAGGGACAAAACAATATTTCTAGCTGACCCAAAACTGTTTTCTTTCTTTGTGAACGGTAGGGCGGATCCGAATAGCAAATTTTCAGTCTTTCAAGGCATGAAAATTCTTTTTACCTAACACAGTGAAAAATGCATAATAATAACATTATCTCTTTTTTATCACTTAAAGGTTTTCTCTTTCTTTGGGAATGTCTCAATTTTTTCATTTTGATTTATAAAATAAATTCCTCTCGAATGAAAAAAAATTTAATTTGAAAAGGGGAACCGCCCAAAAGGGATTGTGCTCAGAAAAACTACAGACATGCATTTACGCTGTTACACTGATTAAACGTATACCTTGGGGTAAAACCATTTTTGGGTTGTTGTTTAATCTTTATTTGTCTTTTTTCAATTAATGAATTCGTCTTCGGGTGGCCTTGGGGTGGCTGTGGGTGGCAGTGGGGGGGGTTTCAGTGCCTCATTATTATTCACCTATGGTTTAGCAGTCAGATCCCTCAGTGACCCCCCCCTATTTTCAAATCATAAATAGCACTCAGCGCTCCGCACTGTACATTATAAGGGGGGAAAATATAATGTTTTTCATGAAAATTTTATTGTAAAAAAAAAAATTTTAATAAAAATGGCGGCGGAGCCACAAGGGGGACAGCTTTATGGGTCCGGTTTTTCGGACGGCTAAAACCAAAAAAACCAAAAAAGGTACCTTTTGATTTATTTTTTTTCTTTAAAATTTTTTTCGGGGTAAAAATATTTTTGATTTTTTTATTATTTTTTTAAAATTTTTTTACTTTTTTTTTAAAATTTTTAAACCCTAAACCCTAACGAAAAAAAGGGGTTTCAAAAATTGTGCTGATTAAAGGGACATGTGGAAATGTTATTTATTAACTATTGTGTGTGACGTACTCTCTGATTTAAAGGGGAAGAATTCAAATTTGAAAATTCAAAATTTTCCAAATTTCTCCAATTTCCATTTTTTTTCACAATCAACACAATTTTAAAATTTTTCCCACTTTTTAAAGGACAATAGTCCACTATTAATCCCTTAAGTGAACCCAAAAAAAAATAAAAAATCAAGGAAAAAGAAATATTTTTATCATCATACCCCGAAAAAAGGGGAATAAAACAGATAAAAAAGACAAACATAAATAAACATAGTACCACAAAAAACCATCTTGCCCACAAAAAACAATACATAATACATTTTCCTCAGCAGAAAAATAAAAGTTATGGGGCCAAATAAAGCGAGAAAAAAATAATTTTTTTTTCCACAAAATAGTTTTTATTTGTAAACACCAAACCAAAAAAAAAATCTAAATGGGGTATCGCTAATCATACGCCTAAAAAATAAAACGTTTTAATCAATTTACCACATTGGAAACAAAATAAAGAAAAAAAATTCCGAATTGCTGTTTTTTTTTTAAAATCTCCTCCAAAAATGGGAATAAAAAGTGACAGAAATGGATAGCGAAAATGAACAAATAAAAATTTTAAACTCTTTCGAAAAAAAAAAACAACCCTCAAGAATCTGGAGCTGAAATATGGAAAATTTAAAATAGCTCTCAAAATATGGGAGGAAAAACTAATTTTTTCAATAAAAACATTTTTAGTGTGTGACAGCTCCCAAAACATAAAAACAATAAAAAATCTGGCTCACGAATTGCACCGACCCGAAGAATAAATCCCTAATCATTTTATACTACACAAGGACGGTGAAAAAATAAATAAAACCAATTCTCCCCCTGCTGTTGTTTGTTCATTCACCTCACAAGATAGCATAAGGCCGGCGCAAAATTTTCCACCTCTGTTGGCACTTACCTTGGGGGTTTTCCCAGTAAATCTGTAAAATACGTGTTTCAGACGGAACCCCACGATTTTTTCCCCCTATAGAAGGGGTCCCCCTAGGCTAAAATATCGTACTCAGTCACTGGGTTCCTCTCTGGCAGAAAAAAATTTGCGAGGGCCCAAGCAATTTTTTTCCCATTATAGCCTTTTTTTAACCCCTAATTTCCCAAAAAAATTTTCCCAAAAACTCCCAAAATTGTTTAAACACTGACAATATAAATTTTTTGAAACAGGGTTACTTTATTAAACCATGTGCAATCAGATTTTCAGAAATGATTTACTGAACCGGGTAATGTTTCGACTATATGCTATTAGAACTCTATGAAAAAAAATAAATATATATATATGTATTCATTGTAATAATATTCTTTTTTTTGTGTTTTAACCTGCGGAGCATACTCATTTAAAAAAAAAAACAAATCCGTCGCCGGAACCCATCTTTTGAGGGAAAAAGACTTTCGGGGCCCATAGCCCCTTTTACAAAGACGGAAAAGGACGGACCGTGACTGTAAATTTTTACGACGGCAAAAAAAAACTTCTTTGTGCGGGGGCCCGGGCAGAGGGCCCAAAAAATTTCAACAATCATCAACGGGATGAAACTACGGCCTCCTCGAAAACCGGCTAATAAAGTCATGGAAAAAAAAACGATCCTGCCATCACCGCCATCCGCTTTTTTTTTAAAAAAACAGGGTTGGACTGAGGCAAAAAACTGATGTGTGAAAGAACCTTTTCATACTACACCTAAACATCGTTATTCTCTACGCTTTTCTCTTCCAGTAGGGTTTACGGTTATTGTACACAGATGCACCAGACAAACAGGGATAGCACCGTCCCGGGTTTTACATTTTGGAAGGAGGGGAGATTTTCCATTCCGGGTTTAGACCCCTTTAACTTCCGGGGTCCACACCCATATCAGGCATGTGGGGCTTAAGGGCTGTGTCTACCGTGGGGGACATGGTCTGATAATAAAACCGCTCCGGGCCGGGGAAAGAAGCAAAAGAAGTTAACAACATTACAGCCGGAAAACAGCGATTATTTCTTTGGGTAAAACTTTTTTAAAAAAACGGCCGGGGAAATATTTGACCCAAAAATATCACGTGATCCCCTGCTGTAATGTCATATATTCTTCCTTCCTCCCCTGCCCAGGGCTGTTTAGACAACCATGTTCCTGAACTCAGACCAACTTACAAAAACACGCAGGGCCATTAAAAATTTTATCTCACCAAGAACTTTTAAACAAATCCTTTGTGAAGTTATTTTATTCAAAATCACTGTTTAAAATTACTTTGTTCGGGGAAAACCCCAATTAACCCTTAGAAACGTTATAAAGATTGATACAGTATTGCAACAACCCCATTAAAGGGGAAAAATATATTTTTGCATTATGTTTTTATGCACATTCAATTAATGAGTACAATTTTCAATCCATGCGCACTAGTTCTCTAAACTAAATGATAATTTAAAAACAAGAAATACAGTTATTTTTTTAAATTCCTTTTAACATAAAATGAAGAAAGGAAAATTTAAAAGAGACAGGGGGAAGACTTATGTGGATGACCTTGAGATTTTAAAATTTAAGGAGGATTTCCGCCAATCAATTGACTTTTAAATGAAAGGAAGCCCCGGATTAAAAAATATAGGACGTGACTTAAAAATTACTTATGATTGAAAAGGTTAATGAAAACATTTCTTATTTCTTTTTGAAAAATATAGATTAAGCCTCCACCTATCTCCTCATTTTTCACGCCATTTCTAAGTCACTTATAATTTATTTTCCCATACATTGGGGAAATTCGGGTTATATTTTACCAAAACATATATTTTTCCTACACTATAAAAATATTTTGTGTAAGTTCCTTTTTCAAAAAGATTATAGATAACTTTTTGGTATTTATGCACATCTATATGCGGATTCACTGAATACACTTCAGCATTTGATGTATTATTATTAAAGCTATGACTTGTTCTTTCTGGTCGCGTACATTGTGCCCTTTCCCAGAGGGGCTCGCTACATAAAAAAATTGATGAATAGCCGCATTTTTTTTTGAAAAAAAAAAAGGAATTTTTCAGCTATTGATTTGAGCTTATTTCTCCTCGGAATCCATTGAGAAAGTAAAACATAGTGCATAAAAGTTTTTTAAAGGGACGCTTGGGACGGGTATATAACCTCTTGTTGTCAAAGCCAATGTGACATTTAGACAGGCCTTTAAAAAAAAAAAATATATTAATACAATTAAATTTTTAATATAAGGCCAATTCCAGAGACAGACTTTTCAGCATTTTTTCGGTTATCATTTTTGTCACGGGGAATTCAACTCTGCGCCCCAATCGTCACACCCATCACAAATTGGTTAGAGTGATACGCGCCGGGCGCACCCACACAGTTATTATTGGGAACTCACAGTGAGCATATGAAATATACACCTTCATTTTTATCGCAATTTTATCTGTCTATAGAGATGAAATAGGCCGGGATAGTACCACCATCGTCCATTATTAAGTTGGGGGGTTTTGATTACCTTAGGGTAAAGTGTGTGAATGTGATTGCAATTTGTCATTTGCATTGCCACGAAGATCGCGCTTACATTTGATTCTCACAGCTGAGTTGCGTTTCTTGTGTTTGGCAGCTAGGGGTTAATTCTGTCTGGCCGGTGCGGGGACGGTGATTTTCTCCCCTGCAATTGATTATTGTTGTTTGGGTTTTCCTTTAAATCCGGGTTGCTGCTTTGGGAGTTGCCAGTGAAATCCTTCCAGACCACAGATGGGAAAATGAATCGATAGACTTAATGAAGCCCTTACTTTTTAAGCCATTTATTTAAAGGTTATTCCCAACCATTTATGTTCCTTCGGTGTTTTGAGTGTGTATCAAGTGATGCATCCTTCTGTCTTAATGTCAATCTGGATTTAGCTGAGATCACCCATATCCTTTGGGGGTACAGGATCCTTTTTGGGACTGATACGGGGTTCAGGGCTACAGGAACAGGGTTGGGCTGGATTTGGGACCTCTGAACCATTATCATACCTCCAAGAAGGATTATTTAGGACCCAGGTGGGGCAGGTTAACCCCGTCCTCCCTTCCTGGTTTACCTCATCAAGTCCTCAAGTTAAACCTATTCAACTAATTTTTTCGCACTCAACCTCAAGTAACCCAAGTTCCAGAGATTGGTCAGGTAAATCTATTTATACTTCTTTCTAAAAATTTTGCTAAACTATATGTTTTTATAGAGTGGGTTCCTGTAAAAATATTTTTACTACATTGTATTCATATCATTAGACAGCTACATTTTCACGGGCCCAAAAAAATTTATCCTATTACCATGGATCCAAGCTCACGCTCGCAGTTGCGGGGATTATCCAGAGCTGAGGGACTTTTAAGCCCAAATTTTTGTCTCCCCGGAGCAAACCAAGTTGAACCTAAAAAACTCTTCCGTAGGTTCACGGTGGGCGAGAAAAATTTTTTTAAAACCTTCCGGGAGGCATGTAAAGTATTTTGGCTTGGCCGGATCATCAGGGAGGAGGAACAAGGGGGGAAAATTTATCTCACTCTTAAAGGGGACCCTCAACCCCGGGCTTTTCCCTTCCTCCGGATCCCCGGTCTAAAGCTGTAATAAATTTTTTACTGCTCGGGTTTGGGGTATATGAGCCCAAATCGGTCCCCTTTTGCGAGACCAAATTACAATTACAGCGGGGGAAAAACGCCGGGGGAGGAATTTTTTCTGATTTCGTAGAGGCCACGGATACTCAGTGGAATGACCCAGTTTTTAGGAGCCTTTTTTGCAGGGGTTTTCTGCAATTAAAAAGACGTTTTGGCTCATATGATCTCCCCCCTTCCTGGGGGCTGCTAGGGCCCTACTATCCGATGATAGACGCTTCGGGGGGGGGTGGGTAACTCCACTCCCTTTTTGTTTCTCCCCTACTACAAAATCCCTTATGTTGGGTTCCCCGTCTGTTGGAAGCCATCATTTGGGGGGGACACTTTTCGAAGGGGATTGGCCCCCCGCAGATAAAAGGGTGTTTTTTTCTGCGGAAAGAGGGACATTTTGTGGAAATGCCACCCCTTCTTGTTAATAAAAAGAAACCGAAAACTGCTAACCCGGGTTTTGTGGGGTGACGAAAACCCGGGGGATTTTTAATTTCATCCCCCGGGTTTTTTCCTTCCTTGTACCATGGGGTGGTGTTGGGACAAGGGGAAAGAGTTTGTCTGTTTTTCGGATAGTGGTTCGGGGGCTAATCGGGTTAAAAGCTCTTTTTGCTCGGGCTCAGGTACATCTGGATATGGTAAAACCGACCCCCTATTTTCCCTTGACGCCAGCCTCTCCCAAGGTACTTTGTTCTGAGGTTCATAACATGACCTTCGGGTAGGGGCAAACTGGGGAAACAATTATCTTGTTTTTTTGGGGGTTTTCCTACTCCCTTTTTTGGGCTTCCTTGGGCTGGTAAACTAACCCTTGTTAAATTTGGCACCAAAGAAAACCAAGGGGGGGTTTTTTTGCAAAAGCAACGAAAAGAACACAGTCATCATGCGGTCGTGCCTAGTACATTGCCTCCTTTTTTGGAATTTGGGATGTTTTCTCTGAGGGGGGGTTTCGGGAGTTCCTCCTCATCGCTGTATCTCTCTATTAATCTACTTCCTGATGCAAAAGTGCCAAAAGGGGTTTTAAAATCTTTTCTGGTCCTGAAAGACGGGCTATGAAAGTTTAAAATTTCTGAAAGTCTGCCAAAGGGCATATTAGATTTTCATCTTCCCCGTGGCCGGGGGGTTCTTTTTGTGAAGAAAAAAGATGGCCTACGCCCTTTTTGGTTTCCGCGAATTAATCGGATTACTGTTCGAGATCCGTATCCACCCCCTCTATTCCTGATCTTTTCAATAAAATTTTTGGGGCGCCAAAATGGTTCTCAAAATTTTGATCTCAGGGGGTATAATCTGATTAGGATAAAAGGGAGAGGGGAAAAAGGGCGTTTAACACCCGGGAGGATTTTATGAAAACCTGGTCATGCCTTTTGGTCTGCCCTCTGCTCCACATATTCCAACATTTTTTTAATGACATTTTTCGTTTTTTTGGGGGGTTTGTGGTCTATATTTGATGACTTTTTTAATTTACTCGCCGATCTTGTTCTCCCCAGGACATGTGAGACAGGGTTGCAGATCTTGCAGACAATAAACTATACCCAAACGGGAGAAGTTTTTTTTTCCCGTACAGGAACTTCTTTTTTTGGTTTTTTGGGGTCACCTCCTTTTCCCGGGGGGACCGAAAAGGGAAGCATGCTTAAGGGGGATCAGCCGGGGATCTTAGGCTCTGCATTTTTTTTTGGGGTTTGCAATTACTCCCCCGGAAATTTTAAAATTTGTAATTTCCGTCTTCTCAACCTTTCTCCTGACATGACGAAAAAGGGGACGGTTTTTTTCTAAGTGGTCGGACAAGCTTGCCACCTTTTCCTCTTTAAAAAATGTTTGCTTCGGCCCCTTCTCATCCAACCGATGTATCTCACCGTTCATTGGGGGGTGGACGCTCTGACGTAGGGGGGGGTGCTATTTTGTCCCAGGGTCCGCCCCGGGTAAATGGCACCCCCGTGCGCTTTCTTTTCTAAGAAATTGTCTCCCCGGGAATTATAAATCCCGGCAAAAGGGAATTTTGGGCCTTTAAAGGCTTTTGAAAATGGCTCACTTTTTGGAGGGGGCCCCGTCCCCACCCGCACCGTTTTTTACTGATCACAAAACCTGCGAAATTTAAAATCCCTAAGCTCTAATTCCGCAAGCCGATTCTTTTTTTTAAACCATTTAATTTTTCCACTTTGTGGGCAAAGAAAAAAGTGATCCTTTTCGCTTTTTCCCGGGGGGGAAAACCCCTTCTACCTTCGGGGGGGTTTCCTGATTCGGCTAAGGAATTTAGAGGCCAGGGGACCCCCCCGGCCGGGAATTTTTCCCCAATTTGGAAAAAAGGTTTTGAGGGCACATTTCGGGCTTTCGGACCCCCAAAAACCCTTTTTTAAACCTTTTTCCCCCCAGGTGTAATTAAAAGTAAAACTTTTTGCCCTGTGGGGTTTGTGCCCCTCCCCCCAATTTGGGGCCCCTTTTTTAAAACTGGGGAGGCCGGGGGCCCTTTTCTGGCTTTCTTTAAGACCTTCCCGGGTCGTTCGGGAAACTTCCCCCGTGTTTTGACGGAAAGAGGATTTTGGTCCCCCCCTTTCCCTTGCCTCTGGCCCAGAGTGCTTAGGGAGATCGGGAATCATTTTTCTATGTTTAAATACCAGTTTTTTGTAATTATGGGGGGGCCTTTGTTTTCTGGGAAAGCTTTTCTCCTTTTTCAACGCCGGGGCAAAGGGGTTTAAATAATTTTTAAAGAAACCCGTTTTTTATAAAAAGGAGGAGGGTTTTTTTTGTCCGGGGTTGAAAAAGGACGACCCCTGGAAATTTTTTGGGGTTGGGGTTTTAACCCCAGTTTTATTTTAAGGGGGGGGCCCGGGGGCCTGGGAGGGTTTTCCTGATTCTTCGGGGGCGAGGTTATTTAATAATTTGGAATTTTCCCAAACAGGGGTGTGGGGGGGGGCCCCCCCCCCCCCCCCCCCCCCCCCCCCCCCCCCGGCGGGCCCAACACGGGGGGGGGGGGGGGGTTTTTTAACCTTCTTTCGTCGGAAACCTCCCTTCACGTTAAAAAATTTCTAATTGTCCACAAGTCATTACTTAAAGTTGGGGCCCATCATACCGTCCCCTCACCCCTCCCCCCATGTTTCAATGGAACTTAAAAATTTTAAAGTACAAAAATCATTGACTCTCGTCAAAAACCCCGGCCCCCTTCAGTATTTGGGTCTTTTGGAAAGGGGTATGGTCCGGAGGAGAGGAGTGGTCCCTGCTCTGATGTTAAGCAGATCGTTTGGTTGGGACCTCCACAAACTCACCCGGGCAGGCCTGCCCGAGGGCCCGGGGAGGCCCTCGAAAAGGGGGGGGGTATTTCATTTGCTTTGCCACAAATCGTCGCTTGCACTTTTTGACTTCCACACTAGTTGCTGTTTCTTTGTGTTGGCAGCTAGGGTTAATTCTTCGTGTCGGGCGGGGACTGGTCAGTTTCTCCCGGCTGAAATTGTTTATTTTTTTTGGGTTTCCTTTTTAAACCCGGGTTGTCTCTTGGAGTTGCCAGGAAACCTTCATCAGACCACAAAAGGGAATGAATCTTATAGACAAATGAGAGCTCCTTCTTTTAAGCTAAAATTATTTGAGTTTATTTCCCAACCATTTATTTTCCCTTTTTGGGGTGTTTGAGTGTGAGCAATGAGTGCTATCCTTCTGTCTTATATGCTAATCTGGATTTGCTGAGATCACCCATATCCCTTTGGTGGAATCAGGACTTTTTGGGACTGATTACAGGGCAGGCTGACAGGAAGGGGGGTGGCTGGGTTTGGACCTCGAACCATTTCATACCCCCAAAGGAAAGGGGATTATTAGGACCCCAGGTATGGTCGGGGTTAGCCCCCGGTCCCCCTTTTTCCCTGTTCAAGCCAAAATCCTCAAGATTAACCCTGATTCAACTAATCGTTCGCACATAAAGCCTCAAAAAATTAACCCAAATTCTGCAGAGATTGGCCCGGTAAATCTTTTTTATACTTACATTCTGATTTGAAACTATAGTTGTTAAGTGGGGGTTCCGAAAAATATTTACTGAATTGATTCATACATTAGACAGCGTGACATAACCCAAAATATACCCTTTAAAAATATGGCAATGAAAAACAAAACCCCAATTCACACTACCACTGGCCCAAAACACTAAGAAATTTTTTTGATCTGCAGCCCTAGCCTGGGAAAGGTCTTCCTCCCCCAAAAACCCATCCAGACTTTTTGCTTCCCCAGCAAATTGCCCGCGTAAGTATCTTGGCGCAAGAGGCCATACTTTAAAGGGAAAAGAAGTGTTAGCTCTCTTTCCTACCTCATTATAATAGTTTTTTTTCTTTTCAGCTATAATTAACCCCTATATTTATGTGGGGGCCACTTTAATGGAGGTTGACGTGAGTTTTTCTCTTTTATCAAATGTTTAATATAGAGGGGCATGTCCCCCTCCTGAAGATGTTTTATGGTTTTCATTTTTTCTCCACCAATATCGTAAGGCTTTATTTTGCAGTAGAATCATTTTGGTGAACATAAACTTATTAACAAAATTTTTAAAACATTTTTTTAGGGGAAAAATTAAAAAAACACCATTTCACCCTTTTTTTTTTGCTTTTCAAAAGTTTTGCAAAAAAAAACGTTTATTTTGTTGTATTTTTAAAACATATGGGGGAGAATGCTGATGGTCACAGAGGGGGTTCTCGCAAATGCACAATCCTATCACTGCATATGGTAGTTAAAAAAGCTAGTCGGTTCCATAGATCTCTGGGGCTCACTGTAATTACAACCGACCCCACTGCAGATGACATAGGCACACAAATTCGCCCATGCCATCCCTTGTAGATAAATATACACCAATGCGGCTTCCCCTATCAATTGTATAACCCGTGGGGAAAATAAGTATTTGATTCACTGCGAAATTCAAGTTTTCCCATTTGCAAAAAAAAGAAAGGTTTGTAATTTTTTTCTTAGGGATACTTCAATGTAGGACAGAATCTAAAAATAAAAATCAAAAAAAACACATTTTTTAAATTGCTTTTGCATAAAATAATCCATTTTTCAGACAAAAAGAGCACTTTTTTCCCTAAAAAATTTGGGAGAAAACGGGTGCGTCTTATAGTCGAATCACAGTACTTATGTAAGGTGTTTCAAGGACTGTGGTTTCCCCACACACTCCGGTTAATAAATTTTTTTTACAAACTTTATATAATTTTTTTTTGTTTTAAAAAGGGGGTGGTTTTTGGTTGGGGGAAAAAAGGGTTTTTAAAAAGTTTTATTGGGGGGTTTTGTAAAATTTTGGTTTCAAAAAAGGGAAAGGGTGTAAGGGGTAACCCTTAAGGGCCCCATTTTAAAAAAGGAAACCACGGTAGTAACGAAAAGACAAAACTGAAATAGTTAACCAGGAGGGTCCAGACGGGGAGGGGGTAAAGTAAACCTGTTTGTATCCCAAAAATGGGGAAAAAAACCCGAGTTTGGGCAGGGAAACCCGGGCCTTGAAAACCCGGGGCTTATAAAAAAAATGGGGAGGGTAATTGGGGCCCTCCCGAATTTACAAAAGAAAGAAACAGCAAAAAGGTCCAAAAATAAAACGGAAACCCCGCAAGAAGGGGACCCGGGGGCAAAATGAAGCCAAAATTTTTAAAAGGAACCTTTTTGGGAGGCCCGGAGAATCCCGCTTCCCCGAAGGCCGGTCCTTTCCCCAAACCATGTGGCGGGGGTCCATTTTTAAATTTGGCAGGACATGATGGTGTGGCTAATGCGCGGGCGTGTTTCCCCTACATTTTTTTGAAAGCCCAAACCCCCCACCCTTTGCCCATGTTTTGGCCTCTGGGGAAAAAGGGCCCCCGGGGGCACCGCGCAGATTGAGATCTGGCCCGAGATCTTTCCCCAGATCTCGGGAAAGAATCCATTGGGCCAACTCAATTTCGCATGGCCGCCTCTGGCAGCCATTTTCCGTAGGCCACAGCATCGAGGCAAAAGAAATGTTGGGGGTCCACTTTTCACAAAAGTCACCAGACCCCCCAACCACTGGCATTGCCAAACCGCCGCCCAGCGCACCAGGGGTGGGGTGGGGGCAATCACACCCTGCAGTGTCGGACCCCAGGGAAAAATCGCCCGACTCCGCTGCCCCAACGCACCGCCCCCCCGGGAACCTAATTCAGGACTGTAAAATGGACCCCCCCTTTTGACACATAATTTTTTTTTCCCCCCTTTTCCTTCGAAAATTTAGGGGCGTTTTAAGGTCCTGTGCGTTTAAGTCCAAAAAAAAGGGATTTTGTAACAAAAAAAAGAAATTGAGCACTCACACATCTTCTTTCTCATTTTTTTTTGCAAGTCAAAGGGAAACAAAATTTTTAAAAAGGGGATAATCGGGCAGGGCAGGGGGGTGGCGGGGAACAGCTTGACGGACGATGGCCGTTTCGCACTGTTAATGCCTTTTCTACGGGGCCCTGAAAAAAGAAATAAGTATTTTATAAACCAAACAGCAAAATTCTGGGCCCCACAGAGTTTTTTTCTGTAAAATCCTCCAAATCTGCACTCAATACCTTACTAATTGCATCTGTTTGAACTCGTTATCGATTTAAAACACCGCCACACACTCAATCACATCCAACCCCTCCACCTGTTTCAAGACCCCAAAACGTTTAAGGGCACGAGGGACAAATTTTAGATCTGCAAAAGGGTGGGGTGGCTACAGGGCAAACTATGCAGCTTGAAGAAGGTGAGGAGGGTGGAGGGGAGTTTTTCCCTCGACACCTCAAATGGTTAAATTTATTTTATACATTTAGTTCTTAAAGGGAAAAACCCCCGGGGGTGCCGTCAGCCTAGATGGGGTTTTCTGTAATCCAGCCCAGTTCTGAATGGGAACTGAGGTTAGGGGAAATTCAGGGAAATGTCAGGGCATTGGGAAGTGTGGTGAAGACCAGAGTGTTTTAGACAATATCGCTAGGGACAACGGAGCCCCATTTCTCAGACGTGGATTCCTAGACCTCTTCCGGGAATCTGTCTGTCAGCCCGGGAAACCTCGGGTGGCGTCAGGTCCTTGAGCGCACAACCTGCAGAGCTGCAGGAAAAAAGGACTTAACTTTTAGAGATGGGATAGTGCAAACCATCACTGCTTTTGGTGGGGAAGAATTTCCCAGGCAGAGGGGTTAGGAAAGGGTCTCTCCCATACCCCATATGAGAATTAAAACTGAAGGGGTTCCGGTACCCTTTGGGGAAAACTATAACCCTTTGGGCCCCACCTATATCCTGATTGAAGACCAAAAGTTTTCAAGTAACGTTTGACCCGTTTTTACTTTCATGCCCCTCAATGCTTCTGTAAGATTCGGAATTGGAAGCCGGACTGGTAATGCCTTGGGCACAAGTAAATGTGATCACCCCACCACAACACCCTTGGGCTGGACATGTTTTCCTACCTACCTCACCCCCGACACCTTTCATTTGGCATAGGGTTCGGGTGGATTCCCGCCGAAAAAAGCGTGAAGACCGACGATGGGACAGATGGAAAAGGTTGGGAAGGCAGTGGCCCAAGATGGCGTCAGAAACAGGATCCCAAAAAACAACAGCGGCAGTGAAAAGAAGAAGAACCACCTATTGGGCTGGATGTACCGAGAGCACAAAAATTTCCACCCCTAAAGTGTCGGTCCAAAGAAGAATGTGCCCTCAGCCACGATCCATCCCCGAATGGAAGTATGCTAGAGAAAGGTGGGATAAACAGGCTTGGCCTACAAGTGGAAGATGGCAATCAGGGGGAGGCCAAAGGTGGAGTTGTCAATGAATATGGGGCTGCATTGTGCCAAAAATTTTTTTGGGCCCAGGGAAAAGGCGACCGAACCGACGGGAAACTGTCACGGAAGCGTCCGTGCCATTTTAATTTCTGCACACGGAGGGAAAAGTTCAACTTTGGTCTCGAGCATTGGGACAGAGCCGATAGAACACTTCGACTCCGAATGCCAAAAGGGGTGGGGGAGGGGAATGCCAGGATAATCACCCCCAGATTGCACGGGAATTAACATGCAATGGGTGCTGCTAGGGGCCCGCATCACCACCAAAGAATACAATTCAATGGCTTTAAGCTAATGCCAGAGGGCCCAGACCCCCCTTGCTGAGGCGGGGGATCCCCAAAGGGATTGAAACCATGCCCCCGGGGGGGGACGGTGCACCCCCAAAATGGATGGCCCCCCTTCCGTTTTGGCCGGGAAAAAAACCCCGAAGAGTGATGAGCACACCGGCTTGAGGCCAGCGGGCGAGGTAATTTAGGGGGAAGGAAGACCCTTATATCAACTGCCCCCCTACTAACCCCTGCGGTTTTAAAAAGAACGTCCACCGAGTTTTTTGGGCCCCAAGAAGGGGGCTGACTTTACCTGAGGGGGGGGCTAAAGGGCCAATGGAAGCAATGAATACAAAAAAAATGCCCAGACCCAAAAACGAGTCTAGATTTGATATTAAAAAAGGATTTATACCTAAAAGGAGGGACAGGGGATATGGGTTACTAACCATTATGTGGTAAAAAGCAAATATCTGCCATCCTGACTCCACAATTGTAAATTGGCAAATTGTGGATTTGTGAAATATGAGTGCAGGAGACGGGACATGGGGCCCTAGTTCATCCTCATGCCGTGTACAAATAAAGAGAAAAAAATACTTTTTCCGGGTAAAAGCCCAGAAGGACACCCCCAAAAAAAGGACAAAACCCCAAGGGGTTCTTTAAAAACCCCAAGGCCAGGGATCCTTTGGGGGGAAAAAGAAAACCCCCGAAAAAATCTCTCATAAAGTTCGGGGAAAAGGGGTCACAATCTCCGGGGAGCCCTGGACTGGCTAAATCTTGAAAAAAGGGCAGTCACCCTCTTGCCGGGTTCATGAACGAAGACAGGGCTCAAAAACAAGGGGGCCCTGGGAAGGGAAAAGGGCACGCGGGGTAATAGTCCAAAATTTTCCGGTCCTACTAGGGCCCAAGCAAAGGGGGGCGAAGCGCACATCAGGGGAAAAGATCCGGACCAAAATTTCCAACCATCCTTGGGAAGGGGAAAACCACCCCCCCACGACTGGGCTGCCTTTTATGGAAAGACGAAAGTTTGAAGAAGTCCGAAAGGGAATGGTCGGGATCAACGTGCTCGGTGTTAAAATTTTAAGATTTATAGGGGAACATCCAGTCCGTCTGGGGAGACATCTGAAAACTCCCTTTTGGGGCAATGTCTCTATTTTAGTGAACAACTGTGTGAACTTAAATTCGATGGCTTTAATTAAAATTTAAAGACTGTTCCTTTACCCCTTTAGGGCCAGAAATCCCCGAAACAAATAAGTTCCTTTTTTTCATTTTTGTTTATTTTTTTGAGCCTGTTGCCCTTTTTCTTTTGAAATTTTAGGCTCTATGCACTTGGGGGGTCTGATACCCTCAATAACAGAGACGCAATTTTTTTTAAATTTTCCCTTTAAGAAATTTTTCATCAAGGACTTTTTGAGGACTGTGCCCCTATGGAAAAATGGGGACACAGTTGTGTTGGGCCCGCGGACCTCTGTTTAAAAATATGCCATGACTTTTTTTTCCCTTTGGGTCCTTACTGAAAGGGCCGGGGGCTAACAAAATTTTGAAGTTCAAAAACTATGGGCTGTCTCACTTTTGTTCCAAGGGGGCCCCTTAAACGAGAAGGGCCGGGTGTCCACTAAGAAAAAATATTTGGGACAATCTCCACCAAAAGTTTTTACGTGTTTTTAGATATATCATTTAAATCTTCTTTTTTAAGGGCCCGATTTGAGGATACCCTAATTAAAGTGTGGGGGGAAAAGGGGTGGGGAAAGGGGTTTTTTACCCTCTGACACCTAAGTGGTTAAATTATTTTATATAAATTAAGTTTTAACCGCTGTCAGCCAGATAGGTTAACAAAAACTGGCCCCGTTTTGGGGGGGGGGAACTGAGAATTTGTGCCAATAGAAGCGGCAATGGGGAAACCCCGTTTCCGGGCAGTGGATTGCCATAAAAACCCTCCCTTTTAATCTGTCAGTTTGGGGAAACTCGTATGGGGGTCAGAGGCCCTTGGGGGCAATAACCGCGGAGCTCAGGGAAAAAGGACTTAAACTCTCAGAGGGAGGGTGATCAATCCGATTGCACTGCTTGTGTGGGAAAAATTCCATCTAAGGAGTTGCAAAAGGGGTGCTCACTCATACCCCAGACCATAAGTTCCAAGTAAACGTATGACGTTTTTAAAAATTTGGGGTCCCTGAATTGCTTTCTTTAAGGGTTTTGGAAGATAATCCCCAGGGCACAAATAGTGTGATGCCCCCACACACACAGGGCACACGGACAAAAAGTTTTTTCTGTAGGGGGCAAGCGCGATGGGGGCAGCAGCTTTGCCCACAACTACCCGCCCAGGGCCCCTTTCAAAGGTAGCAACTGTTGTGCATTATTAGAAAAAAGGAAAAAAACCCAAAAATTCTTTAAATTCCCTGTCCCGGGGTCTATGCAAGATTTTCCCTGGGGAAGGAGATTGTAAAAAAAGGCAGGAATCAGCCCAGAATTTCAAAGGAGGACCTTTTCATGACCCAAAGAAGGCAGAACCACAGTTTAAACTTTTCCATTAGAACACACTACCCCATCATTAAAAACCTCAGGCGCGACGCAAGGTCCCCTTTCTTACAACCCCCAAAAACTAATAAAGTTTTCAAAATCTTTTTTATTCCAGGTTGTAATGCATAAAACAGGAAAAAAAAGCACTTGGGGACAATTCTCACTCCCAGTCCCCCCTTTGGAGGGAACTGTGACATATCCAATTTTGTTGAATGTCTCTGTAGTGCAGTTCCTCAAAACAGTTTTGCTTTCGGAGAAAACTGAAAGAACTCTTTTTTTTTTGTTCTCGTATATTTCCCGTGGTTTTGGGCCCTCAATTATTTTTATTTTTTATACATTTAAAGCGCCATTTTTTTTTCCCGGCCTTTACATGTGAAAAGGGGGGAAAAAGGCAAGTACAATAAACAGTGTGAGAAAAGGGGCACACAATACAGAAGGAAGAGGGCCCTCCCCCCGAGGGATCACGTCTACAAGGGGAAATGATAAACAGCTCTCTGCAATTATTTTCTGATGGGAATTCTCTTTTTAAATGATGCAGGAAATGCCATATAAAGTAGGGACAGTCAAAACTGTAGTGTTCAAACCCCCACACACACATCGATCTGCTACGAGATCGCTGCTGAGTCACAGTTTTTGTGACCAAAAGCGATCTCCCCAGCGATATCGCTGTGTGTGACATTCAGCGACGATCAGCCCCCCTGCCGGGTATCGCTGATCGTCGCTGAAATGTCAGGACCTTTTTTTGATCGCTGGTTTCCCGCTGACAGGCACACATCGCTGCGTGTGACAGGCGGGAGACCAGCGATCCGCTGGTAACCAAGGTACACAGCGGGTTTCCAGGCGCGGGGCTGTGCCTAGAAACCCGCTGTGTACCTTGGATACCAGCGCCCTGATGCAGGGAGCTGGTATCCAAGGTACACAGCGGGTTTCCAAGCGCTGCGCGGTGCCTGGAAACCCGCTGTGTACCTTGGTTACCAGCGGATCGCTGGTCTCCCGCCTGTCACACGCAGCGATGCGTGCCTGTCAGAGGGAAACCAGCGATCAAAAAAAGGTCCTGACATTTCTGCGACGATCAGCGATACCCGGCAGGGGGGCTGATCGTCGCTGAATGTCACACACAGCGATATCGCTGGTGAGCTCGCTGCTGCGTCACAAAACTAGTGACTCAGCAGCGATCTCGGTAGCGATATCGCTATGTGAGACGGGCCCTTAAGCGATGTTACCCGCAGTGTCGCTGTCCCAGATCGCTGCCTGAGCTGCCTGTTTGGCAGCTCAGCAGCGATCATGTAGCGATACACCAGCGATCCTGACAAGTGCATATCGTTGTCGGGATCGCTGGTGTATCGTTATGTGACACCCAGCCTTTACTCTCCTGTCAGGCAGGAGAGGAACTCATTCATTTGGGGTTTACTGTGAGGCTGCAGCATTAGCTGCGGTCCCTGCAGTAAACATTAACCCTTTCTGAAGGATTACACCGTGGGACCTGACTGTGCAAGGGATAGGTAAGAATAATTTTGCTTTTTTATTTTATTTTTATTACAGGAAATGGTTTTTGCAGTAAAATAAAAGATGGTCAAAAACATGTGTCTTTATTTCATTAAAATGATTTTTAATTAAAGTGTGTGTGTTTTATTTTTATTTCATGCACTAGGATTAATAATTGATAGTTGTCTAATTGACAGCTCTCAATTATTAACCTGGCTTAAGGTCACCTTTCAATAGCAAGGTGGCTTTAACCCCATATTAACCCATTCGCCACCGCTACAGGGCAATGGGAATAGACGGGCAAAGTGCCAGAAAGGGCAAATCTAATTATAGATTTGTCTTTCCTGGGGTGTCTGGGGGCAGATGTTAGTAGCCGGGGGGGGGCAAAAATAATGGTCCCTCTCTGGGCTATTATTATCTGCCCCCACTCACTGGCTTTGTCTGTCTGGTTGCGAAAATAGGGCGGGAGCCCACGCATTTTTTTTCAGCAACTTTACACCTCATATATATATATACATGTCATTGAATTTGTGACACATATATATATATATATTTATATTTGTAGTTCATACACTTCTACATAGTATAATAGCCGTTAATTCAATTGCCGGCTTTTGTGAAAATGCAGAACCCGACATGAAATGACACTTGGTGTACATAGGGTTAACCATGTCTTTTCATGTCCTTTGCTATCTAATTTGCACAAACAATTAAATCAGACTATGTGTGCAAAATTTCACACCTGTAGGGGTTAATTAAAGGTGTAAATTCGTAGCAAAAAAGTCCGTTTTTTTTACAACGAATTTACACCTTTAATTAACCCCTACAGGTGTGAAATTTTGCACACATAGTCTGATTTAATTGTTTGTGCAAATCAGATAGCAAACGACATGAAAAGACATGGTTAACCCTATGTACACCAAGTGTCATTTCATGTCGGATGCTTCTGTCTTTTCACTGAAGCCGGCTTTACCCGGCAATTGAATCAGAGGATATTTTACTATGTAGAAGTGTATAAACTATACATATATGTATATATATATATGTCACAATGACATGTAATATATATATATGTATTCTATGTGTGTATATTTAGTGTTTACAAGGAAAGAATGGGGTTTTTTTAGTTGCGATATTTTGTTCCCATAGACTTACATGGGACTTCCGGTATCGGTATCGGGTATCGCCGATATTTTAGTGATATCGGCGATACCATTCCGATTCCGATACTTTAGGATATCGGAAAGTATCGCTCAACTCTAGTCACTATTGAATCATGATCCCAAACCTCAGGCCTGTGCTATTTTTATAGACATGAGACATTAGCAACAGTGAGAAAGAATGATCTGCATAACAGGAAAGCGCTCAGCAGGGATGTGAAAACCCGTCTGTACCACACTTACCATTTCTCTGCTAAGATTATTTTATTTCCTGATATATTGTGTTTATGTGAAACGCGGGAGAATCATTTTGACAGATAAGCAATAAAGTAAGAGAGAAGATGGGTTTTGAGAGGTTTTATATTTTGAATGCCATTTTAGTACATTAAAAGAATTATTCTCCAGAACAGGTAATTATTGTGTGTAATTAGGTATTAGGCACAAATGTATCTATTAGCCAGGATGGAGCTACAGCAAAGCAAAATGCACAGCTGGAGAAAATGCCAAGAGCGGCCCTCTAATGGGAATACATTTTAAATAAACGCCATGTCCTAATAAGATGAATGTACAACCTTGTCGTGCAATGGAAAAGACTTAAGGAAGCAATGATGGATTTCACAAGCTGGTCATGAAGAGGACAGGAGAAGCAGACATAACGTCTGCAAATAATCCGGGACACTCTTAGGACCCCGTCTCACATAACGACTCACCAGCGATCCCGACAACGATATGAACTTGTCAGGATCGCTGCTGAGTCGCTACATGATCGCTGCTGAACTGCCAAACAGGCAGATCTCAGCAGCGATCAGGACAGCGAGTACGCCGGTAACAAGAGACACACGTCGCTTAGTTACCGGCATACCAGCGCGCTGGTGCAGGGAGCTGGTAACCAAGGTACACATCGGGTTTCCAGGCGCTGCGCGGTGCCTGGAAACCCGATGTGTACCTTGGTTACCATCTCCCCTGCAGCAGCGCGCTGGTATCCAACGTACACATCGGGTTTCCAGGTGCCGCCCGGCGCCTGGAAACCCGATGTGTACCTTGGTTACCAGCTGATCGCTGGTCTCCTGCCTGCCACACGCAGCGATGCGTGCCTGTCAGCGGGAGACCAGCGATCAAAAAAATGTCCAGTACATTCAGCGACAATCAGCGATATCCAGCAGGGGGGCTGATAGTCGCTGAATGTCACACACAGCGATATCGCTGGGGAGATCGCTGTTGCGTCACAAAACTAGTGACTCAGCAGCGATCTCGCTAGCAAGATCGATGTGTGTGATGGGGGCTTTAGAACATCTACAGTTTACTGACTGTACATATCTTTATATGGCATTTTCCTGCTATCAGTTAAAAGAGAATTCCCATCAGATAATATTATTGCAGAGAGCTGTATTATCATTATCACCTTGTAGACTGTGATCCCTCGCGGGCAGGGTCCTCTCTCCTTCTGTACTTGTGTGTCCCTTATCTCACACATGTTTATTGTACTTGCCTATATTTCCCCTTTTCACATGTAAAGCGCCATGGAAAAAATGGCGCTATATAAATGTATAATAATAATAATAATTGAAGGGCCAACCACAGAGAATCCATACAGAGAACAAAGAAACAGAAGTTCTTTCAGCTGTTCTCCTGTACAGCAAAACTGCTGTTGAGGAACTGCACTACAGAGACATTCAACTAAATTGGACTATGTCACAGTTCCCTCCAAAGTGGGGGACTAGGAGTGAGACCATTGTACCCAAGTGCTGTTTTTCCTGTTTTACTGCATTACAACCTGGAATAAAAAAGATTTTGAAAACTATTATTACGTGTGTTGGTGTAAGCAAGGGGACCTTGCGTGCGCTGCAGGTTTTTAATCGATGACGGCGTAGTGTGTTACTAATGGCAATGTTTGAAACTGTGGTTCTAGCTCTCTCTTTAGGTCATTGAAAAGGTCCTCCCGTGAAATTCTGGGCTGATTCCTGACCTTTTTTACAATCATCCTTACCCCACAAGGTGAAATCTTGCATAGAGCCCAGACAGAGGAATATTGACAGTAATCTTGGGTTTCTTCCATTTTCTAATAAATGCACCAACAGTTGCTACCTTTGTAAGGTGCCTGGGCGAGGTAGTTGTGGGCGAGCTGCTGCTCCCACTCGCGCTTGCACCCTACAGACAAAACGTGTCCCAGTGTGCTCCTGTGTGTGTGGGGTGCATCACACTTACTTGTGCCCCATGGGGATTCCATCTTCCAGAACCTTCACAGCAAGCAATTCAGGGGACACCAAATTCGTAAAAACAGTCATACGTTTACTTGGCAACTTATGGTCTCGGTATGAGTAGAGCATCCCTCTTGCTAACTCCTCTAGCACTAGGAATTCTTCTCCACCACAAGCAGTGCAATCGGATTGTATCACCTCCTACCTCTGAGAGTTTAAGTCCATCTTTCCCTGCAGCTCCGCAGGCTTATTGCGCCCAAGGGCTCTGACTCCCATATCGAGATTCCCAAACTGACAGATTCACATGGAAGGGTTTTATGGCAATCCACTGCCCCGAGTAACAGGCTTACATTGTCCCTAGCATTCTATTGGCACTAATTCTCAGTTCCCCCTCCCAGAACTGGGCCAGTCATTACAGTTAACTCTATCTAGGCTAGACAGCAGTTAACAACATAAATTTATATGAAATACATTTAACCACTTAAGGTGTCAGAGGGTAGAACATCACTTCCACCACTCCTACATTCCCCCACACTTTAATTATGGTCATCCTCAACCATACTGGACCTTAAAAGAAGAGTTAATGCATATATCATAAAACACTGTAAAAACATTTGGCTGGAGACTTGTCCCGACATATTCTTCTTCTTAGTGGACATCCGGCCCTTCTCGATTAAGGGCCTTGGAACAAAAGTGAGACAGTCCATAGCTTTTGAAGCTTCAAAACTTTTGTTAGCACCGGTCCTTCTCAGTAAGGACCCTAAGAGCAAAATGTCCATGTGCATACTTTTAACAGAGGTCCGCAGGCCAACACAACTGTAGTACCCATTTTTCCATAGGGGCACAGTCCTCAAAAAGTCCCTTGATGATACTATTCTTGAAGGACTAAGTTCAAAAATTGCAGTCTCTGTTATTGAGGGTATCAGACCCTCAAAGTCGCATCAGAGCCTAAAATTTCAAACAGAAAAAGGCGCAACAGGCTCAACAAAACTAAACAAAAACTAGTAATAAAATGAACTTAGTTGCTTCAGGACTTTCTGGCCCTGAAGGTAAAGGAACAGTCTCTTGAACTTCTTATAAATGCCATACGAACTTTAAGTATCACACAGTTGTTCACTGAAATAGAGACAACTTGCCCCAAACAGGGAGTTTTCAGATGTCTCTCCAGACAGGACTGAGATGATTCCCTATAAATCTTACAATTTAACACTCGAGCACGTTGATCCCCGACCACTTCCCCTTTCAGGACTTCTTCCGAACATTTCGTCTCTCCTCCATGAAGGCAGCCCAGTCAGTGGGAGAGGGTGGTCTCTTCCACTTCCAAGGATGGTCTGGAAACTTTATGGTCCCAGGATCTTCTTCCCCTGATGTGGCGCTTCCGCAGCCCACTTGCATAGGGCCATAGCTAGTGACCCGGAAATTTTGGACTACTTATCCCGCTGTGACCCTATTTCCTTCCACTGGCCCTTGTTTTATGAGACCTGAATCTTCAGTTCATGAATCCGGCAAGCATGGTGACTGCACCTCTTTTCAAGATTTAGCCAGTCCACGGCTCTCCAGGAGATTGTGACAGCCTTCTCCGAACTTTATGAGAGACTCTTCAGGGGTTATCTTCTTCTCCCCACAGGAGTCCCTGGCCTTCGGGGCTTTTAAGAACCCCTTGGTGGCTTCTTCGTCCTGCTTCTTCTGGGTGTCCTTCTGGGCTTTTAGCCGGAAAACGTATCATTTTCTCTTTAGTATGTCCACACAGGCATGAGGATGCACTAGGGCCACCATGTACCAGCTCCTCCTGCACTCATATTTCACAAACTCCACAATCTTGCCAAGTTACAAATTGTGGAGTCAGGATGGCAGATATTTGCATTTTACCACATAATGGCTTATGTAACCCATATGCCCTGTCCACTCCTCTTCTAGGTACTCAAATCCTTTTTTAATATCAAATTCTATGACTCGCCTTTGGGTCTGGGCATCTTCTATGTATTCACTCTGCTTACCATTGGACCCTTCTAGCCACCCCTCAGGTAAATGTCAGTCCACTTTCTATGGGCCAACAGATCTCAGGTGGACGTTCATTTAAACACCGCAGAGAGTAGTCAGGAGGGCTGCCAGTTGATATAAGGGTCCTTCCTTCCACCTGACATTACCTCAGCCCCGCTGGCCTCAAGCTCGGCTGTGCTCATCTACTCTTCAGGGGTTTCCCTGGCCAAAACCGGAACGGGGGCCATCCACATTGGGGTGCACTCGTCCTCCCCGGGAGCATGGTTTCAATACCTCTGGGATCTCCCGTCCCTCAGCCAAGGGGGGTCTCGGCCTCTGGCATTCAGCATTCAAGTCCATTGAATTGTATTCTTTGGTGGTGATGCTGGCCCCTAGCAGCACCCATTGCATGATAACTTCCCCGCTGCAACTCTGGGGGTGATTATCTCTGGCATCTCTTCCTCCCCACTCACAGCCATAGGACATTCGGAGACTCGCAAGTGTTCTATCGGCTCTGTCCCATCACTGCTCGAGACCAACAGTTGAACTCTTCACTCCTCGTGTGCAGAAAATAAAATGGCACCGGACGCTTCCTAGTGACATGATTCCGTCGAGTTCAGGTCCGCCTCTTCCTAGGCTAAACTTTTGGCACAACTGCAGCATCATACTTCACTCCTGACAACTCCACCTTTGGCCATGCACCCTGCCATTGCCATCTTCCACTTGATAGGCCAAGCCTCGTCTTATGCCACACCCTTTCTCATAGCATACCTTCCATTCTGGGATGGATCGTGGCTGCAGGGCACATTCTTCTTTGGACCGACACTCTTAGGGGCTGGACACATTTTCGTGCTCTCAGGTACCATCCATGCCCTCAATAGGTGGTTCTTCTTCTTTTCACTGCCGCTGTTGCTATTTTGGAATCCATGTTTCTGACCGCCATCTTGGGCCACATGCCTTCCAACACTCTTCCATCTGTACCATCAGTCGGCTCTTCACCGCTTTCTTCGTGCGAGGAACTCACATCCTGAACGCCTATGCCAAATGTAAGGTGTCTGGGTGAGGTAGACGTAGGCAAAACATGTCCCAGTCCAGATGGGCTGTTGTGTGTGGGGTGCATCACATTTACTTGTGGCCCATAGGCATTCACCAGCTCCAGGCTTCCAACTTCCAGAATCTTCACAGCAAGCATTCGAGGGGACACTGAAATCGTAAAAACAGTCAAACGTTTACTTGACAACTTTTGGTCATTACAATCAGGCATATAGGATAGGGCCCAATGGGTTATAGTCTTTCCCACAGGTACCGGACACACCTTCAGCCTTAATTCTCAGTATGGGGTATGGGTAGAGCATCCCTCTTCCTAACTCCTCTAGCACTAGGAATTCTTCTCCATCACAAGCAGTGCACCTGGATTGCATCATATCCCATCTCTGAAAGTTTAAGTCCATCTTTTCCTGCAGCTCTGCAGGCTTAGTGCGCTCAAGGACCCTGACGTCCATCTCGAGGTTTCCAGGCTGACAGACAGATTCACACGGAAGAGGTCTATGGCAATCCACTGTCCTGAGTAATAGGCTCACGTTGTCCCTAGCAGACTATTGTCTATAACCACTCTGTGTCTTCACCACACTTCCTCCAACTGCCCTTGACACTTCCTGAACTTGGCACTAACTCTCAGTTCCCCATCTCAGAACTGGGCTGGCCATTACAGTAAACTCTATCTAGGCTAGACGGCAGCCCCAGAGGGTTTTGCCTTTAAGAACATACATTAGTATAAAATACATTTAACCACTTGAGGTGTCAGAGGGTAGAACATCACCTCCACCACTCCTACACCTTCTTACCAAGCTGCATAGATATTGTCCTGTAGCCCATCCCAGCCTTTTGCAGATCTACAATTTTGTCCCTCGTGTCCTTAAACAGCTCTTTGGTCTTGAACATGGTGGAGAGGTTGGAGTGTGATTGAGTGTGTGGACAGGTGTCTTTAATACAGATAACGAGTTCAAACAGATGCAATTAGTACAGGTATTGAGTGCAGAGTAGGAGGACTTCTTACAGAAAAACTAACAGGTCTGTGAGAGCCAGAATTCTTGCTGATTGGTATAAAATACTTATTTCATTTCATGGGCCCGTAGAAGTGCATTAACAGTGCGAAACGGCCATCGTCCGTCAAGCTTGTTCACCTGCTCACTCCCTGCCCCCTGCACACCGCATTATGCACCTTATTGAAATGTTGATTCCATTGACTATGCATTAAAGAAATTGAGCAAGAATGACTGTGTGAGTGCTCAATTTCTTTTCTTCTTGTCTACAAAATACCGTATTTTTCGGACTATAAATCGCACAGGACCATAAAACGCACCTCAAATTTTCAGAAGGAAAATGGGGGGAAAAAATTAATGTGTCAAAAGGGGGTCCATCTTACAGTCCTGAATTCAGGTTACCCGGGGGAGATCGGTAGCGTTGGTGGCAGCAGGAGTCGGGCGATTCTTCCTGTGGTCCGACACTGCAGGGTGATGATCTCGCTCCCATCCCAGCCTGGTGCAGCTGGTGCGGCAGGTTTGGCAATGCTCAGTGGTGTGGGGGGCTCTGGTGACATTTTGTGAAAGCCTGGAGCCCCACACTTCTATTGCCTCGATGCTGTGGCCTACGGGAAAATGGCTGCCAGAGGCGGCACATGCGCAAATTGAGATTCGGCAATGAGATCTCGTTCCGAGATCTCGGGAGACAAGATCTCGGAGCCAAGATCTCAATCTGCGCATGCGCTGCCTCCGGTGGCCATTTTCCCAGAGGCCACAACATCGAGGCAATAGAAGTGCGGGGTTTCGGGCTTTCAGAAAATGTCACTGGAGCACCACGCACCGCCGCATTAGCCACACCATCATCGCCCTGCAGCGTCGGACCAGGACCACTGGAAGAATAGCCCGACTCCTCCTGCCACCACGCTAAGTGTAAGTGTGAAGGAGGGCCAAGGCCATAGTCATGGCCGAGGTTAACTGTGTATTCATGCCCTGGCCTCCCATAACATGAAAACAGTATCCATTGGTCTGCATAACTTTGGCTTCACCTTCTGCACCATCAGGGTCTCCTCTACGTTGCTGGAGCACAAATTGAGACACAGTCCATTTCAACTTTAAATGTACAACTTTACTGATCTTACACAGCACATCATATTCATTACAGCATCAACATCAGATTTTGTGCAATGCAACTCTTCCTCTTTCCCTTTACTCCTCTCTCTTTCATACAGCATGTTCTCAGGTCTGACCGTATCATACGGTTCCCTAGTGTCCTCCCTGTCCAGACTCACTGTGCTTGGGGGTTCCCTCAGCCATTTTGCCCCGGATCTGAGAGCATCAGCCTATTTGATGATCTGCCACATGGTGAGCGACCTGCCCTTCTGTACTGCCGTGACTTCTCCTGCAGCTCCGGTTCCTACTACTGCTGTCACTGCTGTCTCTGCTGCTGTTCTGCTTACTGACCCTTGATGGCTGGTGTTCTCCTTTGGTAAAGTTACGGAGCCCATTCACCCTACATGGGCTCTATGGCCCCCTGGGCTCACAGGCCCGATTAGCCTGTCTCACCTCCCTGGCTCCACTGACTACAAACAGGAATACTTCTACACTTAACCACCGTCAGACCCTCCTAAGTTAACTATTTACAGTACTGTCTTAAGTGGACTAACGTGTCCACATCTACTGGCCTAATAAGGGTACTACACTTTCCCTATCTTAACATATATCAAATGACATAAAACATATATACAATGATTTGTACAAAATTAATACTTAACCGTGACGTGTGTGGGGAACACAACAGTCCTTGCAACACCTTACATAAGTACTGTGCATTCCGACTATAAGACGCACCCGTTTTCTCCCCAAATTTTTTAGGGAAAAAAGTGCGTCTTATAGTCTGAAAAATACGGTACTTATTTTATGCAATAAAATGCAATTTAAAATGTGATTTTCTGATTTTTATTTTTAGATTCTGTCTCTCACACTTGAAGTATACCTAAGATAAAAATTACAAACCTCTTCCATTCTTTGCAAATGGGAAAACTTGCAATATCCGCAGTGAATCAAATACTTATTTTCCCCACTGTATATACACATTGATAGGGAGTAAGTCCTTGCATTAGGATGTATATTTATCTACAAGGGATGGCATGGGCAGAAGTGTTGTGCCTATGTCATCTGCAGTGGGAGTCGGTTGTAATATACAGCTGAGCTCCAGATGCATCTACTGGAACCAGATCTAGCATTTTAACTACCCATATGCCACAGTGAATAGAGATTGTGACATTTGCGAGAACTCCCTCTGTCAGACCATCAGCATTCTCCCCCATATGCTTTAAAAATACAACTAAAATAAACAGATGTTTTTTGCAAAACATATTTGAAAAGCACAAAAAAAATTGGTGAAATTGGTGTTTTTTTTAATTCTTCCCTATAAAATGTTAATAGAAGTTTGTTAATAAGTTTATATGTTCACCAGAATGATTCTACTGCAAAATCAAGCCCTCATACGACTATTGTGGTGGAGACAAATGAAAATCCATACAAACATCTTCAGGGAGGGGACATGTCCCTCTCATATTGAACATTTGATAAAAGAGAAAGAACTAACACGTCAACCTCCATTGAAGTAGGACCCCACATTGAATATATGGGATTAATTATAGCTGAGAAGAGAAAAACTAATTATAATGAGGATAGAGAAAGAGAGCTAACACTTCAATCTCCATTGAAGTATGGGCCTCTTGCAGCACAAGATACTTACAGCAGGGCAATTTGCTGGGAAGAAGACAAAAAGTCTGAGATCGGTTTACGCAGAGGGAGAGAAGTACCTTTCCCAGGCATAGGGCTTACGCAGATCAAAAAAATCTTCTTAGATGTTTTGGAGCCAGTGGTCAGTGATGATTATTGGGGTTTTGTTTTGCATTGATCCAATATTTATAGGAGATATATTTTCGGCGTAGTAGTGTCACGCTGTCTAATGATATGAATACAATGTCAGTAAACTATTTATACAGGAACCACACTCTATACAACATATAGTTTAGCAACATCAGAATGTAAGTATAAAATAGATTTACCTGACACAATCTCTGCAGAACTTAGGGTTAATCTTGAGGACTTGATGTGCAGAAACGATATAGTTGAACTCAGGGTTAATCTTGAGGACTTGATGAGCTGTAACAGGAAAGAGGAGGACCGGGGTCTAACCTGACCCTACACTGGGGTCCTAACTAATCCCTTACCTTGGAGGTACTGATAATGGTTCAGAGGTCCAAGTCTCCAGCCTAACCCTGTCTCCTGTCAGACCCTGAACCCTGTAATCAGTCCTAAGAAGGATCCTGATTACCACCAAAGGGATATGGGCTGATCTCAGCTAAATACACAGATTAGACATATAAGACAGACAGGATAGCACTCACTTGCATACACACTCAAACACCGAAGGAACATAAATGGTCTGGGAAATAAACTCTAAGTAAGTTGAGCTTAAAACAGCTAAGGAGCTCTCAACTTAAGTCTATACAGATTCATTCCTATCTGTGGTCTGCATGAAGGATTTCACTGGCAACTCCCAAAGCAGACAACCAGGAATTTAAAGGAAACCAATCAACAAATAATCAATTGCAGCCGGGAGAAACTGCACCCAGTCCCAGCACCGAGCACAGACAGAATTAACTCCCTAGCTGCCAAACACAAAGAAACAGCAACTCAGCTGTGAGAAGTCAAAATGTGCAACCGCGACGATCTTCGTGGCAATGCACACATGACAGTACCCCCCTTCTACGAGGGGCCTCCGGACCCTCAGGGCCAGGCCTGCCAGGGTGAGTTCTGTGGAAGGTCCGAACCAAACGATCTGCGTTAACATCAGACGCAGGGACCCACGTCCTCTCCTCCGGACCATACCCCTTCCAATGCACCAAGTACTGAAGGGACCGGCGATTCAGACGAGAGTCAATGATTTTTGATACTTGAAATTCCAAGTTACCATTGACCAACACTGGAGGAGGAGGTAGAGGTGACGGTATGACTGGTGCCACATACCTTTTAAGTAATGACTTGTGGAACACATTATGAATTTTAAACGTAGAAGGGAGTTCCAGACGAAATGCCACAGGATTAATTATGGAACTGATCCTGTACGGCCCGATGAATCTGGGACCCAGTTTCCAGGAGGGCACTTTAAGTTTTATATTCCTGGTAGACAACCATACCAGATCGTTCACATTCAGATCTGGACCAGAAACTCTCCTCCTATCAGCCATAAGTTTGTAACGGTTCCCCATATTACTCAAATTATTCAATACACCTCGCCACACAGAAGCAAGTGACGACGAGAAACGCTCCTCCTCAGGAACCCCAGAAGGACCCCCCCCCATTGAAAGTACAAAACTGGGGATGAAAACCATATGCCCCAAAAAATGGGAACTTACCAGTGGACTCGCTCCGCCTGTTGTTAAGAGCGAACTCTGCCAGAGGCAAGAAAGAAGACCAGTCCTCCTGGTTCTCCGATACAAAACACCGGAGATATGTCTCTAAACTCTGATTCAGACGCACTGTCTGACCATTGGTCTGTGGATGAAAAGCCGAGGAAAACGACAATTGCATCCCCCGACGTAAACAAAATGCCCTCCAAAATTTGGACACAAACTGAGACCCCCTATCTGACACCACATCAGAAGGCAACCCATGAAGTCTCACGATCTCCCTAATGAACACCTGCGCCAGAGTTTTAGCATTAGGGAGTGCCGGAAGAGCAACGAAATGTGCCATCTTACTGAACCTGTCAACAACCACCAGTATGACAGTATTCCCAGACGACCGAGGAAGGTCCTTAATGAAGTCCATAGATAAATGAGTCCATGGACGCTCCGGAAGTTTCAAGGGTAAAAGGGTCCCAGACGGACGGGTATGAGGAGTTTTAGAGCGAGCACAAACCCCACAGGACGCGACAAAAGTTATAACATCTTTATTAGCGTTAGGCCACCAAAATCGGCGGGAAAGGAGATCTAAAGTAGCCTTACTCCCTGGATGTCCTGCTAAAGCAGAATTATGATGTGCCTCAATAACCTTTTGTCTCAACTGATTCGGGACAAACAGTCTCCCTGCAGGTCCTGCAGGGGCGTCCCCCTGAGCCTCTAACACCTCCTCCTCAAGCTCAGAACATACAGCCGACACTACCACCCCCTCCTGAAGGATAGGAATCGGGTCGTCCGTTTTCCCGGCCCCTGGGAAACTGCGAGACAAGGCATCAGCCTTTACATTCTTAGACCCCGGACGATAAGTGACGACAAAATTAAACCTGGTAAAAAACAACGACCATCGAGCTTGTCTGGAATTCAGACGCTTAGCGGATTCTAAATACAGCAGGTTCTTGTGATCAGTAATAACGGTGACCGGGTGGACTGCCCCCTCCAAAAAGTGACGCCATTCTTCAAAAGCCAATTTAATGGCCAAAAGTTCCCTATTGCCGATATCATAATTCCTTTCGGCGGACGACAATTTCTTAGAAAAGAAAGCGCACGGATGCCATTTACCAGGGGACGGACCCTGGGACAATATAGCACCCACCCCTACGTCAGACGCGTCCACCTCCACAATGAACGGCTGAGATACATCTGGTTGGATGAGAACGGGTGCCGAAGCAAAACATCTTTTTAAAGAGGAAAAGGCTTGGCAAGCTTTGTCCGACCACTTAGAAAAATCCGTCCCTTTTCTCGTCATGTCAGTGAGAGGTTTGACGACAGACGAGAAATTACAAATAAATTTCCGGTAGTAATTAGCAAACCCCAAAAAACGCTGCAGAGCCTTAAGATCCCCTGGCTGATCCCATTCAAGCACTGCTCTCACCTTTTCAGGGTCCATCCGGAAACCGGAGGCTGACACCAAAAAACCCAAAAACTGAAGTTCCTGTACGGCAAAAACACACTTCTCCAGTTTGGCGTATAGTTTATTGTCTCGCAAGATCTGCAACACCTGTCTCACATGCTCCTGGTGAGACACAAGATCTGGCGAGTAAATTAAAATGTCATCCAAATATACGACCACAAACACCCCCACAAGTGACGAAAAATGTCATTAACAAAATGTTGGAATACTGCTGGAGCAGTAGTCAGACCAAAAGGCATGACCAGGTTTTCATAATGTCCCTCCGGCGTGTTAAACGCCGTTTTCCACTCATCCCCCTCTTTTATCCTAATCAGATTATACGCCCCCCTGAGATCCAATTTAGAGAACCATTTGGCGCCAACAATTTGATTGAAGAGATCAGGAATAAGAGGGAGTGGATACGGATCTCGAACAGTAATCCGATTAAGTTCGCGGAAATCCAAGCAAGGGCGTAGGCCTCCATCTTTTTTCTTCACAAAGAAGAACCCCGCGGCCACAGGGGAAGATGAAGGTCTAATATGCCCTTTGGCCAGACTTTCAGAAATATAATCTTTCATAGCCTGTCTTTCAGGACCAGAAAGATTATACAACCTAGCTTTAGGCAACTTAGCATCAGGAAGTAGATTAATAGAGCAGTCATACACGCGATGAGGAGGCAACTCCCGACACCCCTCCTCAGAGAAAACATCCCCAAAATCCTCCAAAAAAGGAGGCAATGTACTAGGCACGACCGCACTGATGACTGTGTTCATGCAGTTGCTTTTGCAAAACTCACCCCATTGGCTTATCTCTCTGGACTGCCAATTAATCACAGGGTTATGTTTAACCAGCCAAGGAAGTCCCAAAACAATGGGAGTAGGTAGACCCTCCAACACATAACAAGATAATTGTTCCCTATGTATTGCCCCTACCCGAAGGTCAATGTTATGAACCTCATGAACAAAGCTACCTTGGCCGAGAGGCCTGGCGTCAATGGAGAAAATAGGGATCGGTTTGACCAATACTCTCAGATGCATACCTTGAGCCTGAGCAAACTGAGCGTCAACCAGATTAGCCCCAGAACCACTATCCAGAAGAACAGACAATCTCTTCACTCTAGTACCAACCACCACCTCCACTGGTACAAGGAACTGAGAAGAACCGGCGGATGAAATACATACTCCCAGGTTGTCGTCCACCACACAACCTGGGATTAGCAGTTTTCCGGTGACTTTTTACTTAACAAGACACGGGATGGACATTCTCCAACAAATGTCCCTCTTTCCGCAGAAAAAACACCTTCTAGTCCTGCGGCGTGCCGCCAATCCCCTACTACGAAAAGATGTCCCTCCCAACTGCATAGGCTCATCCGAACAGACAAGGGGAACCTCAACATAAGGGACTTTAGTAGTAGGTGGAGAAACAACAGGGAGTGGAGTTACCTCACCCCTCTCCCGAAGCCGTCTATCAGTACGGATAGCTAGGGCCATAGCAGCCTCCAGAGAAGGAGGAGACTCATACTGAGCCAAAACGTCTTTTAATTTGTCAGAAAGCCCATGACAAAACTGGCTCCTAAAGCTGGGTCATTCCACTGAGTATCCGTGGCCCATCTACGAAACTCAGAAGCAAATTCCTCCGCCGGACGATCTCCCTGCTGTAACTTACGTAATTTGGTCTCAGCAAGAGAGACCCGATCTGGGTCATCATATACCAATCCCAGAGCAGTAAAAAATTGATCTACAGACTGTAGAGCCGGGGATCCCGGAGGAAGGGAAAATGCCCAGGATTGAGGGTCCCCTTGAAGAAGTGAGATAACAATTCCCACTCTCTGTTCATCACTCCCTGATGATCGCGGCCGAAGCCGAAAATACAATTTACATGCCTCCCGGAAGGTAAAAAATTTGTCTCGCCCACCAGTGAACCTATCTGGAAGAGCTACTTTAGGTTCAACTCTGGTTTGCTCCAGGGGAGACAAAACTTTGGACTTAATGTCCGTCAGCTCCATGGATAATCCCTGCAACTGCAGAGCCAGCTGAGCTACTGGATCCATGGTAACTAGAGATAATTTTTTATGGCCAGTGAAAATGTCACGCTGTCTAATGATATGAATACAATGTCAGTAAACTATTTATACAGGAACCACACTCTATACAACATATAGTTTAGCAACATCAGAATGTAAGTATAAAATAGATTTACCTGACACAATCTCTGCAGAACTTAGGGTTAATCTTGAGGACTTGATGTGCAGAAACGATATAGTTGAACTCAGGGTTAATCTTGAGGACTTGATGAGCTGTAACAGGAAAGAGGAGGACCGGGGTCTAACCTGACCCTACACTGGGGTCCTAACTAATCCCTTACCTTGGAGGTACTGATAATGGTTCAGAGGTCCAAGTCTCCAGCCTAACCCTGTCTCCTGTCAGACCCTGAACCCTGTAATCAGTCCTAAGAAGGATCCTGATTACCACCAAAGGGATATGGGCTGATCTCAGCTAAATACACAGATTAGACATATAAGACAGACAGGATAGCACTCACTTGCATACACACTCAAACACCGAAGGAACATAAATGGTCTGGGAAATAAACTCTAAGTAAGTTGAGCTTAAAACAGCTAAGGAGCTCTCAACTTAAGTCTATACAGATTCATTCCTATCTGTGGTCTGCATGAAGGATTTCACTGGCAACTCCCAAAGCAGACAACCAGGAATTTAAAGGAAACCAATCAACAAATAATCAATTGCAGCCGGGAGAAACTGCACCCAGTCCCAGCACCGAGCACAGACAGAATTAACTCCCTAGCTGCCAAACACAAAGAAACAGCAACTCAGCTGTGAGAAGTCAAAATGTGCAACCGCGACGATCTTCGTGGCAATGCACACATGACAAGTAGCAATCACATTCACACACATCACCGTAAGGCTAATCAAAACCCCCCAACTTAATAATGGACCGATGGATGGTACTATCCAGGCCATATTTCATCTCTATAGACAGATAAAATTGCGATAAAAATCGAAGGTGTATATTCCATATGCTCACTGTGAGTTCCCCAATAACTAACCTAGTAGTGGGTGCAGCCACGGCAGCGTCCATCACTCATTAACCAATTATGTGATGGATGCTGACGATTGGAGGCAGCAGAGTTGAATTCCTCGTGACAACTATGATACCGAAAAATGGCTGAAAGTCATGTCTACTGGAACTTGGCTATATATATATATATATATATATGTATATATATATATATTTTTTTTTTAAAGGCCTGTCATAAATGTCACAATTGGCTTTGACAACAAGAGGTTATAATACCCTTGTCCCAAGCAGTCCCTTTAAGAAACTTTTATGCAGCTACTGTTTTACTTTCTCAATGGATTCACAGAGGAGAAATAAGCTCAAATACAATAGCATGAAATGATTCCTTAATGTATTTCAAATTAGACTGCGGCTATTCATCAATTTTTCTATGTAGCGAGCCACTCTGGGAGGTCACAATGTACAGCGACCAGAAAGAACAAGTCATCAGCTTTACACTAATAATACATCAAAATGCTGAATGTGTATTCAGTGAACTCCGCATATAGATGTGCACTAAATACCAAAATGTTATCTCATAATGCTTTTTGAAAATGGAACTTACACAAAATGACTTCTATAGTGTAGGACATATATGTTAAGGTTAACAATATAACTGTATTTCCTAATGTATGAGGAAAATAAATATATAAGGCTGACTTAGAAATGGCGTGAAAAATGATGGAGATAGGTGGAGGCTTAATCTATATTCTTCAAATTGAAAGTAAGAAATGTTTTCCATTAACCTTTTCAATCATAAGTAATTGTAAGTCACGTCCTATATTTATTTAATCCGGTCTTCCTTTCATTTAAAAGTCAATTGATTGTGCGGACAATCCATCCGTAATTCTAAAATCTCAAGGTCATCCACATAAGTCTTCCCGCTGCTCATCTTTAACTTTCCTTTCATTCATTTTATGTTAAAGGACATCTAATAAAATAACTGTATTACTTGTATTTATTCCATCAGTCTTAGTTCAGAGATACATAGTGCAGCATGGATTGAATTTGTAACTCATTACATTGCAATGTGCATAACACATAATGCAAATATATATTTTTACCCATTTAATGGTGATTGTTGCAATACTGATATCAACTCTTTACTAACGTTACTAAGACTTAATTGGGTTTTCCCATGAACAAAGTACATTTTAATCAGTAGATCTTTGAATAATAATAACTTCCACAATTGGATTTGTTAAAAATGTTCTTGTGCTGAGATAATCTTATAAATGTGCCCCTGCTGTGTATTGTGTAATGTCTGTGTCTGACCGTACAGGAACATGGTCTGATCATAACACAGCTCCTGGGCAGGGGAGGAAGGCAAAGAATATACTGACATTACAGCAGGGGATCACAGCTGATCATTTTTGTGAGTCAAAATATTTCCCTGGCCGTTTTTAAACAACGTTTTACCTCAAAGAAATAATCAGCTGTTATTCCGTGCTGTAATGTCTGTATACTCTCTTTTGCTTCTTTCCCTGGCCTGGAGCGGTTGTATTATCAGACCATGTTCCTGCACGGTCAGACACAGCCATTAAGCCTCCTCACATGTCCTGATTATGGATGATCGGACCCTTGGAAGTTAATGGGGATCTAAACCCTGGAACTGGAAAATCTCTCCCTCTCCTTCCCGAACTGTAAACCGGTACCGGTGCTATCCATGTCCTCATGTCTGTGTGACATCTGTGTACAATAACCATGTAACACGTACTGGAAGAGAATGCAGTAGAGAAATAACAGATGTTCAGGTGTTAGATATGAAAAGGCTTCTTTCACACATCAGTTTTTTGCCATCAGTCACAATCCGTCGTTTTTTTAAAAACAGCGGATCCGGCGAGTGATGTCGCAGGATCGTTTTTTTTTCACATAGACTTGTATTAGCGACGGATTGCGACGGATGGCCGTACGTTTCATCCATCGCTTGACTGATCTGTTGAAAATTTTTGGTCCGTCTGCCGGACACGACGCACAAAGTAACGCTTTTTGTTGCCGTCGTAAAATCTGACAGTCACGGATCCGTCACTGTCCGTCGTTTGCTATAATGGAAGCCTATGGGCACAGAATCCGTCTTCATCCATCAAATGATGGATTCCGGCGACGGATTTGTTTTTTTTTAACTGAGTATGCTCCTGACAGGTTAAAACACAAACAAAAGAATAGATATATACACATAGAATACATATATATATATATTTATAGTTCATAGAGTTCTACATAGCATAATAGTCGCTAAATCAATTACCGGCTTCAGTAAAATCATTACTGAAACCTACATGATATGACACATGGTTTACATAAAGTAAACCATGTCATATCAAAACAATTTATATATGTCAGTGTTTAATCAATTTGGTAGTTTGTGTTAGGAAAATTTTGGAACTCTAGGGGTTAAATTTAAGGCTATAATCGAGGAAAAAAATTGCTTGGGCTCCCTCGCAAATTTTATCTGCCAGAGAGGGAAACCCAGTGACTGAGTACAGATATTGATAGCCTAGAGAGGGACCATTCCTATAGGGAATAAATCGATGGGGTTCCGTCTGAATCACGTATTTCACAGATTTACATGGAAACCCCAAGGTAAGTGCTCACACAGAGCGTAGGATAAATGTGCGCCGAGCCTTAGTGCTATCTTTGTGAGGCTGAATGAACAAATCAACAGCAGGTGGAGAATTGGTTTTATTTATTTTTACACCGTTCCTTGTGTAGTATAAGTGATATAGCGACTTTATTCTTCGGGTCGGTGCAATTACAGTGATGCCAGATTTATATTGTTTTTATGTTTGGCAGCTGTCACACACTAAAAAATGCTTTTTATTGCAAAAATTAGTTTTTCCATCACCATATTTTGAGAGCTATAATTTTCCATATTTCAGCTCACAGATTCATGTGAGGGCTTGTTTTTTTGCAGAATGAGTTGAAGTTTTTATTTGTATCATTTTCAGACATATCACATTTCTGATCACTTTATATTCCGATTTTTAGGAGGCAGAATTAACAAAAAACAGCAATTCAGGAATTTATTTTTCTTTATTTCGTTCCACATGTGGTAAAATTGATAAAACAGTTTTATTTTTCAGGTCAGTATGATTACAGCGATACCACATTTAGATTTTTTTATGGTTTGGTGCTTTCACACAATAAAAACTATTTTGTGGAAAAAATAATTATTTTTGCATCGCTTTATTCTGAGACCTATAACTTTTATTTTTCTGCTGATGGAACTGTATTATGTATTGTTTTTTGTGGGACAAGATGACGTTTTCAGTGGTACTATGTTTATTTATGTTTGTCTTTTTTATCTCGTTTTATTCCACTTTTTATTCGGCGGTATGATGATAAAGTATTGCTTTGCCTTGATTTTTTATTTTTTTATGGTGTTCACTAAAGGGATTAACTAGTGGCACATATTGTCCTTCATGATAGTGGTAAAATTTATAACTTGTGTTGATTTGTGAAAAAGATGGAAATATGGAGAAAATTTGGAAAATTTTGCAATTTTCAAACTTTGAATTCTTACGCCCTTTAAATCAGAGAGATACGTCACACACAATAGTTAATAAATAACATTTCCCACATGTCTCCTTTACATCAGCACAATTTTTGAAACCCTTTTTTTCGTTAGGAGTTATAAGGGTTAAAAGTTTTAAAAAAATGTAAAAATATTTAAAAAAAATAATAAAAAAAATCAAAATATATTGTACCCTCGAATAAATATTTTAATGAAAAAAAATATAATCAATAAGAGTACACATATATGGTATATTTGGTATAGCCACGTCCGAAACAACCTGACCTATAAAGCTGTCCCACTTGTGGCCTCCGCCGCCATTTTGATTAAGATTTTTTTTTTTACAACTAAACTATATTTCATGAAAACATCTATATTATCCACCTTATAATGCTACAGTGCAGGAGCCGCTGGATGTGCATTATTCTATGCATTATGGAAAATAGGGGGCAGGTCACTGAGGGATCAGTGACCTGTCATAAGCCCATAAGGATGAATACATAATCAGAGCGCCACATGAAGCCCCACCCACATGCCACCCACAGCCACACCCACAGGCCACCACGAAGCACAAGAATTTCATTAATTGAAAACGACAAATAAAGATTAAACAACAACCACAAGATGGATTTCATCAACCAAGGTATCACGTTAATCAGTGTAACAGCGCTAACCTGACACTGTCTGTAGTTTGCTGAGCACAATCCTTCTGACAGGTTCCCTTTTACAAATATATTATTTTTCATTCAGATGAGGAATTTATTTTATAAATCTAAAATGAAAACTTGAGACATTCCAATGAAAGAGAACAACTCTGATGTGATAAAAATGAAGATAATGTATTAATTAATTATGCATTTTTCACTGATGTTAGGTAAAAAAGATTTATTTTCATGCCATATGAACATGACCTGAAGATTTCAGCCTATTCGGACTCCAGCCCCTACCAGTTCACAAAGAAAGAAAACTAGTTTGGGTCAGCTGAGAAACTATTGCTTTTGTCACATTGTATTTAAACACCTATCACATTTACCTTCATGGCATTTAACCCTTACAGTTACATTATATTTAAACATTATTAATAAGATCAGAGAGGCAGGGATATAATAATGTTATCATCTTCTTTGAGATGAAGATGCAGTTCTTAACCCTGCATATAATTATAAATCTAATTGGGATTATTATTATTATTACGGGGATTTATTTAGACGGATAATAAGGATTACATGATTTCCGGATCAAGGTTTAAACTCAATGAGATCTAGTAAAGCTTTCCTGGTAAGAAATAATAGAGGTTTATTAGTTAGCACAGTGATTTGATTAATTTAATTAATCCTTTAATGCTTTTCAGAGTAGGAACATTTTTATAGTTGGCTTTGATGTGTAGGTTTGCTGCAGCTTGAATTATTATTTTAGCCATTTTCTGTATCTGTTTGCATCTCCCAGTGGTAAAGAAATAAATACATTCTGTCTGTCTATTAATGGAGCAAGCTTATTTCCTATCCATAGAATAACGGATAGCTTTCTGATCGCTAGTGGTCTGACTGCTGTTACCCCCATATCTCGATGTATATAAATTGGGCATATTTCTAGCATGGAATTATTTATTCTAACACTTCTATGTTTTGCATCAGTGCCCATATTATTATAGACACCATTTTTTATTTTTATACATTGTTTTCCCAAATTGATTAAGAGCACAAATACAGTGGGTACGGAAAGTATTCAGACCCCTTTAAATGTTTCACTCTTTGTTTCATTGCAGCCATTTGGTAAATTCAAAAAAGTTCATTTTTTTCTCATTAATGTACACTCTGCCCCCTTCATCTTTACTGAAAAAAACAGAAATGTAGAAATTTTTGCAAATTTATTGAAAAGAAAAACTGGAAATCATCACATGGTCATAAATGTTCAGACCCTTTGCTCAGACACTCATATTTACGTCACATTCTGTCCATTTCCTTGTGATCCTCCTTGAGATGGTTCTACTCCTTCATTGGTCCAGCTGTATTTAATTAAACTGATAGGACTTGATTTGTAAAGGCACACACCTGTCTATATAAGACCTCACAGCTCACAGTGCATGTCAGACCAAAGAAACAAACTGTCGTGTAATAAATATCAATATCATGATCCATATCCAATTTTTATAATATCAATGTAATTATTATCTGTACTGACATCATGTATGAAAAAAGAGAGGAAAGCAGCATGCCCAAGAAAGATATGGGAACACCCAAAATTCAATAAAAGATAACGATACTTTATTGATCTGAGTAACTCACATGTAGGAAAAAACACATAGCACACACTGATTAAAAACAACCAATGTAAGGTAATCCAGTCATGCCCATAATTTCACAATGACTATCCCACACTGAATCCCACATACATTGAAAATATTCCAAATATTAGACTCTAGCCAAAAAGCATTAAATGTCATGCTGACAGCAAGGTGCTGTGCATATAAATGAAAACAATGATTTGTATACAAAAATACCTATGCCTATTCACAGCACCAAAGGTGAGCAGTTGGTCCACAAAGTAATCGCAGACGAAAACAAATTATGGATCAGAAATAAAGGATGGATAGGAGGTATCTGTGAAAAACTGTACAACCTGACTTACGTGTCCACAGGGTGCGGAACATCAGGTGTGCAAGTGGTTGACCGCACTGACATAAAGTGACGTCAGTGGTGGCGAGGTGCGGTTCATCACACTCATGATATTCAACACTGAGACTATTTGGTTCATTAACCTGCATCTGGTATTATTCTACATAGATATTTTAAAACTGTTATTGCTTCGTATCGTTGTACCTGATGTACTTTTATAAATTGATTGACTTTGTTATTACGTTATACAGCAAATGATTGTTCATATAAATGTTTACCTTGACTCCTCACCTATTTTTCCTATGCATAACATACCTGAGGAAGAGTCGTACAGCTTTGAAATGCGAAGAGTTTTACGCTTGTACTCCTTTAAGATTTTTTTTATAGACAAAAAGCCGTCGCAACCACAGATCTGAGCCTGCCCTTTACTTCCAGGGACGCAGGCGTTACTGGTTACACTTCCACGGCAGCACCTACAGTAGGCCGATTGTTTTACTGAGAATTGGCTGCTATGTTTTTCTAATAATAACTTTTATTTTCCTTTAGCTAGAAGATATAAATGGTATCCTGCGCCATAAATTCAGAAGTCTTCTTTTCTTTAAATATTGAAGGTAAAACACAAAGTTTGTGTATTATATGCACTAATTTTAAAAACATGAAATGGTTCGTGGGTTTGTTTCAGTACACATGATTTATTTTCTTCCTAATGACTGCATTTTTTCTCTCTGTGTCATACAATCTATTTTATCTTAAACAATAGCTGGAATTGCTGACATGAACATAAATTAGCTTCCTCAGCTTTGGCATCCAAACCTAACAGCTAATCAAAGGAGGTTACACCTGATTACTGTATCTTCTTGCTCGAGCATTTATAGGTTAGCATATTGCTCATTCCTTTACCCACAATGCAATGCTTGTTGTAATTTAGCATGCTGAGAATATCCTTCAATTGCTACCACACATGCGATGCCTTGACAACCTGGGAAATTGATTGGGCCCTGACTAGTGTGTTATCCTATTCTCCTGTATAGCTTTCTTCATTTCTTTTTTGTTTTAGTTTTCCATTCTCCTACAGTTACATTATAATGCATCTGTTTCTTTGGTCTGGAACAACTAACAACCTGCTATAGGCAAGGACTGAAGAAGCTTTACTATCAGGGAGCTTTTCAAGTATCACTTTAAATACTAAGGCCCCAAATGGTCACAAGTTTTGCCACCTATCTATAGCAGCATATATATAGGCAGAGACCCTGATTCCGGCGATGTATCATTAATCGCTGTTTAATGTAATTTCATAAACATGCTTTCAGCAGTAATTATCATAGAAAGACTAGTAACCTGGCTGCCAAGTATCAATATATTATGATTCTGTATAACAACACCCACCACTGATAGCTGCTCCTGTGTACACTGTGCTAGGCAAAAGCTCCATCTGATAGTGGGTGAGGTTATGCAGACCCAGCATTCAGATAGGTGTAGATAAAACAGTGATTTTTGATATGACCAACAAGCAGCCAGTAAGTGGCACATTGCTGGAATCAGGTCTCTGCCACAACAATGTACTACTCTCAGGTAGGTTGACAAAACCTAGTGGCAGATTCCCTTTAAGAATGACCTATGTACTTTATCAGAGTTTTGTATCACTACAATTAGTGATATCATTTATTGCTCAGGGATGTACACTCTGGTTAGCTAGGTTCACATACCATTTGTCACTACATTCAGTGGCTCCATCAGGGTTTACATCTGAACCCTGCAAAATGAGATTTGAGTATATGCGCTGATGGTGCCATTGACTATCACGATGCAGACGGAGTCACAGTGTGCTGTGTGGTGCGCTCACTTCCTCTGGATTACTACTACATCAGAAGACGGGGACAGTGACGCTGGCACTGATTGGGCACAGGGCTCTTGTGTCATAACAACCTCACTTGAGCCCCGGGAACGCGAGTGTGAACACTGCTGGAACGGCGCCAGCACTGGAGGCGAGTATAGGTGCTTTTATTTTCATGGGGGCAGACATTCAGATCAAGAAGGGGTTGTCCTCGTAGTGGAAACCCCCTTTAAATGGATTTTTTTTAACAGATTGGCTTGAAATATTCTTTTACATTTCTCCACGCATATATGGATAAGTACAAGTTAATATTTTGACCCCAAGAAGATCAAGCAAATAACCAGATGATCAGCACAAAAAATCTGTCAGTTTGAGAAAGTATCTGACTCCAGCCATTGTCATTATGATCACACCATTTCCAGTTATTACCTTATTGTCTATACGTATGAGTCGCCCACCAGGGCCGTGGGGTACTCGGCACCGAGCCCGTCCACTTCTATGGGGGATGTCACGGTAGCTGCAGCTCGGCCCGTGGCCCTGGGACTCACCTCAAAAAGGGGATATTTACAGGGGATTGAAAGGTTTGTTGAACGTTCGTGACCAGCGCTGCTGTATAGGTCCGCTGAAGGGTTGGTATTGGGCAGCAAGGTGTTAAGCCTTCCACAGGTAAGGCTGGGTCCTTCAGGGTAGATAGAATGTAAGGGTGCAAGACGGAGGAGAATCCGACGGTAGGAGTAATAAAATGGACACACACACATAAGTCTCTTTCTGTACCTTTACTGTTGTTATTGCAGGCACGTCCCGGGGTGCTGTAGGGTGAAGGATGCACATCCAGTTCGTCCCACTGAGTAGGTTTAGGTTTTCCTTACTCCTAAAATGAGTCTCTGACCTGTGTGAAACTAGGCCTGAGTCTGTCTCCAACTTTACGCCCGGCTGACCTTGTGTAGGGCCTTCTCTTGAAAGAACACAGTCTCTAATGGTTGCGCCGACCAGACTCCTGTCTTCCTGACCCAGTTACGTATCAGCACTAAAGGGCTCCTGGAACTTGAAGTACTCCAGGAACTCCGGTATCTCCTACTGGTCATGAAGATTCCAGTAAGCTCGGACCCGGTGTCCGGTTGTAATGATTGGGATGAGCTGATTAGGCTCCTCTGTCCCTCACTTACTCCACTTCCTTCGGCCTACCCGGGCCCTCACACGATCACACACTGGCAGTTGGTGGGCTGCTTCTTCTTCTTCTTCTTCACCGCTCTCTAAGCGTCGGCACGCTTTCTCACTAAGCTTCACTCACTAGATTCAGCTCTGACTAGGCTGGAGTGGTTTCCATTCCACTTTTACTAGCCTCCACTCTGTTGAACTAGACAGCAGTCTCTCTCTCTTCAGACTGCTCTGTGAGCTAGACTGCACAAAACTGAGCTCACTGCTTTCACTGCACTCACTACGAGGTGACACTGCAGGCTGCAGCCCTCAGACTAACTAACTCTCTGCACTTCACCCTCCTTTTCAATCTCTAGACAGCTCCCTCTGGTGGTCTCAGGGATGGGTGAAGGTGTGTGAATGTAAATGTTGGACCTCTAGTGGCGATTACCTTCAGTGCACCCTTCTGGGAATTTAATACAAGCACAGCTGGGCTCCACACGTACAGTCGTAGCCATTCTAGGCCCATTTACACTGGCAGATAATCCTCCAGGTTCTAACATTATCGATCCATCAATCACAATACCTGTGTAATGTGAATGGATTGAGTGACTGAAGACTGTGCCCGATAACATTCATTCACCCTGGATGACACTGTTTATGCAAGTGAAAAAATTCTCATTCATTCAATGTTTAAATCTAAATGGAGATTGTTCTCTCGTTCACCGATTAGACTGGCGAAAAGGAGGAGTGTAAAGTCAGACCCTTAGTAGCTATGGCTGTCAGTGACTGATTGATTGTGTTCTGATTGTGTATATTCATGTCATATTGCTTCTCGCTACTATTGAAAATGTTACTGTTCCTATAAAACCAGGAAATTATTTATCAAAAATTTTACCTTTGTATCAACGGAAACGTTTGCACAATCTTTTATGAATTCATGCATTCAAAATAATTAATATCACTTATGGGACGTGAAGGCTGAACACAAATACACCTCAGATTATCTGTGTGAACATTGTGCAAGATGATCAAAGTCATTATGTAACGATAACTATTCAGCCATTTCATTCACGATTCTCGCACTGAGTAAACATTTGTCTGACATTGTTTGCTAGTCGGGAGGTCACATTCTTCATCATTTAGATGATTCACTGCTCTTGAAAAAGGAACCCGAACACACAAGAAAGACATCACTGCAGAGAAAGTTACCGCCACATTATAAAGCCATTGAATTTGTATTATTCGGTGTTGTCTGCTTTTATCCTTCTTCATTGTGATATCTTTGATATTTTTTAGAATGACCACATTGGCAAATTGCCTTGTAGTGATAGATAGAGAAAGCACAGAAAGACAAATGCAGATAGAACTGCTAGTGATGAAAGTCAAACAGCCTCATCAGGTAGTGTGCTAAATATATTACAATGTGATGTGTCCTCAGGAATATCAGCAGAGGAACACTTCAGTCCCAATTCATTGATAAGACACCAGTCCAAACTGAAGAAAAAGAAATGGTGTTATTACATTAATCCCAATGGAGCTAATGTGGTTTCCGGAATCAGTCCTTCAATATTAAATGAGTAAAATTACAAAAGTCCCACTATGGTGCAATATTGAGCAGAAATGGGAGAAAGCTCACAACCTAATACAGAGAAAGGATAATGTGAGCAGAGTCATTGGTTTCCAAGTAATCAGTCCAGAAGAAAATCCATAGTGAAACAGTAGGTATTCCTGTAAATGTCTGGATTCAGATGAAGTAAAATAAATAGAAATAATAGAAACAGAACATAGAGTTGATCCACTAGAGTTGATAAACAGAGAAAATTTATTTATTATACTCACAAAAGTAATTAAAACAGAGCTTAAAAACAAATGCATGGAGCAGTCCACCCCGCTGCAGATGCCGAATGTGTAGCCCAATCCAAGGTTCTGTCCCACAATTGACGTCTTCTTCTGGGGCTTCCTGAACGTGTGAAGAGGTCTGTGGCATAAAAAGGCATGGTTTTGACTCAAACTTTGATTCCAGCTCTGACCGAGGGTATGTTTCCACGGTCAGTTAACGCTGCGGGTTTGACGCTGTGTACATCCGCAGCGTCAAACCCACAGCGTCCAGACGTTACAGCATAGTGGATGGGATTTCATGAATTCCCATCTCCACTATGCGTGCAGGGACGTCTCCGGCAGCCCTATGTATACCCACATGCCTTTCTAGACCGCAGCATGTCTACCCTATTTATCTTGCAGAGACCAGTAGACAGAGAAGAGAAATGGAATGATTGGGAACTTTTCAAAGTTAGAGGCAATTTTAGGAGAAAATTGAGCAAATCAATGTGATTAATAATTTTAAATGGGCCGATGAATCATGGGGCAAGTGCCTTGCAAGCTGTCAGGTGTTCTTAGCGGAGAGCCAAACCTTATTCCCAGAAGACATGTTGGAAATGGGTCATCCATGTTTATCCTTATTCTTTGTAGCTTTTGCCTCTGCAGCAGACAGATTGAACTTAACCATTGGTGTGGTCACCTTTCTTCATGAGATATGGATTTTTATCCCCAGGGAATAGGTTATATAGAACAAGAAGGCAGTAACAGTATAATTTTGTCAGGAATTGGTAACTAGAGTCTTAGGACCTGGGTCCTGCTAGTTGTGACCATTCTGGACCTCCTCAATTGACAGTGCTTCTTGACAATTATTTTGGAGGAATGTTATTAAAGGGGTTGTCCTGTCGAAACAAATAAGTCTGCAGTCACTCTGTGTGACTTCAGACTTATCTGTTTTGACAGGAAAAGCCCTTTAACTCTTATTGAAACACCATAAATTGCTAAATACCTCTGTAGGAAAGTTAGTAAAGAAAAAGTCATATATACAAATTAAAACAAATAAAAGGAATGTATACTATATTTGTAAGAAAAAGAGCTAATGGCATTTAAAAATATTTTCTGAATTAAATTTCAAAAAACAAAATAGCAATGATCCGCCCTCTGTAACAATAATATTTTAGAGGGGCACAGGGACCAATTGTACTTGAAAAATATTTCTTAATAAAAGAACTAGGAACTTCTGATATTGATTTTCCTGGAGCCGAGTGTTACTGCAAGGCAAAAGATAAGGCTGATATGGATAAAACGATCAGATGCAGAAAATCTGTGGTAAAGTAATGCTCTAGGTCATCTCTATAGACAAAGTTTAAAATCCTGTTTAAGCCATTTTTCTGTACATACCTGCAGGAGATGTCAAATGAAGCCATTTCAATCTTTTGCTAAAGTATAAGATAAAGTCCAGCCCTGCTGGATTAATTACTAACACGAAAGTTTGGCCAGGATTAGAAAATCACGGCTGCTTTCTTTCACAAACAGCGCCGCCATTGACTGCGGACTGTGAGTGGTATTGCAGGTCAGCTTAGGTCACGTCAATAGCTTTGAGAATACAATATTGTCAGAAAAAAAGGGCTTTGTGGTCAATATCAATATATTAAAAGCCACATGTAATTTTTTTTGTCCGAATATGTTGAATATGTTGACTGTAAAATACTTAGAAATGTGTAAAAATAAAGGACTCCTGGAGGAGGAAAATAGTTTTTTTTAACACCACTGTAAACAGATTTCTGGTTTACACATATTTTACGGATTACCACGTCTGACATAACGATATTCATATTAAAGCGAGCTCTAGCAATCTGGCAGTCAGCCGCCACTATTTAATGACTGTAATGTAATCCGTAAGCAAACAGAAACGTCGTCTCAGGGAAAAGACCTTTACACGAGCTCGTGTGCTGAGCGCATGATATGTATGTAATGGCGCTGAGTACGGAGAATTCTGCTCTCTGTTATCTACCTTCCAGGAAGTTAGAAATCTTTTTATAGCTGCAGTTTGCAGAAACACTGTCAAGACATATTAAACCTGAGGCTATGTCAAAGCCAAGGCCTTGCCTAGATATAAATGTTTCACCAATGGATACATATGTTTTTTATTTGAACAGGTTTTACATTATAGGAAGTAAAAAAAAAATAGATTATATTACCTGAGAGAATATTATATAGTATTTTCTGAGCAGTGTTCCTAAGCTGAGCAATCTGGAAAGAAAAGAGTTAAAACAACATAATAAGGAAGTAGACAAGAGCCCAATTACTGAAATGGAGGTCTGCAGAGTGTAGGGTTTGTTAACTCTATAATTTCTGGACTGCACATGTTAGAGAAAACAGTGAAACTGTGTTGAAAAAAATAAATAACTGTATTTTTTGGATTATAAGACGCACTATTTTTCACCCAAAGTTGGGAGGAAAATGTGAGTGCGTCTTATAATTCGAATATACCTTTCCGGACGCGGTGGAGCAGGGTCCCAGGGTCGCTGCTGGAGGAGGCAAGAGTGGCACGTTGCTGTAGGCCACAGGTTGGGATGAGGGGGTGTTTGGAGGTGTGATACTGCAGGTGTTCGGTGGTGCGGGGGCTGCGCCAACATTTTGTGAAAGCCCGGAGCTCCCGCACTTCCATCTCTGGAGATGAGATCTCAGCGCCAAGATCTCCATCTGCGCATGCGCCGCCCCCGGCCGCAATTTTCCCGGAGTCCACCGCAATGTAAACCATGGAAGTACGGAGGCTCCGGACTTTCACAAAATGTCGGAGGAGCCCCCGCACCACCGAACACCCGCAGTGTCACACATCTGAACACCCCTTTCTCCCAGTCTGGGGTTCGCAGCATTGCCCCACTCCTGCCTCCACTAGCAGCGAGCCTGGGACCCCGCGTCACCACAGCCACCACCCCCTGTAAGCGATAAGACGCATGGATTGTAAGAAGCACCACCATTTTATTAAAAAAAAGTTTTTTTCCTATTTTTCTCCACAAAATTTGGGGTGCATCTTATAATCCTGTGCGTCTTATAAACCGAAAAATACAGTATATATATTTTATAATTTATTTTTTTCTTTCTATATATTTATTTATATACGGTATATATCTATATATAATATATATTACACACAAAAAATAAATAAAATTGACAAGAAATCAACACTTTTATTTTAAATTAAAGAATAAAGTTATTTTGCAGCTGGCAAGTTGGATGAGATTTATAATAAATCCCATTCGTTGTCACGCTGTCTAATGATATGTATACAATGTCAGTAAACTATTAATACAGGAACAACACTCTATACAACAACTAGTATAGCAACATCAGCATGTAAGTATAGAATAGATTTACCTGACACGATATCTGCTGAACTCAGGGTTAATCTTGAGGACTTGATGAGCTGAAACAGGAAAGAGATGGACCGGGATCTAACCTGACCCTAAACTGGGGTCCTAACTAATCCCTCACCTTGGAGGTACTGATAATGGTTCAGAGGTCCAAGTCTCCAACCTAACCCTGTCTCCTATCAGACCCTGAACCCTGTAATCAGTCCTAAGAAGGATCCTGACTACCACCAAAGGGATATGGGCTGATCTTAGCTAAATACACAGATTAGACATATAAGACAGACAGGATAACACTCGCTTGCATACACACTCAAACACCAAAGGAACATAAATGGTCTGGGAAATAAACTCTAACCAAGTTGAGCTTAGAACAACTAAGGAGCTCACAACTAAAGTCTATACAGATTCATTCCTATCTGTGGTCTGCATGAAGGTTTCACTGGCAACTCCCCAAGCAGACAACCAGGAATTTAAAGGAAACCAATCAACAAATAATCAATTGCAGCCGGGAGAAACTGCACCCAGTCCCAGCACCGAGCACAGACAGAATTAACTCCCTAGCTGCCAAACACAAAGAAACAGCAGCTCAGCTGTGAGAAGTCAAAATGTGCAACCGCGACGATCTTCGTGGCAATGCACACATGACATTCGTGCGCCGATCTAGATTGTCCCATACATGTAACTGTGGGGGCCAATCGCTGGCCATCTCAGTATCATTTAAGCATTTGGATTAAAATCCCAGTTGGTGCTCATTCACACGACCTTCTTTCCAGTCCACGTGTGGTCCATGAAAAAAGACAGACAGCACTCAGACCAATTTTATTCAGTCGGGCAGTGCAGATGATGTTTTTTTTTTATTGACCAAATCTGTATGTGAAAAAATGGCAACATGTTAACTAGCACCTTCCGTACATCAGATGAGACACCCATTCAAGTCTATGGGTGTGCAAAAAAAATCAGAAGTCATATCGAGCCATAGTACATCTGATTTTTACAGATTAATTTCTGTTCTGTAACATAGGAAACTGTAAATGGTCTTGTAATTGATTAATAGCGTCTGTAAAAAAACAACGTATATGGACAGCACACAGGTTGCAACACGGATTACAAGTGAAGCAAATCGTCCTCCAAGTTTTCTGGACAAAATGCTGAACGATTTCTTTTACGGTCATGTGAACCTAACCTTACTGAAAATGTCAGGTATTATTTGTGTTATGGTCAGTGTGAATCTGGGGCAAAAGTGGGCAGAGCAGGCAGTCTGTTAGCTTCAGCAAATAGTGGCAGAATACTTAGATTTGTCAGGAAAGCCCTGTAGTATCAGTATTTCTTATTGTCTATGCTGTTAGCCCCTTAACCTCCAAGGGTGGTTTGCACTTTAATGACCGGGCCAATTTTTACAATTCTGACTACTGTCCCTTTATGAGGTAATAACTCTGGAACGCTTCAATGGACCTTGGCAACTGAGAAAGTTTTCTCATGATATATTGTACTTCATGTTAGTGATAAAATTTATTTGCTATGACTTGCATTTATTTATGAAAAAAATGGAAATATGGCAAAAATTTAGAAAATTTTGAAATTTTCAAACTGAATTTTTATGCCCTTAAAACAGAGAAATATGTCACACAAAATAGTTACTAAATAACCTTTCCCACGTCTACTTTACATCAGCATAATTTTGGAAACAAAATTTTTTTTTGTTAGGAAGTTATAAGGGTTAAAAGTTGACCAGCGATTTCTCATTTTTACAACACCATTTTTTTTAGGGACCACATCACATTTTAAGTCACCATTCTAAAAACTGCACCCCTCAAGGTGCTCAAAACCACATTCAGGAAGTTTATTAACCCTTCAGGTGCTTCACAGGAATTTTTGGAATGTTTTAAAAAAAATGAGCATTTAACTTTATTTTCACAAAATATTTACTTTAGATCCAATTTTTTTTATTTTACCAAGGGTAACAGGAGAAGTTGGACCCCAAAAGTTGTTGTGCTATTTGTCCTGAGTACGCTGATACCTCATATGTGGGGGGGGAACCACTGTTTGGGCGAACGGCAGGGCTCGGAAGGGAAGGAGTGCCGTTTGACTTTTCAATGCAAAATTGGCTGGAATTGAGGTTGGACGCCATGCTGCGTTTGAAGAGCCTCTGATGCGCCTAAACAGTGGAAACCCTCCACAAGTGACACCATTTTGGAAAGTAGACCACATTGCAACTTATCTAGATGTGTGGTGAGCACTTTGAACCTCCAAGTGCTTCACTGAAGTTTATAACGTAGAGCCGTAAAAATAAAAAAATCATAATTTTTCCTCAAAAATGATCTTCTCACCCTCAATTTTTTATTTTTCCAAGGGAAACAGGAGAAGTTGGACCCCAAAAGTTGTTGTGCAATTTGTCCTGAGTACTCTGATACCCCATATGTGAGGGTAAACCACTGTTTTGGCACATGGCAGAGCACGGAGGGAAGGAGCGCCGTTTGACTTTTTCAAATATATCGCACATTAGTGGTGATCAGAAATTTAAAGGACCCCACACAATGGTATAAAAATATACAAATGTTTTATTAATTAACAATGACGATACAACAAGAATTACATAAAATAATGAAAGGTACAAAAGCACAAAACCAAGGAGGGACATATAACCATGGTGGGATGAACCAACCACAGCAGATACCAGTAATTTACTAAATTGTAAATTTCCCTAATGGAAAAGCCCTACTAATATATAATGGGTGTATACTTGACACTGTAAACGATTGGTTATAACTACCAATATAATAATGCTGTCATTACTGCGGTCATCACAATGGCATCGTGCTGCTGTAAACAATCTGCACTACCATATCCCCAAAATGGCAAGGTATATAGAGGGCAACCACAAACACTGGGAGTAGAAAACTGAAAGGTGGTCAAAATGAACCTACCGCTAGTTCTGCAGGGATCCACCTGGACGTCCCTCTGCCCCGACGCGCGTTTCGCACTGCTTCTTCCTGGAGGCGTGAAAGGGCAGGGGGACGCCCGGTTTAAATAAGGCCATGGCTAGCATAATAATCAAAGATGAAGTGAAAACCCCTGTGTTAACAAAGATGAAATCCAGAGTACGCACAATATTCATTAACACTGCAATGATAAATTACTGCGCCTGCGTATGGCTACGTAATCACTACTGGCCAATGAAAATGGTCCAAAGCAATCACGTGTCTACACACAGAAGGTCCTGTAGGCGCTTAACCAAAAGGCATAACAGTGCATGCGTCTAATCACGTGGTGACGCCCGTCCAATGAGGAAATGAATGTCATCACGTGTTCAAAAGGTCCTGTAAGTATTAACACAGTACAATGATGCGCATGCGTAAGGAACCGCAATTTTTCCTCACAAATAGTCAAAATATAATGCCACAAAAATAATTAGATTAAAAGGAGTTACCATTATTATAATGAAATATAAGCGCATGAATATATAGAAATGTTAAAAGGGTCCTGTAACTATGAAGGTATATATCGGCGCATGCGTGTGTCATAAGGTGCTGTTAGTTAATAGGAGAGAAGAGAGGCGGTCACGTGTCAAAAATGACAGATCCAATAAGGAATATATACATCCCCGACACGTATAGACCTCCTAAACGACTTTCAACAGCCCACATGACCCGCACGCGCACCATCCTTCAAAGTCAGGAACTAATTAATCCTCTTGCAGACCATAAATAATCAATAGTTCATTCTTCTTGCCCGGTTGATTGGTTGGCCACTTACCTTGATGGTGAAGATGCATCCTCTTGTCGTCAGGCTGCTGGAGACGTCTGATGAAACAAGAAGACCCTACAATCAAATCTATATATTAATCATTTATATATCAATTGTGGTTCATGGTTGTTTTTCTTAATAATATTTGGGTTTTCACTTATTCATTGTAATTTAATGGTGTTTATGGTAGTATCATTTTATTATCCACATTATTATTATTATTATTTCAATATACCCTATAATGATATATTCATATATTTTATTATTATTTATTTATGATTATTGCACGAATAGGAAATATTTTATATTATATTTATTTATATTATTTTCACATCTGGGGTTTCTTATAATATTCACTATATATATACATATATTATAATTGTATATTGGTTAATGTAGGGTTTGGATTATTTATGGTCTGCAAGAGGATTAATTAGTTCCTGACTTTGAAGGATGGTGCGCGTGCGGGTCATGTGGGCTGTTGAGAGTCGTTTAGGCGGTCTATACGTGTCGGGGATGTATATATTCCTTATTGGATCTGTCATTTTTGACACGTGACCGCCTCTCTTCTCTCCTATTAACTAACAGCACCTTATGACACACGCATGCGCCGATATATACCTTCATAGTTACAGGACCCTTTTAACATTTCTATATATTCATGCGCTTATATTTCATTATAATAATGGTAACTCCTTTTAATCTAATTATTTTTGTGGCATTATATTTTGGCTATTTGTGAGGAAAAATTGCGGTTCCTTACGCATGCGCATCATTGTACTGTGTTAATACTTACAGGACCTTTTGAACACGTGATGACATTCATTTCCTCATTGGACGGGCGTCACCACGTGATTAGACGCATGCGCTGTTATTAGTGTTGAGCGATACGATAATGCAAATATCGGCTATCGGCCGATATTAGCTCTATCGGCCTTTCGATAATTCGTTTCGATATTTTCGTCTTATCGAATACCGGAATCGGATTTGTCACTGTCACTGTGAGTGTCCGTCGGTCGGGTCTGTCAGGAGTCAGCGGCACTTACCTGGCAGAAGATCTCCGGCGGTCACGTCCTGGACTGCTTGATGGCCGCCATTATCTTCTCCCTGGCGGTCACATGCAGTTTTTCGCGATAACTGCAGTGACTGCTGGGTAATCCCGGCCGTAAAGCAGTCAGTCCGATGACGTCACCGCCGGGGAAGCAGGTAATCAGCTGTGCTGCGCCGGGATGACAGGCTCTGCCTGTCATTCTGATGTAGCAGAGCTGGATCGTCGTGGGACACTCGTTACTATGGACTGCGTCGGTCAGGTGGTATACTTTTTTTTTTTTCATTTTTTTACAGGAGATCGATGGCGTCGCAGGATGAGACAGTAATAAAAGAAATGAAAACTGTGTTTTTTTTTTTTTATTAAATTAAAAAACTTTTTTAGGAACATTCACCCGTCCGGGTACATAAACAATTTAACTATTTACATACAGGGACCCTGTCCAGGTTATTTAGACTTCTTTGGCTGGCCTCTTCCAGGTACCACCTGGTACTCTTCTTGAGATTGCCAAACATCCGAGGCACCAAGGACCACCAGGACCTGATGACGTCGTGTGGCCTGTACAGTGACGTCGTGACCCGCTATCTGGGTCTGTGTGGCCACCTCTTTCATCTCCCTCCGGGTCTGGAGCCCTATGTCACGGACTGAACGAACCCCAGGGGGCCTAACAGGCGCCGGGTACGGGCCACGTATCGATATCATGTCCATGGGTGGGTCTGCTGAGGAGACCACTGAGGGAGGCTGGGGAGATTTACGGCGTGGGGTGGGCACTTTTGCAGAGGCCTGGATGTGGGAGGCTGAAGGCTTCGAGGGTCTCACAGGTTCCTCACACACTGGGGAGTAGGGGTCGCACCTGGTAACATTTAGGGCGTACCACCCATTGTAACCCCAGTGTCGGGTGTAAGTCACCAAGTCTCCTGGCAACAGGTCCCTCCCCGGGTGTCCTTCTGGGAGGTGAGCCTCCACGTCCCGCTGGGTCACAAAGACTTCTAAATAAAGTCCAGGCTCCTTGATGAAGCCCCAACCACCTTTCAATTTAAAGTTCCGTACTGCACCCTTACGCCGCGGCTCACTCAGGGTTCCTTTATCCTTTCTCATCCGGTCCTTATCTGCCCGGTCCTTCTCCAGGTGACGTTGGCGAAGTTTTAGGGTTTCTCGCTGCTCCCTTTGTCGCTCTGCTTCCCGCTCCCAACGTCTCCACTCTTCCTCCTGACGCCGGTTGAAATTCTCCTCCACCAGCTGCTCCATGTCTCCACCACTCCACTGCAGCTTACAGTGTCCGGTTTGCGGCAGCTCTCCTGTCGCCCCCCAGTCCTGGCGGCGCTCCCCTGCGGAGGAAGCAGACGGCTCTAAATCAGATGACAGTCGGGGCTCCGGTACAGGCAGGTAGTGCTCTGGTGCCTGCGCGGCCTCCTCCATGAGGACGGGTGTCGCTTCTTCTGTCTCAGCGACGGGGGCAGACAGCGGGATCTGGGGTGCTGCTGACGGTGCTGCGTTTTTGCAGGAACGGGTGCCTCCACTGCGACAACGTCAACCAGATCACATTGCAAGGACTCCTCTACTAGAACGGGTGCCTCACCTTCCGGTACAGACACTTCAGGTAAGAGGGATTGGCGCCGCTCCAAGTTTATTTTTAGGGCACGCCAGCTGGCTTCCATCCTGGCGACCTCCTCCCGGTGCCGGGCCAGGCCTCTTAGGGTATCCTCCGCTTCTTGCAGCGTAGGAGGGTTTACAGGCCGGGTGCCCAACGGTGATTCTGTGGCGATCGGGTCGCTTCCGTGGGGGGAGAGCTCTGACTGCTCCATCCCTTCCCACTTCTGCTCGTCGTGTCCATTAGCCATCTCTGCCAAGTCACATGTGTCATTAGCATCTGGAGAGGGCCCCTCTTTTGTAGTGAGGCGGGACCTTTGTGTTAGTTTCCGCACACTGAGGAGGATGAGGAGGCGGAACTGAAGAGCTGGGGCACGATCTTACATTGCAGTACCATTTAGAGTGGTCGGCCATCGTTTTCACGCCACTGAGTGAGTGACACCCACGAAGAGCACGCCCTTCTTCTTCACCAGTGCCTCGTCATGACGCAGATATGGCGGAAAAATGGCAAATACATTCTCTGATGATTTTAGCAATTCTCAAGCACAAAACCAGTGCAATTCAGGCACACAGGACTCGCTTATAGCGAGCTACAGAATCCTGTTCGTGACGCCCAAGTTGAGTCGCACAGAGCCAGAGGTTTTCGGGGTACTCGGCACCGAGCCCGTCGACTTCTATGGGGTATGTCACGTCTTTACCCGGCAATTGAATTAGAGTCGATTTTACTATGTAGAAGTGTATAAACTATAAATATATGTATATATATATGTCACAATGACATGTATATATATATATATATATATATATATGTATTCTATGTGTGTATATTTAGTGTTTACAAGGAAATAAAGGTTTTTTTTAATTTCGATATTTTGTTCCCATAGACTTACATGGGACTTCCGCTATCGAAATCGGATATTGACGATATTTAGTGCTATCGGCGATACAATTTCGATACGATATTTTTAGATATCGAGCAATATCGCTCAACACTAGCTGTTATGCCTTTTGGTTAAGCGCCTACAGGACCTTCTGTGTGTAGACACGTGATTGCTTTGGACCATTTTCATTGGCCAGTAGTGATTACGTAGCCATACGCAGGCGCAGTAATTTATCATTGCAGTGTTAATGAATATTGTGCGTACTCTGGATTTCATCTTTGTTAACACAGGGGTTTTCACTTCATCTTTGATTATTATGCTAGCCGTGGCCTTATTTAAACCGGGCGTCCCCCTGCCCTTTCACGCCTCCAGGAAGCAGTGCGAAACGCGCGTCGGGGCAGAGGGACGTCCAGGTGGATCCCAGCAGAACTAGCGGTAGGTTCATTTTGACCACCTTTCAGTTTTCTACTCCCAGTGTTTGTGGTTGCCCTCTATATACCTTGCCATTTTGGGGATATGGTAGTGCAGATTGTTTACAGCAGCACGATGCCATTGTGATGACCGCAGTAATGACAGCATTATTATATTGGTAGTTATAACCAATCGTTTACAGTGTCAAGTATACTAGCGGATAGTTACCCATTATATATTAGTAGGGCTTTTCCATTAGGGAAATTTACAATTTAGTAAATTACTGGTATCTGCTGTGGTTGGTTCATCCCACCATGGTTATATGTCCCTCCTTGGTTTTGTGCTTTTGTACCTTTCATTATTTTATGTAATTCTTGTTGTATCGTCATTGTTAATTAATAAAACATTTGTATATTTTTATACCATTGTGTGGGGTCCTTTACATTTCTGATCACCACTAATGTGCGATATATAGATTATGTGGTATAAGATTCACATTTTGTGGGCATATATTGTGATTTCTCTGTCATTTGCTGTTGTTTAACAGAGCCCTTATTCAAATGGATTTCAAAGCCAAAGAGAGTTCTTGGCAAATGAAGGCTTCAAATATGTTTCAAAAAGGTGCAGGAGCACATTTTACTTCAGTCTCTAGTGGTTATCAAGAAAAATTAAAAAAATATAAAAATGCGCTACATAAAAAAAATTAAAATCTGGTGGACCAAGGTCACCTTGGAGAGTTATTTTTCCCAGAAAATAGTACCCAGAGGATTAAGAGTTAATATCTTTCCTACATTTGACCTGGGAGACGAAAATCTTGTTAATCGTTGGATCAAGGCCGCAAACACTTGTTCACTTGAGTTCATTTCCATCATTATTGAAAAGAACATTGCATCTTTAAAAGCCATTGAGGTTGAAATTGATAATTTGCAGAAATCATTGCAACAAGAATTGAGTGGTGAAAAATTTGAAGAAGTAATTAAAAAATTGATAGTGATGTTGAAAAATGGGAAAATAATATCAGCATGAATAAACAAAAGAAATATGAAAGGGATTTAAATGATTTTGAATCCAATAAAGTGTTTCGGTGGCAATTGAGAAATGATTCCATGAAAAGAAAAATGTCTCGCAGTTCATCTACTGTATCTATTTCATCCATGAGTGAGAGTGGTGGATCGGTATATGAGGGGAGATATGGCCCCAAAACCAGACAATTCTATAAGAAAAATTCAGTTGTCAAGAAGTCAGATAAGGATGGGATTAAGGTAATTAATTTGTCTTCCCATGAATTAACTGTGGATCAGGAGAGTGTATTATCTAGAGGTTTGACATTTTCTCCTTCAATTGAATTAGATCCATTCACGGTCATAAAAGATCTCCATCTTTTTGCAAGAAAGTTGGTGTTGAGGAGGTTACATGCCAGGAGAGAAGTTGATGTGGGCTTTCCTTCTTTGGAGGAACAACAGGCACTTGATGTTTTGGAGTCGTTATTGGGGGAAAATGTTCCTACAGTAAGTGGTTATACTGATAACGATTTTCCTGTTAATGACATTGATGAGGGTGTCTCTGGTTATAATATTGATGAAGGTGCCTCACTTGGGAATAGGGAATTCCCTATTAAGATTCTTGGTACTTCAAAGAAATTCCCGGCATTATCCATGGTGCCTGCTGTTGGCACCTTTACTAAAATGGTGTCTTTGGATGTTGAAAGGCTGATGAAGACCAAAAATAGGGCATTCAAAAATCTTGGCAAAAGTGAAAATGATGCATTGCAGCAGTTAAAAACATGGGATGATGTTGTCTTCAAAATGGCTGATAAAGGAGGTAATATAGTGGTGTGGCCAAATGCGATGTATGAGGTACAGGCATTTAAAATTTTGAATAATTCAGTTGAATACAAGCCACTCACTTTTAATCCCATGAGTGGATATAAGGCAGAACTGATTTCAATCTTGCATAAAGCATATGAAGACAACATCATCCCAAAAAGATTGCTGGAAATGTATGAAAAATTAAATCCCAGATTGGCCACTTTTTATTTAATTCCAAAGGTCCATAAAGATCCCTCTAACCCTCCGGGAAGGCCCATTATATCGGCAAATGAGGGACTTTGTGAGATCATTTGTGACGTGATTGAATATTTTTTGAAGCCCCTGGTGATGCAACTGCCTTCCTTCATTAAGGACACCACTGCTGCATTAGGACATCTGGAGAACATTCAGTTGACCGACGATATGGTACTTGTCACGGCCGATGTCGAGGCATTGTATTCCTCGATCAACAATGCGGATGGACTAAGGGCAGTGGAAAGATACTTACAGCATAGTAACCTGACCAAAGAGATGGCATCTTTCATCCTTATTCTACTAGAATTTGTGCTAACACACAATGTGTTCATCTTTAAAGAAAAAATCTATTTACAACAAAGAGGCACCGCTATGGGTGCCTCTTGTGCACCCTCCTACGCCAATCTTTTCATGGGGGCGTGGGAGTGGTCGATTTTTCAAGGTGACGAAATGGTGGGAGTTGATCGGGTCCATAACTGGATCCGGTATATAGACGACATTCTGTTTATTTGGGAGGGTCCAGTTGTGGACCTGGAAATTTTCATCAATCAGTTAAATGACAATAATCAAAATATCAAGCTGACATACAAATTTGGTCGCCAAATTGATTTTTTGGATTTATCAATTTCAGCTCTCCCTAATGGTCGTTTGTCTACCACCATCTATCGAAAGCCCACGTCAACTAACTCTCTTTTACACGCCACATCGGCACATCCCAAATATACTATTCAAGGCATACCTATTGGCCAGTTCATCAGAGCAAAAAGGATCTGCTCGGATGATTCTCTGTTTGAGCAACAATCAAAGATTCTGAAAAGACGCTTTCAGGAAAGAGGATACGGTCATCGCTCTGTTCAAAGAGGATATATTAAAGCAAGAAATACACCTAGAAATCAGCTATTGCATAAGAATCAACCAGTGGCACCATCAACTGATGGTGACCAACAGGTAAGGTTCATTACAAACTACAATAGTAGGTGGTCGGACCTTAGAAGGATTGTGGAAAAAAATTGGAGTATTCTGTTTACGGACCCGGTCCTGAAAAAATGCCTTCCTAGTCTTCCATCGTTTGTGGCAAAACGGGCTCCTAATTTACGGGATATTTTGGTGCATAGTTGTTATGATCCTAAAGGTAGAGCCAAAAAAGGAAGACTTTCAGAAAGAAAAGGGTTTTTCCCTTGTGGGTTTTGCAAGGGATGTGGGAACATGAGAAAGAGTACCACATTTTCCAATTTTGACAATTCCAGAGAATTCTCCATAAGAGCACACATTACGTGCTCATCAAAAGGGGTGGTGTACTGCGCAGAATGTCCTTGTGGTAAGAAATATGTAGGGATGACAAGTAGGGAATTAAAAATCAGGGTGCGTGAGCACTGTTTGGATATTGAGAAGGCCAAGACGGTCAATGATGTTACGTCCCTAAAGAATTTGCCAAGACATTTCAAGAAATATCACCAAAGTAATTCTAGACTCCTCTTATTTAAGGGAATTGATATTGCAGATTTGGGTCAGAGAGGGGGGGATTTGGCAAAAAGAGTGGCAAAAAAGGAATGCCAGTGGATTTTTAGGTTAGGTACTCTCATTCTTCAGGGTCTTAATGAGAGTTTTGGGTTCAGCGCATACTTGTAATTAACCTTTAGACTTTTTAGGTGTTCGGGGTTTTTTCTTATTTTAACATGTATTTTTCCAGGATATTATATTCTTATGTCTTATTAATTGTTTTGTCAACATATTCTCTTAGTTCATTCTTCTTGTCCGGTTGATTGGTTGGCCACTTACCTTGATGGTGAAGATGCATCCTCTTGTCGTCAGGCTGCTGGAGACGTCTGATGAAACAAGAAGACCCTACAATCAAATCTATATATTAATCATTTATATATCAATTGTGGTTCATGGTTGTTTTTCTTAATAATATTTGGGTTTTCACTTATTCATTGTAATTTAATGGTGTTTATGGTAGTATTATTTTATTATCCACATTTATTATTATTATTATTTCAATATACCCTATAATGATATATTCATATATTTTATTATTATTTATTTATGATTATTGCACGAATAGGAAATATTTTATATTATATTTATTTATATTATTTTCACATCTGGGGGTTTCTTATAATATTCACTATATATATACATATATTATAATTGTATATTGGTTAATGTAGGGTTTGGATCATTTATGGTCTGCAAGAGGATTAATTAGTTCCTGACTTTGAAGGATGGTGCGCGTGCGGGTCATGTGGGCTGTTGAGAGTCGTTTAGGCGGTCTATACGTGTCGGGGATGTATATATTCCTTATTGGATCTGTCATTTTTGACACGTGACCGCCTCTCTTCTCTCCTATTAACTAACAGCACCTTATGACACACGCATGCGCCGATATATACCTTCATAGTTACAGGACCCTTTTAACATTTCTATATATTCATGCGCTTATATTTCATTATAATAATGGTAACTCCTTTTAATCTAATTATTTTTGTGGCATTATATTTTGGCTATTTGTGAGGAAAAATTGCGGTTCCTTACGCATGCGCATCATTGTACTGTGTTAATACTTACAGGACCTTTTGAACACGTGATGACATTCATTTCCTCATTGGACGGGCGTCACCACGTGATTAGACGCATGCGCTGTTATGCCTTTTGGTTAAGCGCCTACAGGACCTTCTGTGTGTAGACACGTGATTGCTTTGGACCATTTTCATTGGCCAGTAGTGATTACGTAGCCATACGCAGGCGCAGTAATTTATCATTGCAGTGTTAATGAATATTGTGCGTACTCTGGATTTCATCTTTGTTAACACAGGGGTTTTCACTTCATCTTTGATTATTATGCTAGCCGTGGCCTTATTTAAACCGGGCGTCCACCTGCCCTTTCACGCCTCCAGGAAGAAGCAGTGCGAAACGCGCGTCGGGGCAGAGGGACGTCCAGGTGGATCCCAGCAGAACTAGCGGTAGGTTCATTTTGACCACCTTTCAGTTTTCTACTCCCAGTGTTTGTGGTTGCCCTCTATATACCTTGCCATTTTGGGGATATGGTAGTGCAGATTGTTTACAGCAGCACGATGCCATTGTGATGACCGCAGTAATGACAGCATTATTATATTGGTAGTTATAACCAATCGTTTACAGTGTCAAGTATACACCCATTATATATTAGTAGGGCTTTTCCATTAGGGAAATTTACAATTTAGTAAATTACTGGTATCTGCTGTGGTTGGTTCATCCCACCATGGTTATATGTCCCTCCTTGGTTTTGTGCTTTTGTACCTTTCATTATTTTATGTAATTCTTGTTGTATCGTCATTGTTAATTAATAAAACATTTGTATATTTTTATACCATTGTGTGGGGTCCTTTAAATTTCTGATCACCACTAATGTGCGATATATAGATTATGTGGTATAAGATTCACATTTTGTGGGCTTATATTGTGATTTCTTTGACTTTTTCAAAGCAAAATTGGCTGGAATTGAGATCGGACGCCATATCGCGTTTGGAGAGCCCCTGATGTGCCTAAACAGTGGAAACCCCCCACAAGTGACCCCATTTTGGAAACTAGACTCCTCAAGGAACTTATCTAGATGTGTGGTGAGCACTTTGAACCCCCAAGTGCTTCACAGAAGTTTATAACGCCCAGGCGTGAAAATAAAAAAAACATTTTTTCAATAAACATGATCTTTTAGACCCCAATTTTTTATTTTCCCAAGGGTAACGGGAGAAATTGGACCCCAAAAGTTGTCCAATTTGTCCTGAATACGCTGATACCCCATATATGGGAGAAAACTACTGTATGGGCACACGTTGGGGCTCGGAAGGGAAGTAGTGACATTTTAGAATGCCGACTTTGATGGAATGGTCTGCAGGCGTCATGTCGCGTTTGGAGAGCCCTTGATGTGTCTAAACAGTGGAAACCCCACAAGTGACCCCATTTTGGAAACTAGACCCCCCAAGTAACTTATCTAGATGTTTGGGGAGAACTTTGAACCCTCAAGTGCTTCACAGAAGTTTATACCGTAGAGCCATAAAAATAAAAAATCATTTTTTCCACAAAAATTATATTTTTGCCCCCAATTTTTTATTTTCCCAAGGGTAACAGAAGAGATTGGACTACAAGAGTTATTTATTGTGCAATTTGTCCTGAGTACGCTGATACCCCATATGTGGGGGTAAACCACTGTTAGGGCGCATGCCAGAGCTCGGAAGGGAAGGAGCACCATTTGACTTTTTCAACGCAGAATTGGCTGGAATTGAGATCAGATGCCATGTCACGTTTGGAGAGCACCTGATGTGCCTAAACAGTGGAAACCCCCCAATTCTAACTCCAACCAAAACTCCAACACACCCCTAACCCTAATCCCAACCCTAACCATAACCCTGACCACAAACCTAACCCTAACACACCCCTAACTCTAATAACTCAACCCTAACCCTAATGGGAAAATGGAAATGCATTTTTATAATTTAATTATTTTTCCCTAACTAAGGGTGTGATAAAGGGGGGTGTGATTTACTATTTATAGCGGGGTTTTATATCGGGTTTTTATGATTGGCAGCTGTCACATACTAAAAGATGCTTTTTATTGCAAAAAATAGTTTTTGCATCACAACATTTTGAGAGCTATAATTTTTCCATATTTTGGCCCACAGAGTCATGTGAGGTCTTATTTTTTGCGGTACGAATTGACGTTTTTATTGGTACCATTTTTGGGCACATGACAATTTTTAAACACTTTTAATTACGATTTTTGGGAGGCAGAATGAACAAAAACCAGCAATTCATGAATTTCTTTTGGAGGGGCGTTTACACCATTCCGCGTGTGGTAAAATTGATAAAGTAGTTTTATTCTTCGGGATAGTACAATTACAGCAATACCTCATTTGTATCTTTTTTATGTTTTGGCGCTTTTATACAATAAAAACAATTTTATATAAAAAATATTTATTTTAGCATCGCTTTTTTCTGCGAGCTATAACTTTTTAATTTTTTTGCTGATGATGCTGTATGGCGGCTCATTTTTTGCGAGACAAGATGACGTTTTCAGCAGTGCCAAGTTTATTTATATCAGTCTTTTTGATCGCGTTATTCCACTTTTTGTTCGGCGGTATTATGATAAAGCATTGTTTTTTTGCCTGGTGTTTTTTAAGGGGTTCACTAAAGGGCTTCACTAGTGGGACAGTTTTATAGGGCGGGTCGTTACGGACGCGGCGATACTAAATATGTGTACTTTTATTGTTTTTTCTATGTACTTAATAATAATGTGTTTATTGGAGAAAATATATATATATATATATATATATATATATATATATATATTTTTTTTTTTTTATTTATTTAGGGATTTTTAAAAAAAATATTTTTACACATTTATTTTATTGTTTTAACATTGTCCCAGGGTGATACATCATGATATAGTGTCAGATCGCTGATCTGACAGTTTGCATAGCACTCTGCCAGATCAGCGATCTGACAGGCACTGCACGAGGCTTGCCGACGCCTGCTGTCAGCAGGCACTGACAAGCCACCTCCCTGCAGGACCCGGAAGGACCCCGCGGCCATCTTGGAGGGAGGAGGCCCTCCGAACAAAGCAATCACATCGCGTTGCTCTGAGGGTCTCAGGGAAGCACGCAGGGAGCCCACTCCCTGCGCGATGCTTCCCTATGCAACCGGAATGCTGCGATCATGTTTGATCGCAGTGTGCTGGGGGTTAAAGTGCCAGGAGCAGTCCGTGACCATTCCTGGCACTTAGTGCCGTGTGTCAGTTGTGAGAATCAGCTGACACCCGGCCACGATCAGCTGCACTCCCCCCATGAGCGCGGCTGATCGTGTATGACGTACTATTCCGTCCTTGGGAAATAAGTCCCAGGTCACATGGACAGAATAGTACGTCAGATGGAAGAAAGTGGTTAAAGTAGCACTCCATGCTTTTTATTCATTGTATGACTTGCTGCTCCATAAATAATTCATCTTGTATTACCTTATTGAGGTAATCCTTTTTATCTGGAAATATGTGTATTTCTTCATTCTCCTCCCTTCCCTCCAAACTGCGGCTCCATTACTGAAATAAAACAATGTTTTATATTTTATGCAAATGAGGCTGAAGTGCTCTGGGCCTGATGGAGCACATCGAAAGCCTCTGCCCGGCTTTATTGCCCACATAGCACCACCTTATCCACTGAGAGCTCATTGTATAGTCAAGCTACTAAGCTGTCAGCTTAGGAAAAAAGTAGGTGATGCGAGTGTGATAGGAGTAACTCACGTTAGTCTCTTGCATCAATACCCGGCACTGCCGACTGCACTCGGGATCGGAGTGTGCGGCGGCATTTATTTATATGCAGCTAAATGCACCGGTCACGAGTGCCGGCGACAGTGCGGGTATTGATGCGAGAGATCGTGCAAGTTTCTCGCATAACACTCGCAAGTGTGACCCCGGCCTTACTGAGATAGGAGATGGCAGTTGGCGAACTTGTAATAAAATGTCTGTCTCGCTCCAATTCCTCACCACTCCTCTCTTCATAGAATTTTAAAAGCACCTATCTCAGAAACATGAAAATATGTCTTCACTGAATATGTATTGAGAAATATCAGATTTGAAAAAAAAAAAAAACGCTTTAAAGTTTCAAATCTGTAATGAAAAAAGCAGCAGCATGTACATGAGATTTCAGAAATCTCATTCACTTTAATAGTACTCCTCTGCAAAAATGCAAAGTGTGAAGAAGAACTAACACTTCTATTTTTTAACGCAGTCTTACTTTGTAGCACTTTTTTCCAGACCTGCCTAAAACCTTTGCACAGTACTATATACCACAATGAAGGCTCAAACCAATGTGAACAGAGCCTAAACACTAAATGTGACTATACAGACCAAGTAAAGAATATCACTATGATCATTTTAACCCTTCAGTTACTTTTGAGCCATACTCAGTGCTAATTTTAATTTTTGTAACGATGTTCTACAGCAGTGAAAATGTATATATTTGTCTGTGATTAGAAAATATGTCTGTTCACCCTCTGCACACAGCATTATTCCTGCCCTGAGGCTGTATCTTTTATTGCAGTTCAGTCCTAATTGACGTCAATAGTGGCTGATCTTTAACACAACAAAAATTCCAATACACAGTAGTGGCGCTCTTTGTAAATAGTTTTTCTAATTTTTTTTGTCAAACAGATTAAGATTTTTGTTTAAAAAATGCTTAATGTGAGTTTAAGGTTAAGAGCTCAGACCCATATGTGAGAAAAAAAAAGTTCCGATATCAGGGCCGTAAAAACGGACGAGTGTTATGTGAGTGCCATGCGATTGGCTTACAAGTGCAATGCGTTTTTTTAATCGCAACATCGGTTTAACATCAGTATGTCATGTGTATGTAATCCGTATGTGATGCGTTCTTCTCAGGAGTTATAAATGCAAAATTATCCTTGATTAGTAGGGAATTGCACTGTGCAATCCCTATCTAAATCCCTTTAGCAATATGTGCGATACTGAGCACATCCATATATTCTCCAGGATTGATTTTTGATCCCCCAAAAGGAAGTATGGCTGTTAGGAATCTCAGTTGGAATACTACTGTGGAGCTTTTATTTAACTGGGTGTTATCCTGGGAGTATGGGGTTGGCCATTCACCTGTTTTTGCTCCGAGTAGGCGGCGAAGATTTTGGGTACATCCATTACTCACCCTGCCCTGCAAGGGCATTTTGGAAGGCTCTATGAACATCTAAGAAGCCATCCTGACAAATTTATGGCCTACACCAGAATGTCACTGAAGAGCTGACATATTACTTGCGGAACTTCGTCCAGGCATAACGTTTCAGACATCACGTTTCCGCAAAAGTATTTCTGCTGAAGAACGGCCTCTGCTTACCCTGAGGTATGTTTATTAAATTGTAATTTCGCCTATTATGAACAATTGTAAATGTTTTTGATGTTATTTTTCACTAAGCCTATATTTGCATAGAATGTTAAGCTGTATAACCTTTAAAATATTAACAACACCTACATCTAAATGATTGCGATTTCTTTGAAGCAATGTGTAAGTAACCTTACTAAAAACTTCTATTTCTTTGTAGATTTCTTGCCACAGGACAGTCATATGCTTCCCTCCATTTGGAATTTCTCCTTGGATGTACTACCATATCAAATGTAGTTAAGCACACCTGTGGCCAAATCTGGGAGCGTCTGAAGGAAAACGTTATGCCGGAGCCAACCCCGGAACACAGGGAGCGCATTGCAAATCGGATCTACCAGACACATAATTTCCCAAATTGTCTGGGGGCTTTAGATGGTAAGCACATCCATGTCAAGAAGCCGCCGAACTCAGGGTCCCAATACTACAATTATAAACATTTTTTTTCATTAGTGCTGTTGGCCTTAGTTGACAGCAGCTACAATTTTATAATTGGGGCCTATGGAAGAACTGGAGATTCCAAGATCTCTTTTCCTTAATGGGTCGGCGGCTTTAGGATAAACAACTGGGTTACATAGTTTAGTGTCATCAGCAACGACTGACTCTTTACTCTCAATCCCGTCCATTTAAAAAGGTTAAAAAGAATCGGTCCTGGCACAGATAACTGCTGTACCCCACTGCTGACTATATCCCATTTAGAGAACGTACCATTTACGATAACTCTATTTCCTGTCATTTAGCCAATTTCTTACTCATCTGCCTAGTTTCCCCAGTCATTGTTTCTGTAGCTTCAGTATAAGTCTGTTATGTGGAACTGTATCAAATGCCTTTGCAAAGTCCAGATAAATCACATCAGTCGCATTACCTACATCCAGATTTTCACTTACCTCCTCATAGAAACCCAACATGTTAGTTAGACATGACTTATTCTTCATGAATCCATGCTGGTTGTCAGTTATCATATTATTATCTACATTATATTTCTGCCGTCATCTATTATAATGTCCTCAAAAATCTTGCACACTACTGATGTCAGGCTTAGTGGACGGTAGTTGCCTGGATCCACCTTCTTAACTTTCTTAAATATTGGTACCACGTGAGCCAATATGAGGTAAGAATATGAGATAGTGGTCTGTCAACTATAGAGCTCAATTCTCAGTATCCGTGGATGAATGCCATCTTGGCCGGGGGATTTGTCAATGTTTAAATTGCTCAGACGAAGATGTACTTTTTGCGTTAAACTAGTTATATCAGGTTGTGAATTTTGATTTTTTGTCTTGTTGAATGATCCCTGTAACAGACAGTACATTGGTGAAAACGAATGAACAGTGCCTGTTTAATATCTCTGCCTTTTCTTTATCCTGTGATTATCTTGTTATTGTCGTCTTTTAAGGGCCTGACACCATTTAGTTTTTTCTTTTTAGCATTGATGTACAGTACAAACCAAAAGTTTGGACACACACTCATTTAAAGATTTTTCTGTATTTTCATGACTATGAAAATTGTACATTCACACTGAAGGCATCAAAACTATGAATTAACACATGTGGAATTATATACTTAACAAAAACGTGTGTAACAACTGAAATTATGTCTTATATTCTAGGTTCTTCAAAGTAGCCACCTTTTGCTTTGATGAGTGCTTTGCACACTCTTGGCCTTCTCTTGATGAGCTTCAAGAGGTATTCACCGGCAATGGTTTTCACTTCACAGGTGTGCCCTGTCAGGTTTAATAAGTGGGATTTCTGGCCTTATAAATGGGGTTGGGACCATCAGTTGTGTTGTGCAGAAGTCTGGTGGATACACAGCTGATAGTCCTACTGAATAGACTGTTAGAATTCGTATTATGGCAAGAAAGAAGCAGCTAAGAAAAACGAGTGGCCGTCATTACTTTAAGAAATGAAGGTCAGGCAGTCAGAAAAATTGGGAAAACTTTGAAAGTGTCCCCAAGTGCAGTTGCAAAAACCATCAAGCGCTACAAAGAAACTGGCTCACATGAGGACCGCCCCAGGAAAGGAAGACCAAGAGTCACCTCTGCTTCTGAGGATAAGGGTACCGTCACACTCAGTGACGTGACAGCGATCCCGACAACGATATGACCTGGCAGGGATCGTTGCTGCATTGCTATGTAGTCGCTGGTGAGATGCCAAACAGTCAGATCTTCCCAACAATGCAGCAACGATCGGCGACCCGTAGCGACCTGTGTAACGATGTGTTGCCTATGTGTCTCTGTGCTGAGTCGCTAATGAGATCGTTGGTAAAAGGTTTCAAACACACCGATGCATGCTACCCAGCGGGACCTCAACGATCAAAAAATGGTCCAGGCCATTCCAACACGATCAGCGATCTCACAGCAGCGGCCTGGTCGCTGCTACGTGTCAAACTTGGCGAGATCACTGTTGCGTCACAAAACTTGTGACTCAGCAGCGATGTCACTTAGTGTGATGGGGGCTTAAGTTTATCCGAGTCACCAGCCTCAGGAATCGCAGGTTAACAGCAGTTCAGATTAGAGACCAGGTGACTACCTCTTGAAGCTCATCAAGAGAATGCCAAGAGTGTGCAAAGCAGTCATCAAAGCAAAAGGTGGCTACTTTGAAAAACCTAGAATATAAGGGTGAGTTTCCACGGTCAGGAACCGCTGCGTGTTTGGCGCTGTGCGCTGGCACAGCGCCAAACACGCAGCATCCAGATGTTACAGCATAGTGGAGGGGATTTCAAGAAATCCCGTCTCCACTATGCGTAACAACACGCAGGCGGAAGACCTGCGTATCCGGACATGCTGCGCGTCTTTTCAGACCGCAGCATGTCCTAGCGTATTGCGGTGACGCTGCGTCGCCACAACGGAAATTAGCACAAGGGTATGCAGCCCTGCGTTCTTTCCGGAGGTGTTCCGGAGGTGTCCTGAACACCTCCGGAAAGAACGCGCGTCCGAAAGGGGGCGGGGCTTAGACGGAGCGGAATTTCCCCTCCGTCAAATGCGCTGTGTTTCCTGACGGTGGAAACACAGCCTCAGACATATTTTCAGTTGTTTCACACTTTTTTGTTAAGCATATAATTCCACATGTGTTAATTCATAGCTTTGATGCCTTCAGTGTGAATGTACAATTTTCATAGTCATGAAAATACAGAAAAATCTTTAAATGAGAAGGTGTGTCCAAACTTTTGGTCTGTACTGTATTTATAAAAAAATTTAGGATTTATTTTAATGTCATTTGGCAATTTGTTTCTCTGTAGATAACTTTGCTAGCTTGATTTCTTTTTTCTTTCTTATTTAGATTTTTATACTCCTGAAATGCTATTTCAGTATTCTCGGCTTTCAAGATTTTGAATGCCCTTTGTTTTTGTCTTATTAAACTTTATACTGTCTTATTTATCCATAAAGGTTTCTTTTTATTCCATGACATTTTATTACCAGAGGGTATAAGTTTTCTTCAGGATTCTAGTAGTATTTCCTTAAAAATGCCCCACTTATGTTCAGTAAAGATGTATATCTTTGTACCGTGTTAGCCAGTACAATTTGTTACCATCTTTTCAGTTAGCCATTAAAAGGTATCAACCACTGAGGACTCTCAACTCTAAATATCTTTCCACTTATGTTCAGTATCCCCAGTTACCAGGATGTTGTCCCAGTTTATATGATTAAGCTCTTCCCTTCATTTGTTGAAATCAACTTTCTTAAATTGTGCTAACAGGTTCTTTTTAAGACAAAAATTCACATACATATACACAATAAGGGGCTTCACTGTGATATCTAGTACATCTTATTTAATATTATGCTATCACTGCATAAACAAAGAATACCAAAAGACAAAATAATCATCATCATAATCCCATTAATGAAGCATTTATAAGTGGAGTCATTATGCATTCATAATGACGATGAGCTATGGAACAGCATGGTACTATGCTGAGAGAATGGAATTATGTTTACATATGTTTCTAGATAAAGAAAATGATAATTAAATATGTGTTAAGCCTTGTCTTTTCCAGTGTGTGGCCTTTAATGAATATCTTAGAGGCTGTGAATTACAGTACTTGTATTGAAGAAATGCTCTTTTACTAACTGACATGTCCATGGGAGCATACAATTTCCACGCTGTTTCTCAGAAGCATACAAAAGGTTTAACAATCGGTCACTCCCTGCTACAACAGATAATTCTAGTAGGGTCCTCTAAAGAGACCACTAAAGGTTCTCAGCTTAGACATTCCCCAACCTCCAGTTCTGCTGCAGTTAATTTGGTGAGCAGATACATTTCCGGTTTACCATAAAGGTTCTCATGTTGTCCAATTCTGCCTCAGTGAATATGATGGCTCCAAGACAACCTCTTTGGATTCGATAAGCTTGCATTCCATGGAATGTACCATGTGACACTTCTAGTCATCTGGGTTGCATATGTCCAGTGGATTCCAGGCTTCTAACATGTTCTGAACCTGCCCCAGTGTCACAGCAATAACTTGCATGCCTGCTCAGTGCCGCCCTACTCAGCATGGTCACCATGCAGAGTCTCCTCTTGTCAGTCCATCTCATTGCATTGCCTTTTGCAGCACTCCTCTTCACAGCTTAATCAGCATGTAGTTTCTATTTGGACTTAGGGCCCCGTCACACTCTTCAATGTCCCAGCGATCCCAACAATCCGACGTGGATGGGATCGCCGGGACATCGTTAACTGATCACTGGTGAGCTGTCACATATGCAGACTCACCAGCGATCAGGACCAGCGAGCACGCTGGTATCCAGTGTACACATCGGGTTACTAAGTGCTGCGCCGCGCTTAGTTACCCGATGTGTACCCTAGATACCAGCTCACAGCTTCTGCTGTACGCGCTGGGAGCTGGTATCCAGTATACACATCGGGTAACTAAGTGCTGCGCCGCACTTGGTTACCCGATATGTACCCTGGATACCAGTTCCCAGCTTCTGCTGTATGCGCTGGGAGCTCGCTGTTCGTCGGTCTCCCGCTGTCACACGCAGCAATGTATGCTGGCCAGCGGGAGACCAACGGTGAAAAAATGGTCCAGGCCATTCGACGACCATCAGCGATACCCAGCAGGGGGGCTGGTCGTCGCTGCGTGTCACACTAAGCGAGATCGCTGGCTAGGTCGCTATTGTGTCACAAAATCGGTGACGCTTCAGCGATCTCGCTTAGTGTGACGGGGGATCTAAAGGGGGGCATGGCCGATCTCTGCAGGAAATTAACTCTACTGTGTCCTGCATAGATTAGGTTCCATGGCCTATCCCGTGTCAGAAGGGTCTATATTAAGCAGCTCCTACCACCACTCTTTGTTTAAACGTTGGTTCCGAGCCTGGTAGCACCCGTTTATGCATTTCACAGTATTGTGCCTTGTGTTATTAAGCTGGCCTGTTTACCTGATCAGTTTAACTTCTCCATCCCTGTTTTGTAAACCTGTGCTGCCTCCCCTAACCGCGGACTGTCTATGCCTTTGACTTGCTCTCCTGTACCTCGTACCCGCGCCTGTCCCTCCGGTTAAATGCTGTAGTCCCAGGGACTGCCCTGAATTGCTATCTGGTGTCTACCAACAGCCCAGCCTATCCTTACCATCAGAAGCACTAGTAAAGACCAGGTAGACACTTAGCCACGCCCCTCCGTGGTAAGCACAGCCCGTGGTGCAGTGCGTTCACATCTACCAGTTACACCCAGCCTCCTTTCTCTTATACTTCTGGTTAGTATGTGAAAAATTCGCGCTTTGGCACTATTCTATGTCCGCTCAACCTGTGGCTGTTAAAGGTACATGATGACTGATTAAATCAGTCAACATGTGTGGTGGATGACGTAGGCTCGGCGTGTGTGCCCACATCAAAGACAGGGACAGGACCTTTGACGCAAATGTACATCAAGGTCATGAAGGGGTAATAGGCAAAAGGGAAAAAAGTCTCCGGCTGTTAAATATCCCCAGGCTCAATAATATGATGCAAGCATTTATATCTGTCAAGTATGTTCCTCCCCACCTAAAATACTAGGATTTCGAGCAAAAGACCATGATTATTTTTGTATGGTTAAAGTCTCAATTTCCTAAAGCTTTTCACTTTTCATGAATTTAAATCTATGGTAAGGGTCCATTTATGTGGATCGACTAGCAGCACTAAATGACCACTGATGGGTAGAAAAATATTTAGACTTGAGAGTCCTCAGTGGTTGATACCTTTTAATGGCTAACTGAAAAGATGGTAACAAATTGCAAGCTTTCGAGACTACTCAGGTCTCTTCATCAGGCTAGACTAATACAAAATCTGAAGAATCACATATATATATACACAACAGGACACAGGAATAATGCAATAGGTAACACAAGTGACGTGAAGCAGAACTGTCATTATGGCAGAGGGATGAACATAAATATTAGTATCAGAAAGGTCTGTAGTTTGTTATAGTATTGTTGTAATTTTTGCTCTGTGCTTTCTGTAAGTGTTTTCCTCAGAGTTTCAAATTGCCCTTGGACTTTACTCCTTATGCTGTAGCAGACATGCAAAAGATGGTTCCTTAGTCTTTCAGAAGTCCTGTGACAAAGGTTTTGTGCATAATGGGTATTGTAGGTATCACTGATGGGTAAGCATTTTTCTGATCGGCGGCTGTTTAATAGACCGTTCATCCAGCAGACTGCTGTAAATTATGTGCACGGAGCAATCTTAGGTAGATTGCTCAGTGCGCATAGGCTGCCATGGTTCTCGGCAGTGCAACAGCTGTTTACACAGGATGAAGCACTGTCAAGACTGAGCCTTTGCGCTGCACAAGATATAATTTTTCCTCGCTTTCCAAGTGTTTTCCTTGCTCACTGAATGATCGGCAGCCTGTTTACACTGCGGAATAATCATGAAATGAACATGTTTAAGAATGCGTGTTCACAATACTCTTTCAGTGTAAATGCCGCTTAAGAAATGTAAAGTCACTTCTTCCATCTCTTTTCTCTGAGGGGAAGCTTAAATTTGATAAGTCTCGATTATGATTATTCTGATACTGGCCTGAGCACAATTTGCTTCTGAAATAAAGAGTTACTAATTTAATGAATGTGATTAAGAAGACTTTCTCTTAAATTTGGGGTCTGAACTTCCTTCTTTTGGGATCTTGACATCTTGAGCGAGATCCCATAACCACACATGATTGTCCCTTACTGTCAATATGCCAGATCTCTTCTGTGACCAAAAGATTTCAAGCTTTTAACATAAACAGAGCTGAGGCATCTTCATCCCAGCAGGTGTCAATCAGTAACTGCTGAAATGATTAAACGAAAAAAATTGGTTTGGTACCATGTTTACCAGTAGAAAACTAGATAGAGTGCTCTCAGTGGGAGAAACAAAATAGGAATCTTGTCGGTGTGATACCTTTTAATGGCTAACAAAATATAGTGAATGATGTTACAAAGCAAGCTTTCGAGACTGTTTACGTCTCTTCATCAGGCTGATCTCTCTCAGCCTGATGAAGAGACGTAAGCAGTCTCGAAAGCTTGCTTTGTAACATCATTCACTATATTTTGTTAGCCATTAAAAGGTTTCACACCAACAAGATTCCTATTTTGTTTCTCCCACTGAGAGCACTCTATATCTGCTGAAATGATGTTACTGATTGGTGACTGCCGTGCTAATAAGGCCATGGCGCTGCTTTAGTTAAAAGTGTGAGATCTCACAAGAACAAAGGAGATCTCTTGTTTCAATAAAGCTTTTGCTAGAAAGTCTGGTCCTTTAGAAGTGTCACAGCCAGTTTTGGCTTTTATGTCAGACCATCTTTTTTTCACTTTTCTATTGTTGCGTTCCAGTGACAGCCATAGGAGTGCTTGTTCGGGGCGAGTTGCATTAGCATCATTTTGGGGTACATATCAATGAAAAAACTTTTATTAACTATGGGAAGGAATATAAACAAAACAACAATTCTACCACTTTTTTTTGCGTTTTAAATTGTATGCTATTCGCCATGCTACATAAGTAAAGTGTTGACTTTATTCTGTGGATCAATACAAACAAGAAAATAACAAATTCCTATAGTTTTACTATTTTGTACAATAAATACTTACATAAAAATCATTTGTTTTTTGTATAGCCATATTCTGAGTCATAAGTGATATAATTCTACAAACTGAATGAGTTTTTTTTTTTGAGCAACAAACTAGTTTTTATTGGCACAATTTTGTTGTACATGGCCCTTTTTGATCACTTTTTATTACAGTTTTGGAAGTAAAATTAACAAAAAAATGTAATTCTGAATCAGTTTAATCTATTTTTTTTTTTTAAAAATTGTTCACCGGTTGGTATAATTGTTATTTTACCTTTATTCTATGGGTCAGTACGTTCATGCGGATACTAAATTTATACAGGTTTTGGTTGTTTTTTTTGCAAAAGTGGCAAAACATAAACAAAAAAATGTAAAAATAAATTTGGAGGGGTTACAATATTGTGGTACCCATAACTTTTTATAACTTTTTTTTTAGTTTTCAGTAGATGAGGTTGTATGACGGCTTGTTTTTTTCTAGGACAAGTTGTAGTATTTAGTGGTATCATTTTAGGTACTTTGGATTTTTTAACCATTATTTAATTCATTTTTGGTAGGAGGCCTGAACAAAAATCAATAAAACTGAAACTGCTTTTTAATTTCATTTTTTATGGACTTCACTGTGCAGTATAATTGACATGTTAACTTTAATTTGCATGTTAATACAATTACAGTGATATCCAATTTATATTGCTTTTGTTTAATTTCTTTAGCTTAAGAAAATAACTATAAATTTACAACTCTGCCCTTCACCTCTCCAAACAAACCTACTTCAATACCCTCATCACCTCACTATCCAATAACCCTAAACATCTCTTTGACACTTTTCACTCCCTACTCAACCCAAAAGTGCAGGCCCCAACCACATATCTCCGCGCTGACGATCTGGCCAATTATTTCAAAGAAAAAAATTGACCACATCCGACAGGAAATTATCTCCCAATCCCCTCAAACTATGCACTGTCCTCCCTCCCCCACTGCATCTAGCTCACTCTCTGATTATGATCCAGTCACAGAAGAAGTAATCAGGCTCCTTGCATCTTCTCGCCCTACTACTTGCGCCAGCGACCCCATTCCACCACATCTCCTCCAGTACCTTTCCCCTGCTGTCACCTCTCACCTAACAAAAATATTCAACCTCTCTCTCTTCTGGTATCTTTCCCTCCTCATTTAAACACGCCATCATACATCCATTACTTAACCCCTTCCCGACCCATGACACCGACATCGGCGTCATGAAAACCTGTGCCATCCCGACCCATAACGCCGGCGTCGGCGTCATGCTATAAATCATGTTCCTGCGGGCCGAGTGACCGGGGTCACTGAAAGGTCACTCGACCTGCAGGCACAGGACCCTTAGTACATCACCACAGGGGGGTTGGCTTAACCCCCACGTGGCCACGATCGCTCTGATTGGCTGTTAAAAGTGAAACAGCCAATCAGAGCGATTTGTAATATTTCACCAATGAAACTGGTGAAATATTACAATTCAGCCATGGCCGATGCTGCAATAGCATCTGCCATGGCTGGACACCGAGCCCTGACCCCCCCACACCAAGTCACGGCGGTGATCGGCCGCCGCCACCGAGATTTGGCAGCAATCGGTCACCGCCGTCACTGTCTGCTCCCCTGCTCCTGCCATCCGCTGCCCCCACCTACCGACCCCCCCTACTCACCTCTCCCGGTCCACCGATGTCCCTGGATCCGTCCCGGCGGCTGCCCGGGATTCTTCATGGGTGCCGCCATCTTGGAAAATGGCGGGCGCAGTGCGCCCTCCATTGTACGAAAATTTATTTTGATCACTGTGATAAACTGTCACAGTGATCAAAATAAAAAAAAAGTAAATGAACCCCCCGTCATAGGTAGGGACAAATAATAAAATAAAGATTTTTTTTTTTTTTTCCTAGCGGATTTTGCTGCTGATCCGCGGCGGATTTTGTTGCTGAACCGCGGCGGATTTTGCTGCTGATCCGCGGCGGATTTTGCTGCTGATCCGCGGCGGATTTTGCTGCTGATCCGCGGCGGATTTTGCTGCGGATCCGCGGCGGATTTTGCTGCGGATCCGCGGCGGATTTTGCTGGGGATCCTCGGCGGATTTTGCTGGGGATCCTCGGCGGATTTTGCTGGGGATCTGCCGGAGATTTTGCTGCGGATCCGCAGCGGATTTGGCGCTGCAGATCCACAGCAGATTTGGCGCTGCGGATCCACAGCAGATTTGGCGCTGCGGATCCACAGCAGATCCAGAAACCATGTACAGTACAATGCAAATAAATGGTTAAAAAAAACGCTGTGCACATGCGGATTTGCTGCGGTTTTAAATCCGCAGCATGTCAACTCTTTGTGCGGATTCCGCAGAGGTTTTACACCTATTCCATTATAGGTGTAAAACCGCAGGGAAAAACCGCAACAAATCCGCGCTAAATTCGCAGGTAAAACGCAGGTCATTTTACCTGCGGATTTAAGAAAAATCCGCAAGTGAATCCGCAACGTGTGCACGGGGCCTCAGGGTTAGGGTTAGGCTGGGTTCATATTGCATTATGGCAGTCCGTTAGATGGACTGCGTTTCACCGCGGTATAACGCGGTGTAACGCAGTCCGTTAACGCTGCCATTCACCCCATTTGTGTGCGCATCGCAACGCATTCCGTAAAGTGGCATGCGTTCGCGACGTGCCGTCATTCAGTGACGGAGCCTCGGACACGGCTGCAGCGTCTGATGAATCATCTGCTGATTCATCTGCGCTAGCGGGTATAGCATAACGCGATCGCGTTATGCTATACCGTTACCAGCCGGTCAACGCTACGTGTTGAACGGGCTGGTAAAACGCAATATGAACCCAGCCTTAGGGTTAGAACTAGGGTTAGCATTAGGGTTAAGGTTAGAATTAGGGTTAGGGTTGGAATTTGGGTTAGGGTTGGAATTAGGGTTAGGATTGGAATTAGGGTTACGCTTGTGGTTAGGTTTATGGTTAGAGTTGGGATTAGGGTTAGGGGTGTGTTGGGGTTAGGGTTATGGTTTGTATTAGGGTTAGGTGTGTGTAGGGGTTAGGGTTGGAGTTATGGGTGTGTTGGGATTAGGGTTGGAGTTAGAATTGAGGGGTTTCCACTATTTAGGCACATCAGGGGGTCTCCATACGCGACATGGCGCCACCATTGATTCCTACAAATTTTGCGTTCAAAAAGTCAAACAGTGCTCCCTTTATTCCAAGCCCCGACGTATGCCCAAACAGTGGTTTATCCCCACATATGGGGTATCAGCGTACTCGGGAAAAATTGCACAACAACTTTGGGGTTCTAATTTCTCCTGTTAACACTGGGAAAAAAAATTGGGGACTAAAAAATTATTTTTGTGGAAAAAAAATGATTTTATATTTTCACGGCTCTGCGTTATAAACTTCTGTGAAGGACTTGGAGATTCAAAGTGCTTATCACACATCTATAGGAGTTCCTTGGGGGATCTAGTTTCCAAAATGGGGTCACTTGGGAGTTTCTACTGTTTAGGCACATCAGGGACTCTGCAAACGTAACATGACGCCCGAAGACCATTCCATCAAGTGGGCATTTCAAAACGTCACTACTTCCCATCAGAGCCCCGACGTGTGCCCATACAGTAGTTTTCTCCCACATATGGGATATCAGCATACTCAGGACAAATTGGACAACAACTTTTGGGGTCTAATTTCTCATGTTACCCTTGGGAAAATAAAAAAAAATTGGGGACTAAAAGATCCTGATTGTGGAAAAAATATGATTTTTTTATTTTCATGCCCGGGCGTTATAAACTTCTGTGTAGCCCTTGGGGGTTCAAAATGCTCACCACACATCTAGATAACTTCTTTGAAGGGTCTAGTTTCCAAAATGGGGTCACTTGTGGGGAGTTTCTACTGTTTAGGCACATCAGGGGCTCTGCAAACGTAACAAGATGCCCGCAGACCATTCCATCAAGTCGGCATTTCAAAGCGTCACTACATCCCTTCCGAGCCCTGACGTGTGCCCAAACAGTGGTTCCCCCCCACATATGGGGTACTAGCGTACTCAGGACAAACTGGACAACAACTTTTGGGGTCCAATTTCTCCTGTAACCATTGTGAAAATAAAAAATAGTGGGCTAAAAAATCATTTTTTGAGAAAAAAAAATGATTTTTTATTTTCACGGCTCTGCGTTATAAACTTCTGTGAAGCACCTGGGGGTTCAAAGTGCTCACTATGTATCTAGATAAGTTCCTTAGGGCGTCTAGTTTCCAAAATGGGGTCACTTGTGGGGGAGCTCCAATGTTTAGGCACACAGGGACTCTCCAAATGCGACATGGCAACCGCTAAATATTCCAGCATATTTTCCATTCAAAAAGTCAAATGGCGCTCCTTCCCTTCTGAGCCCTGCCGTGCACCCATACAGTGGTTTATGACCACATATGAGGTATCTGTGCACTCAGGAGAAATTGCTCAACAAATTATAGGATCCATTTTATCCTGTTGCCCATGTAAAAATGAAAAAATTGATGCTAAAAGAAAATTTTTGTTGGAAAAATTAAAATGTCCATTTTTTCCTTCCACGTTGCTTTAGTTCCTGTGAAGCACCTGAAGGGTTAATAATCTTCTTGAATGTAGTTTTGAGTAGCTTGAGGGGTGCAGTTTTTATAAAGGTGTCACTTTTGGGTATTTTCTGCCATATAGACCCCTCAAAGTGACTTCAAATGTGAGGTGGTCCCTAAAAAAAATGGTTTTGTAAATTTTGCTGTAAAAATGAGAAATCGCTGGTCAACTTTTAACCCTTATAACTTCCTAACAAAAAAAATGTTGTTCCCAAAATTGTGCTGATGTAAAGTAGACATGTGGGAAATGTTATTTATTAACTATTTTGTGCCACATAACTCTCTGGTTTAACAGAATAAAAATTAAAAATTTGAAAATTACAAAATTTTCGCTAAATTTCCATTTTTTCACAAATAAACGCAAAAATTATCGACCTAAATTTACCACTAACATGAAGCCCAATATGTCACGAAAAAACAATCTCAGAATCGCTAGGATCCGTTGAAGCGTTCCTGAGTTATTACCTCATAAAGGGACACTGGTCAGAATTGCAAAAAATGGCAAGGTCTTTAAGGTCAAAATAGGCTGGGTCATGAAGGGGTTAAAAAACCATCCCTTGACCAAAACTGTGCCGCTAACTATTGACCGGTCTCTAATCTTCCCTTCATCTCTAAACTCCTGGTCCACACCTGTCTTATTCGCTATCTCTCAGATAACTGTCTTCTTGACCCTCTTCAAGCTGGTTTCCGCTCTTTACACTCTACTGAAACCGCCCTCACTAAAGACTCTAATGATCTAACTGCTAAATCTAATGGTCACTACTCCATCCTAATTCTCTTGGATCTCTCCGCAGCATTCGACACTGTGGACCATCAGCTCCTCCTCACTATGCTCCACTCCATCTGCCTCAAGGACACCGTTCTCTCCTGGTTCCTCCTATCTCTCTGACCATTCCTTCACTGTATCTTTTGCTGGTTCCTCCTCCTCTCATCTTCCCCTTACTGTTGGGGTTCCTCAAGGATCAGTCCTAGGCCTCCTCCTCTTCTTTGTATACCGCCCCTATTGGACAATCAGATTTGGTTTCTAGTACCATCTCTATGCTGATGACACCCAATTATACTTCTCCTGATATCACACCTGCCTTTTTAGAAAACACCAGTGATTGTCTTACCGCTGTCTCTAACATCATGTCATCCCTCTATCTCAAACTGAACCTGTCAAAAACGGAACTCCTCATGTTTCCTCCCTCTACTAACCTACCTTTGCCCGACATTGCCATCTCCGTGAGTCGTTCCACCATTACTCCCCAGCAACATGCACGCTGTCTTGGGGTCATACTTGATTCCAAGCTTTCATTCACCCCCCTCATCCAATCACTGGCTTGCTCTTGTTATCTGCACCTCAAAAACATCTCTAGAATTCGACCTTTTCTTACTTTCGACTCTGCAAAAACCCTTACTGTTTCTCTTATTCATTCTCGTCTGGACTATTGTAACTCTCTACTAATCGGTCTCCCTCTTACCAAACTCTCCCCTCTCCAATCTGTCTTGAATGCTGCCTCCAGGATCATATTCTTCACCTCATCGTTATACCGATGCCTCTACCTTGTGCCAATCATTACACTGGTTACCCATCCAATACAGAATCCAGTACAAACTTATTACCCTCACCCACAAAACACTCCATGGGTCAGCACCACCGTACATCTCTTCCCTCATCTCAGTCTACCATCCTACCTGTGCCCTCCGTTCTGCTAATGACGTGAGGTTAGCATCCTCAATAATCAAAACCTCCCACTCCCGTCTCCAAGACTTTTCACATGCTGCGCCAATTCTTTGAAATGCGCTACCCAGGTTAATACGATTAATCCCCATTCCCCAGTCTTAAGCGTGCCCTAAAAATGCATTTGTTCAGACTGGCCTACCGCCTCAATGCATTAACCTAACTATCCCTGTTGGCCCATTCAAATTTTTTTTTTACCATAATCAGGTACCTCGTATTATGTTCTCACACGCTTTATGCATTTAATAGCCCTCTGTGTCTGTACTGTTACATACTTTGGCTGTTAACTGGTTCATGCAGAATTACATGAACACCCGATTCTTACACTATGGCTGGTCCTAACAATGAAAGCAATTGTTACCATTTACCTTTCGTGTCTCCCCTTTTTCCTTAGATTTTAAGCTTGCGAGCAGGGCCCTCATTCCTCTTGGTATCTACTTTGATCTGTGTTTATTGTTATGGTGTAATGTCTATTGTCTGTACAAGTCCCCTCTATAATGTAAAGTGCTGCGGAATATGTTGGTGCTATAGAAATAAAATTATTGTCATATTGTAAGAGCCCGAACTTTGTAATTTTTGTGAATGTAGAGCTCAATGAAGGCTTGTTTTTATGCAGAATGAGTTGTAGATTTTAATAGTACCACTTTGGGGTACATATAATTTTTTATCACTTTTTCTAAATAAAAAGATTTATAGTATAGATTGTTACAAAATCGGCGATACCAAAAAAGGAGTTGTTCTTGTGAGGATTTTTTTTTTTTACAATTGAATAATTTTTTATTATTAAAATAGTGATTAGTTATTTTAATTTGTATACTTTTTTTTACATTTAAAATATTTTAGTTTTTTAGTTTTTTTTTACAATACTTACTGGTCTGACAAGGGGACATGGACCTGCTATTCTTCGATCACATTTATAATACACTAGATGGTGGCCCGATTCTAATGCATCGGGTATTCTAGAATATGTATGCAGCCGACCGTGCGCGCCTAAGCAGTGAAGCAGTGTTTAAATGGGTTGTGCACTACTTTAAATTAACATTACTATGTATCTCTCCAGGGCACCGAATGAATTTTGTTATGACGTCACGTTGTGAATAGTGCTTGTGACAACATCGCAGACGACGCACAGCTAGCACGTAATTTTCCCGGCTGCAGCCGGCTGTTGTTTCCGCTGACATGACGACTATTTGCTGCTGCAGCCAGGGGTATTTTGTTTCGTGTACCACAGTGAATGACGGCTTGGGGGCGGGTTTGTCTGTAGATTTTTCCTTTTCACGCCGGGACAAAGAATGTGCTGATTGGTCGCGGACGCTATTTAAATGTGGCGCCCAAATCGGTGATTGGTCGCGGGCAGCTCCGCGACCAATCAACACAGCACTGTTTAACGTTTGCGGCAAGATCAGTGATTGGTCGCGGCCGTAATTTAAATGTGGCGCCCAAATCGGTGATTGGTCGCGGGCAGCATCCGCGACCAATCAACACAGCGGTGTTTAAGTTTAGTGGCAAGATCGTTGATTGGTTGCGGTGAAAGACCGCGACCAATCATCGAATTGTATTGTGAGGACTGGAGAGCGCCGCTGTCTATGCGGCTACTTCCGCTGCGAGAACCCGGCTGGGGCGCTCGCAGCAGAAGTATCCCGACCCGCAGCGCCGCTCCCGGTCCTCTCTTGACATCCTAGCCGCATGGATGTCAGTGCCGCTACCTGTGGGGGTACTTCCACTGCGAGAACCCGGACATGAGCGGGCGCTCGCAGCAGAAGTATCCCGGTCCTCCCTTCCGCATGGAGGTCAGCGGCGCCGTTGGTCGAGGTCCTTGTGCTGCTAGCGGCCGGGAGAGGAGCGCCTCGCGCCGGTCATCTTCCCACTGCCTCGCCGCTGACCTCCATCCCGCAGATGAGCCGCTAACGGCCGCCATTTTTTTGTGAAATCCCGCGGCGCTGATTGGCAGCTGCCGGACCAATGAGCGACGCGGGATTTCCTGGACAGACAGACAGACGGGATAAGACAATTATATAGTAGATGATAGTACTGATTACTCATTACTTATGAGTGCATCATCTCCACAGTCATTGTTTGACTGACAGCCAGGCTCTGCCCTGGAGAGGCAGGATATGTAAGAAAGGAAAGTCTTTGTCATGCCTCCCTGTTGCCATAGCAACTATTAGCACCCCGTAATCGCACTGTGGGGCTTCTGATTGTCTGATAAAGGGAGCAATCGATACTGACAGTGGCATATGAAGAGTTAAAATGTTGAGATCGGCACTATGTCCGGTCTGTGTATTATAGCCGTCTCATGCTGCGGATGGCAGGAGCACAACTCCTGTACCATTAACTCTTACGTAACTGTATGTCAGCTTACAGTAAATCACTTGTCATATTGACGTACAGTTTCGTTATTTTGCGGAATGGAGTTAAGGACAGATTTACTTTTTATATAATAAGTTGTGTGACTGCCTATTTTCATTAAATGGCAGCTACACTAAAGTGATGAAAGGGCATTTTCCTTGCCTTTTTCCAAGAGCAATATTTTTTATATTTTGTCAACATAGCCACATGAAGGCTTGTTTTTCAAAAGAAGTGCTGCATTTATTTTACCAGACGATGTACTGTAATATCGAAAGAAATTTCAAGTGCAGTGAAATCTAAAAACTCTGATATTTCACCTTTGTTTTCTGTGCTGATTGTGCAGTAAAAATGACTTGGCAATATGCTGCTGCAGGTTAGATGGATTACAGCGATACTTGTAAAAAATGTTAAACTTTTTTTTTTCATTTAAGCAGTGAAAATATTTTTCTGAGACCCATCATTTTTCTGTTGATGGACAAGCTGATGTTTTTATAGTTACGTTTTTGGGGTAGACAGAGGATTTGATAATTTTTAGAGGCAGCAGAAAAAAAGGCAACTCTTACATTTCAATTTTTTTTATTTCAGCCTTTACCTTTCAGGTAAGTTAATTCTATACTTAAAAAAATTGGAATTTATGGACACGGCATTACCAAATTTGCTTACATTTTTTTTTACCTATTTTTAAAAAATTTTATTTTAACTTTAAGTCCTCACTTGAACCTATGTGTGTTCTATATACTACAATACAACTGTATAGCAGTAAGATAGCCAAGATGACATTCTCCTGTGAAGCCCAGCCTCTTGCTGGGATTCACAGAAGAACAAAGATGGCCTTCAGCAAGCCCCTGGTTGCCATTACAACCCACTGGCCCTTTACAAGTGTTGCAGGAGGTCAATGGGAGCCGATGCACTAGCAATCATGGAATTTAAATGCAGCTGGCAGTGATTTACATTAGCATTTAAATGGTTAAAGAGCAACTGGGGTTAACTCCAGTTACTGCTATTGCAGCTTCATGTCAGCTGTGTATCACAACCGGCTTTTCCACTACATACATTGGCACCTGAGAAGATGTAGCAGTATGTCATATGTCAGGATGGGGCTAAGGGTCAGATACTTTATTTAAACTGGCTAATGACAAAGTGGCGTAAATTTACGGTGCTTAGTCTTGGTATTTAAACCTGCGCTATTGTTCAGGAGGAGCAAGTCCAGGTCCAGTCCTGACTGTCAAATATGGCTAAGAAACCTTGGGAGGAGACAAAAGCGGTTAATTACTGCTTCTGTTTTTCTAGTTACATAGCTCTCGACGAGCATTCTGTGGTGAACAAAAATATAGGCAATGCTGATGCTTCTGTAGGACCAGGAGCTCACATGATTTCTAGGTCTCTGGCTGGCACAGCAGAGCAGCTAGGTCCTTCCAGATCCAGATAAGCAATGTCAGTGGTGTTTGAGACAGCGGGGACATTTTTCTTCTATGAATGCCCAATGAGGGTTAAATAATATAAAGAAAATAATATATGTTCCCCAGAGATGTTTTATGATCTTTTGGAGGGCAATTGTTTTAAAAATGTATACACAATTTATAAAACTTCTGGGAAAAAAATATAAAAAAACTCTCACTAAAAAAATAAATGATTTTTTTTTATATAAAATGTATCGTTATTATATCCATTTGGAAAAAAAAAACCTTATACATATTATGTATTCTCAGGATTGTAATAACCTGGACACTTTGTTCAACAGACTATTTGATATGAAATGAAAACAGTTAAAAATCTATTAAAAAATTAAGGCAAAAAATTGATTTCTCATTCTATACTTGTGTTGCAAAAAATAAGGTACACATCAATTTATATGTACCCCAAAAGAGCGATAAAAATAATATAACTTATCCTGAATAAAACAAAGCCTCATACAGACATATCATTGAAAAACTAAAAGTTATTGATGCTGAAGAGCAAAGAGGAGGCAAAAACAACAAAAAATGGCTGGTTATTAAGGTTCTTTCAGGCCACAGTCATTCAGGGGTTAAAAAACTTATTCTGCAGCTTTTTTTTTTATATATCATTTTTATTGAAAGTTTAATTAAGTAATACAATCAACAATTTCAATGAAAACGAATCACATCCAGGACGCAGACTGGGCAAACAAAGGTACCATAGCTTTTGTTTTTAAAGCTGTGTGGTTTCACTGTTGCAAGAGTTACAAGAATATTGCGGAGTCATGCTGGACGGAAACCTACAGGACAAAGTTCCCAGAGGTGAAATCCTAAAGTCCATAACAGAAATGAAACTTGTAACTGAATTTCTTCCTGATCTTCCCCTGGATGCAATTAGATAAAGCTCCAAAGTACTTACCTTGTCTACTTCTGCTAAACTTGTTCTATGACTAAAGGAGTTGTACGGTGATATACAATCTAGTTACCACTTCTGTTCTCCACTGCTTCAGCCTGGGAGTTTATTTGGGCCACAGCTTAAGAGGATTTTTTAATCTCTCAGTGAGGGCAAGTGTTGCTTTTCCTCGTGACCCAAGAAAGTTACCGTTTAGACATCTTAAACCTAGAAGTGAAGATACCTGTTTTTTCCACAAGAAGTCATTTGATGGTGGTTCCAAGGATTCAGCCCTTTGATGGCAGCTTATGTCTCCACAGGTTGGCACAAGATTCTCAATATCTTCATCATCTTAGATAAAAAGTCACTGGACTACGGGGTTCCTCAAACTACTTTGTTCATCAACAGAGATCAGTGTTCCAATTAGTTCAGGTCTTTATGAAAAAGGAGCTTGATAAAATAGTCAACAAAATTCCATTGTTTAAGAGTCTTAGCATTACCAAAAAAGGCAGTTTACATCTTGTTACAGACTTAACCTTCCCGAACAAGTTCCTTCTAAAGAAAATATTTCAAATGGAGACAATTCTTTAACCAGGTGGCCACCACATTTTCGTACACTTGAAAAATATCTACTTTACATTCCTTTTCTCCATTCACACAAGTTTCTCAGTCTAGCTGTTGTCCACAATACATGAATACTAATTCACCTAACTCTATGTGACCTACCATAGATTCAAAGATTTTTCTTCAAAAGTCCTGGTATTCCTGGCAACCTCTCTCAAATTTTTACGGGTGTTTGTTAGGCTAGGTTCACATCGCATTAGTACCATCCGTTTAACGGATCTGTTACTAAGCGGTGCTAACGCAATGTAACGGATCCGTTAACGCACCCATCGCCATCCATTAGCGTAACGCATCCTAACGCATGTCAAAATCGGCGTTAGTGATGGAACGTTACTTTGTGACGGACCTTCCAACGCCGTCTACCGCGTTTTCGGGTACGTTAGGTCTAACGCACAGCGAACGGAAGCGTTAGTTGTGCATAGAACTCTATTACTAAGGCATGCCGACGCAATGCTACCATGCGTTAACGCGATCGTATAAAAAAATACAACTTGGGGCTCCTCGTTAGCTAATTTGTTTAATGGATCTGTTAAAGGGAATCTGTCACCCTAAATTGGCGGGATATTTAAATGATGGCAGTCAGGTCAGATGGGCGGTGTTTTGGGTACTTGCCTTAACATGTTGTTCGCCGCTGTCTCCATTATTTCTGGGAATTGTAGTCGTTGCCCTCCATATAACGCGCCTACGCATTGAAATCTTGAATTGCGCACGCGCAGTATGCTTTGCCCGCAGATTGCAATGCTCAGGCGCGTTATACGGAGGGCAACGACTACAATTCCCAGAAATAATGGAGACAGCGGCGAACAACATGTTAAGGCAAGTACCCAAAACACCGCCCATCTGACCTGACTGCCATCATTTAAATATCCCGCCAATTTAGGGTGACAGATTCCCTTTAAACAGATGGCACTAACGCGATGTGAACCTAGCCTTATACCTTACCTGGATGATTGGTTTCTCAATCCCCCTTTCAGAGTGATTCATTAACTCAATCTGATTATACAGGGTGGGCCATTTATATGGATACACCTAAATAAAATGGTAATGGTTGGTAATATCAACTTCTTGTTTGTGGCACATTAGTATATGGGAGGAGGAAAACTTTTCAAGATGGGTGGTGACCATGGTGGCCATTTTGAAGTCGGCCATTTTGGATCAAACTTTATTTTTTCCAATGGGAAGAGGGTCATGTGACACATCAAGCTTATTGAGAATTTCACAAGAAAAACAAAGGTCATCTATGATTAGACTATAGCCATAAGTACTGAGGCAATTCTTTTCCTGGTGTTCTTCTCATCTACATCCATATCTCTTAACTCTAAAAGTTTCCTTTTCTGCAATTAATTCAGCAAATTATATGAAATTCTCCAACAACTTATTGGTGAGATTTTTTTGGCTCGTCAAGTTGCCTGTTTTTTCTTGGGTTCTACCATCAGTTAAGACTTCGAACCCTAGGAAGACGTAGAGCTTAAGTTTGTGCCCTGTAAAAAAATGTCTTGCGGTAATTACATGAGACAAAACAGAGGTAGAAATTCAACATTATCTTCTGGAGAGCCTTATCTCCGGGTTAAGACTGCCTTAAGGCACTGCCACACTTAGGGATCGCACCAGCGATCACGACAACGACATGACCTGGCGAGATCGCTAGTGCGATCGCTATGTGGTCGCTAGTTAGATTCCAAACACAACTCATCAGCGATCTGTATAACGACCTCTGCGGTCGTTGGGAAAACCTAGTCCCACCTGCAACGCTGGTGAAGTCGTTCATAAAGGGTGTCACGCTCAGCGATTCAGGCTCACCAGCGGGACACCAACGACCAAAAAACGTCTCGGAACGTTCATAAGCGATCAGCGACATCTCAGCAGGGGCCACATCGCTGCTACATGTCACACACAGCTAAGTCGCTAACGAGATCGCTTCTGTGTCATAAATGGTGACTCGTTAGCGATCTCGCTAGCGATCTCGCTTAGTGTGGCATACCCTTTAGTCTTACTTTTGCAGATTAAATCTTGAGATGCAGCAACATCTTCCTATATTAGCTGGACAACATTATACTCAGGGACATCTTATTACAAGTCTGATATACAACAGCAGTAAAGGGGTTGTCCCAAGAACAAAGTACAATCTAATTAACAGATTTTAGAATAAAAATAATTGCCACAATTGGATGAGTAAAAATAAAATGTTCCTGTGCTGAGATAATCTTATAAATGTGCCCCTGCTGTGTACTGTCTGTGTCTGGCCGTACAGGTACATGGTCTGATCATACCACAGCTCCTGGGCAGGGGAGGAAGCAAAAGCGTATACAGACATGAAAGCATGGGATCACAACTGATTCTTTCTATGAGGCAAAAACAAGTTTTTAAACAGGTAGGAAAATGTTTTTCCTTGCAGAAACCAGCATCTGCGATCCCAAGCTGTCCTGTCTGTATACTCTTTTGCTTCCTCCCATCACGATGAGACACACCCATTACACAGTACACAGTAGGGGCACATTTATAAGATTATCTCAGCACAGGAACATGTTTTAACACTTCCAATAGTGTAATTTATTTTTATTCCAAGATCTATTGAATAAATTGTACTTTGTGGGAAAAGCCCTTTATGTGTGAAGTAAAGTTCTAACTCCTGGCGAGAGGTGAGGAAAATGTTCATGTTATTTGTGTGTTGCCGCTTCATTGCCTACTGTTTTGCCTTCATGAATAAATAAACTAGGTTTGTACTGTGCGTTTTTTAATTTATGAGAAAAACTGAACCAGACTCCTCCCACACAGTTGGTATCTCTCAAAGAGGAAAATCTCCCCAGATTTTGATTTCACTCTGGTAAACTGTAAGTAAAACCTGTAATACGGCGGGAATTCATCTCATTTGGTTATAAAATGTGTTTAAGAATAGTCTTATTATTTGAAGAAATGTTGAGATGTAAGCTGCGCTCCTGGCGTCTCACCTGATAGAGATGTCAGAAAACACTTGCGATAGTGGAGTAAATCATGCAACTTTTTCTCAACTCATTTTGTTGTGTAATCATTTCATTAGGAGAACCACAAGTACCAGCTTTAAAAAGTAGCAAAACTTAGGCTCAACTTGCAGTTGCTAGTTTCTCCTAGAAACAAAATGGGTGGAGCTGGGGCAAGACGCCACAGCTTGTCTAATTCATGACGAGCTGTAGTGTTCCCTAAGCCAAAAATCTCACTCAGTACCCAACTGGAGTGAGATTTCTGGCATGGTACACGAATGCATATGCCACTCATCGTCAGGTGCTCCAAACTCATGAAGAAGTATGCACCGCTTCATGAATCAGGAGTGTCTGACTTCAGACCGCCCCCTCATTAAGACTGGTATGAATGCAGGTTTTGATGAATCAGGCCCTAAATTTCTTTTCAGTCCTCAGCTCCTTTATATATTGGCATTTCCATCTTCTTTCTGAGCTCTACACCCATCACCTATACAAAATACACTCTTTGGTAGCTAACGGCAATCTTCACTTACACTGTAGTCTGCTGCCTGTTTCTCCTGTAGAAGAAATCGGTGGTGCACGTGATTTGCAGCAAGACCTAGACAATAGACAGGCGCATTTAAACTGGATAACACCTGTGATTGGAGAAAGTGACGGCCAATCAGTGCATGCCTCTCTGCATTACAGTGACTACACACTGCTTTCTACCTGCGTCTACCCCTACAAGTGCAAACACAGTTTTTCTTGTTGAAGTCAAATGAAATCTGTAAGAAGCAAAATGTGGAATGCTCCACCAATTTATTTTGTTAATGGAAGTAAAGAAACAAGGTTATTCAAGTGAATATCATCAGCAGGTTCTATAATCCTTCCTTCAATACATGGCATTTTGTAGATGGAGGTAAGTACCGTCTAGTAAATGAACGTATTCTATTTTTAGTGCATGCACAAAAGGAGCTTTTCCTAACATTTTCTAATATTTACTTGCACCTGCAGTCATCAAACCACATGTACACCATGACAAATGGCTCCTTGATTGCAAATACATGGCATGGCTGAAATCTGCAATCCCATGCAAACCTCTACAATTGTCTAATAAAAATGGTCGATAGATTGCTTACAACCGTGTGAATTTGATAGTTAACTTTAAAGGTACTGCCACACTACACGATCCCTCTAACGATCTCGTTAGCGTCGCATACTAATGAGATTGCTAGCGGGATCGTTTTAATATCGCTAGTAGTGGCCTAATTTAGCGATGTCGTTAAGGACGCTATCGCGGTTAGCGATCTCCTTAACGACTTTAGCGGTACAAAATACCGCTAAATCGCTAAAAAAAAGGTGCCACACTCAGCGATATATACTTACCAGCGGGACGCCGGCGATAAAAATAGGGTCCCGAACGATCGCTGAGATGAACGAGATCACAGCAGGATCTCAGCAGGGGCCACGTCGTCGCTAGATGCCACACATAACAACGTCACTAACGAGATCGCTAAATAGTGACGTTTTTTAGCGATCTTGTTAGCGACGTTGTTTAGTGTGGCATACCCTTAAGAATCAATGGGCCATCAATAGCAAGCAATCAGTTAACAATCTATCAGAAAACCACAATGACCTGCTTGACTGCTTGATATTGACCACATGGTAGCTGCGTCTGGGTCTCCACCTCTTTAGGAGTGCCCTTATGGTTTCATCAGGCTAAGGTCAAAGGTGACATATGTGCTTTGCAAATACGAATGCCACAGCAAGCAACGTCACACACTAGGAAAGTCTGGTAAGAGACTTATTGTAAATTTCACAACACAAAGAGCTAACATAATATTTTATACATCTGCTCCTTGATATTTGGCTTTGAGAATTTGATCTGGTGGCCCAATATCTGCCGCGGGGAACACTTTATTGACATCTGTACAAGCTAACTTTGTCTTTTGAGTTATAAAAAAAAATAATTTCAACATTATTGCAAATAATTGGAACGTTCCAAGATGACCTTTCATGAAACATATATCTGGCACTTTTATTTTCATTGGGCTGCATGACACTAATGCACATTACACACAAAAAAACCCTTCTTTCCATAATTTTCTACTTAAGACCTCTGCTTGCAGGCATCCAAGTTTTCTGTATCTATAAGTTGTGTTCAATGTTGCTCTTCCAGGAACTATGCATATTTTGCAGTGTTTTTATTGAGTGTTTCATAAAACAAGTGTACATTAACCGCTTCACATACTGCTAAATTCATTTACAAGCAATTTTAAATAGCCCAAAATACCCTTTTTTGTTCATTTAGAAAGTCCTTAGTGGGTAAACACAGCATATTTTTTTGCACAGTGATTCATTCTTTAAATGTTATTTATAAAACACTCTTCCCTGGAGCATGCACCCACCGTGAAAGACTTAATACAAAAAAAAATATAAAAAAAATCAAATCTAACAATAAGCAAATATAGAGAGGAGGTAACTGAAATTTAAATTATAGTTCCCCATTGTCCTAAAAAAACACAAATATTGATACAAGGCTTTCAAACAAAGCTCTATACTATCACATGTTCAACAATTCTTACACAGTAACTAAAATCCCCGCATATTTTCGGGGGGAATTCAAGTTAACAAAGTCTGAATAAAAAGGACATACAGTATCTTGTCACAAAATGTAAAAAATAAAATAAAATAAGAAAAATTAAAAAGAAAACAAATAAAGGAGCTATTGATGCACTTAGTGAATGTGCTTGCTCAGGTCCACTGTAATAAATCCTATGTAGCGTATCTCTTGGTCCACTGTCTGGCCATTCGGTCATGCTCGGCTCTGTTGGTCATGTACTGAGTGGCGATACTTCCAACGAGAGGATCAGCTGCAAGGCAAACAAAAGACACATATCACTGGTACACATAAAAGACATACAGAATACAGCAAGGAGAGAATTAGGTAAACTATAACTTAATTAAATGTCTAAAAAATTAGTGGATTAGCCCAAAAATACACAGACTAAAAAGCCGCATAGAAACAAAACACGGATTTTGGTAAGAACTTACCTGTAAAATCCTTTTCAGCGAAGAAGGAAGGGAGACACACTAGTCATTACTAGTGGGTAGGCGGAGCCCACATAGGATAGAAACACTTCAGATTAAAAAAGTGTTGACCGGCCCCTCCAGCTTATAGGGCTCCTCCTACTCCAGCTCTCCAGTCGTACCCAAGCTAAGGAAGAGCAAATATCACCAGCGGAGCAACATAACCCCTTCTGAAGGATTTCAGAGAGAAAAACAAGGAGACAGGTTATGCATATAACAGAAAAAACCACACAGTCTCAGGTACTACTCACTGAACCTGACCACTGCGATGAGCTGGCAATGCTGGAACAGAGCCTTAGCACGCCGACCTCAGCCCAGATAATCGCTATCAGAGAAGGGTCACGCCGCATCTGAAAACACAACAACACACTTCTGCCATGGGAGGGATGTGTGTCTCCCTTCCTTCTTCGCTGAAAATGATTTTACAGGTAAGTTCTTACCAAAATCCGTGTTTCAGCAGCAGATGAAGGAAGGGAGACACACTAGTCATTACTAGTGGGACGTCCCAAAGCAGTCCAAAAATAAGGGTGGGCAAAAAAAAACAAAAGAGGCAGATACCCAACAACCTAAATAAATGCGCAACTAGCGCTAACTACAAGTTCACAAGAACTTTAAACTACAGCCGCCTGCAGGACCCTACGTCCTAAGGCCGCATCAGCGGAAGCACTGACGTCCACCTTATAAAATTTTGTAAATGTGTGGACGGAGCGCCAGGTCGCCGCCCGGCAGAGCTGAGCTGCGAGGCTCCTTGATGAAAAGCCCACGATGAACCCACAGCCCTTGTGGAGTGAGCTCGAATCTTAATCGGGCAAGGTTCGCCCTTAAGTCGGTAAGCCTCTAAAATGGCCGACCGAATCCAACGAGCTATAGAATCCTGGAAGCTCGTTGCCCACGTCGACGACCTGCTGGAATCACAAACAGAGAATCCGACTTCCGAAAACTTTGAGTAATAGACAAATAGAACTTCAAAGCCCGCACCAAATCCAATGTGTGCAAGGCCCGTTCCTTCAAAATTCCTTGGCTCCGGACAAAGCGAGGGCAACACAATATCCTGGTTAACATGAAACTGTGACACCACTTTAGGTAGAAAGTCGCCCCGTGTGCGAAGCACTACGCGATCTGGGTGAAACTCCAGAAAAGGAGGCGAGCAAGAAAGAGCCGCCAACTCAGAAACCCTTCTCAAAAAAGTGACCGCCACTAGGAAGGCAACCTTCCAAGAGAGAAAGGAAAGATTAACAGAGTCCATAGGCTCAAAAGGCCCATGTTGAAGAGCCTCCAAGACAAGATTGAGCCGCCAAGGAGACACAGGCGCCTTCCGCGGCGGAAATTGACTGGGTTACCCCGCGAAAACGGAACGTACTCCCTACGTGAGGCGATAGTCTTCCGAAACAGCAAGGACAGAGCAGAAACCTGTCCTTTCAGAGTGCTAACTGCCAAACCCTTGTCCAGCCCGTACTGCAAAAAGGCCAACAAATTGGGAATGGAAAAAATCCTCGGGTTCCTAGAAGAACCCGAACACCACGAAAAGAAGGCTTCCCAAGTCGGACCTCTGGCAGCTCGCAGAGTGGCAATGACTTCGGCTGAAAAACCTTGACGGGTCAATATTTCGGTCTCAAGAGCCACGCCGTCAAACGCAGAGACTTCAGGTCCGGGTGACGAACGGGCCCTTGGGTTAACAGGTCCGGGCGAAGAGGGAGTGGAAGTGGAGGCGCTGCCAGAAGCGACACCAGTGTCGAGAACCACGTCCTCCTTGGCCAATCTGGGGCTATCAACACAGCCGGGACTCTCTCCAGTCTGATCCGACGCAACACCAGAGGAAGTAAGGATATCGGCGGGAACACATAGATTAGCTCGAATTGGTCCCAAGGAGCCACCAGAGCATCCACCGCCACAGCGTTCGAGTCCTTGTACCTGGACATGAACGTCGGTAACTTGGCACTGAACCTGGATGCCATCAAATCCACTTGGGGAGTTCCACAACGGGAGCACAGCAGTGCAAAAATTTCCGGATGAAGACTCCATTCTCCGGGATCCATCTTTTCGCGACTGAGGAAGTCCGCTGTGATATTCTGAACTCCTGGAATGTGAATCGCAGAGATGGCTGGCACTCTGGCCTCGGCCCATACCAGAATTCGAGACACTTCCATCATGAGCCTGAAGCTCCTCGTCCCACCTTGATGGTTGATATACGCGACCGCCGTCGCGTTGTCTGTCTGCACTCGGACTGGTAGACCGCTTAAAGGGACCGTCCAGCGTTGGAGGCAAAGGAAAACTGCCCTCAATTCCAGGATGTTGATCGGCAGGACAGACTCTTCCAACGACCATACTCCCTGAATCCAGAGATCGTTCCAGACACCCCCCCAGCCCGTCAGGCTGGCATCGGTGGTTATGATCGACCACCTCAGAGGAAGGAAGGACTTCCCCAGGGATAACGCTTCCGGACGTAACCACCATTCTAGAGACTCTCTCACCCTGTGGGAGATGATGACACTGCAATCCAGTGAAAACTGCGATCGATCCCAACGGTTCAAGATGAACATTTGGAGAGCCCTGAAATTGGGCAAACGGAATTGCTTCCATTGACGCCACCATTAAACCCAGAAGGCGCATACACCTTCGAAGGGACATTGCTGTCGCCGACTTCATAACCTGTACATGACGAAGAAGACTCGCTTGCTTGTCTGGAGGCAGAGACACCACTGCTCGTACCGTGTCGAAATGCATTCCCAAAAACAGGATTGACTGCGACGGTTCCAGAGACGACTTCTCCCAATTGACCAGCCACCCGAAGTCCTCCAGGAGCTGAAGGGATAGATTGCGAGCCGTCACCGCCTCCTCCTTTGAGGACGCCACAATCAAAAGGTCGTCCAGATAGGGAAGAATCGTAACCCCCTGTCTTCGCAGAATCGCCATGAGAGGAGCCAGAATTTTTGTAAAAACTCTGGGTGCTGAGGCCAACCCGAATGGCAGGGCCACAAACTGGTAATGGTCCCGGCCTATGGCAAAACGAAGGAAGCGTTGGTGGGCCCTTCCGATGGGGACATGCAAATAAGCGTCGCGAATGTCGATTGACACAAAAAAATCGTTCTGCGACAAGGCCGCCACAACGGAGCGAAGTGACTCCATGCGGAATTTCCGGGAGCGGACATGCCGATTCAATCTTTTGAGATCTAGAACGGGGCGAAATTTGTCCACCTTTTGGGGACCACAAAGAGGTCGGAATAAAACCCTCTTCCCCGGTCCTCCGGTGGAACTGGTACCACCACACCCTTCTGTAGAAGGGAATCGACCTCCCGCAGTAGAGCGGCATATAGCTCGGGCTCTGACGGAATGCGGGATTGGCAAAAACTGTCTGGGGGTCGAGAAAGAAACTCTATGAAATAGCCTGCCGACACAACCCGCGTCACCCAGGCGTCCGACACGCGGGAAGCCCAAATCGGTATTCGCGATATCGAGACTGGTAGCAGTGCAGGCGGGGGAACCTCCATCATTCTACGAAGAGGCCCCATCGAGGTGAGACGCCCCTGACGGCACGACAGTACCGCCTTAGCGGGCTTTTGTCAGCTTTCCCGACCCTTGCTTGATCAGCTCGGAAGCTCGTTCCAAATGGGCGATCAGCCTTTATGCTAAAAAAGCACAACCTGCTTGAACCGTTCCCCTGTACCAAAGGACCCCGACTGTATCGCCAGGATAGTGCCTGCAGCCACAGAAGACCAAAGCTCTTCGCTGCAAATGCGCATCTTTGCCTTTGAAATCCACTCCGGAGTAGATCCAATATGCACCACCCGTGTAAGCTAGAAAGAAGCTTGAAACACGGTCCGTCCACTGTCTAAGTCCACAGAGCCCGACGTGACGCCGAGGATTGTGCCCTACCGTCAGTGAGCGTATCCAACCTGCATCCTGCCATTAACAGATGCAATGAGGATTTGCTAAGCTGGGATAAAGGGACATCCACTTCAGGAGAAGGAATCCAATTATCAATCAACTCCGTCGTACACAGATATAGTGTCTCAAAAAACCGTGTCCCCTGAAAACGTTTATCTGGACACAGGCGTTCCTTCTCCACTGCCTCATTAAGCTCGTCCAGAGATGGTAAGGCTGATCGCGACCTATGCGACTCCTGAAACATCCGGGCCGACTTACCAGGACGTCTAGTTACCTCCTCCGGTAACTGTAACGCCTCCCTCATGGCTCCAATAAAAGCCTCTGTACGGCTCAAAAGAGAGGCAGAGTGTCCCTGCCGATCCTCCTTATCCGAATCGGACACCTCCCCATCCGAGCTTGAAGGGGAACCCTCCATACCAGAGATCTCCGAGTCGCTACGCGGGGAAGAAGGCACCGGCCTGTGTCGCTTCCTACCATGACAGGATCTAGCTGACACCCAATAACCTAGAAGGTCAGAAAGGCCATTAATAGAACGAGCGAGGGCCTCCATTTTGTCATCACTGACACCTCCGACCGCTGCGCTTGATGCCTCGAGGTCTGCGTGTCAGATACGCGAGACTGATCCTGTAGCGGATCTGGGAGACGGTCTGCACCTCCTGGACCCTGATCCGACATGCCCTCACACAGTATATGGCAGGTCAAAATCCTGTCAGCAACTAGAACAGTGTGGTTTTCAAAGGCAAAACGTACGCTGAAGGGTTAAGCTCTTAAAGAGAGAGCTACCCCAGCTGTCTCCCAATAAAGGGTTAACCGCCAAAGAAGGGGTTAATGTCGCAGACTCCCCACAACCCTTGTGTAATGAAAAGGGTGTGCGAGCCCCAGGTGCCTCTTATGAGGTAACAGCTGCAGGACAGTGTTTCAAAGGTATGCCACACTAAACAAGAACGCCAACGATATCGCTAACATATTGCGCTGAATTGTACATCGCAATGACCGCCAAAGTCGCTAAGGAGATCGCTAACCACTTATGCGTCGTCAATGAGATCGCCCACTGTGGCAGCTACTAGTGACATTAAAACGATCCCAAAAAAAAAAAACGATCGCAAAATTAAGCGACGCTATTGTGATCGTAGCGGGAGCGTTCCGTGTGACAGTACCTCCTGCGCTGTGGGTGTGAGGGGGTCAAGCTTCTGCCCTGACAGGTAGAAGCGACTCACCCAGCTGGCCGCGGTGTAGTGTCTTCCTTTCGGTCGGTCGGGGGGAGCGGAGAGTGAGGAGCCCGAGGAGGCCTTCAGTAATGGCCGCCGCGCTAGAGGAGAGAAGCCGGAAGAGAAAAAGGCAGGGAAAAGCGCGCGCTCAGAGCGCTTCCTGCCCGCGAAAAAATGGGAAAGCGCAAAGCCACACCCCCCGCCGGTTTCAAAAAAAGCGCGCGACTCACTCCGCTCCCGCTCCCATGTCCTGCAGGTATCCACCTGCGGACAAAAGTACACAATCACCACACATGAATACATGTAGCAGCGGCTGCCGCAGCGGCCGCTGAAGCACTCAAAGCACATTAAAATGTGGAGTACTCACCCAGCTGAGCGCCACAGGGACCCCTCAGAGATTTGTGGCGCTGTGCCCGTAGCTTCCCCCCAGGGCGGGGAACGCAGTGACCCCAGAAGCGCGGTTTGCGTCCCCGCCAGGGAAGCAATCCTCATCCCCCAGGGCCGCAGGGTTCTGCAGGGATCACCTTACAGGGTAATACAGATCCGCCAAGGGAGAGGTGGGGGTCCAGCAGCGCTGAGACCCCTGAGACCGCTAGACCACTGGCGGTCCAAGTCTCTGTCCGACTAAAATAAAATTTTTTTCTGAGGAGCTGCTTCCAGCAGCGACTATCCTCTGTGACCTCAAATTTTAGACTGGAGAGCTGGAGTAGGAGGAGCCCTATAAGCTGGAGGGGCCGGTCAACACTTTTTTAATCTGAGGTGTTTCTATCCTATGTGGGCTCCGCCTACCCACTAGTAATGACTAGTGTGTCTCCCTTCCTTCATCTGCTGCTGAAAATCCAGAATTACAGAGGCCATTACCATAGGTCACACATTCAAAGATATAGAAAAAGTGCCACAAAATAGCCATGTTCCTACTAGAAAGAATAGGTCTTACCCATAACTGATGTAGTCATACTGTGATCCATGGAGCATCATTGGTATCAATGGCAGGAGACAATGAATATTGGTATTATCTAACACCCCTGTCGGGCCCCATGTAGTAGCTTCCACCCTTACAATGGCAGTACCCAAGTGGTACACTGAACCTTGTAATAAACACCCCAGGGATTTTTTGTTAGACAATACCAATATTCTTCATCTCCTGCCATCGATACCAATTAATGCTCCATGGATCACAGTATGACTACATCAGTTATGGATGAGATCTAAACTTTCTATCAGGGTGGATTGATTTAAATCACGCCGATTTAAATCAACAATTTAAATCATGATTTAAATCAAATGATTTTTTTCTATTTAAATCAGATCGATTTAAATCGTGATTTTAATCATGATTTAAATCACTGATTTAAATCAAAAGATTTTTTTAATATAAATCACGATTAAAATCTAAAACTTTCAATCATTGTTCAATTAACTCCACACTTCTAGCTTGGTTTCACTTTCTGTAGCTTGGTTTCAGTTTCTTTTTCCATTCAGTTGACATGCCCAAACTTGTTGGATAGTCAGTCAGCAGTACTTGGCTGTAGTAACAATCAAACTTCAGAAGTGATCTGCGTGAGCCATGGCAGGTGGTAAGAGAGACCCTATTTGGGTTCATTTTGTTGAGATGCCAGCAGAGCTTGGAAAGAAAGGTGGGAGAGCAAAGTGCAAATACTGTCAAAAGGATATCCAAGGACTTGTTTGCCTTTTGAAATCACATTATGAAAACTGCAACCAGAAGGGAAATGAAGATGTTGATAGTGATACAACTAATGTCAATGAACCCCCACAGCTTCTTATGCACCAGGACCCTAGCACTAGTGGTAAGTCTGGCAATTACAACCTATTTTAACAGACGTTTTACTGGGATGGTTAAAGTCTATGAAAAGAAAAATTTCTAGAACTAGTTCTGGAGTATAGAATTTAAATTTATGTTAAGGCAATATTTCACAGAAGATTAACGTTAAATAAAAATAAAAGAGTGTGTATACGCCTATTTTTTTTTTATTGTAGGCTACAATTCACTTTTGAAGTCTGCCAAATTGACCATTTTTTAAAAAAACATTTTTAAAACTTTTGTGACATAATTTTTTTCAGTTGCTCTGATATTACTAGTATTACAGCAACTTCACCGGAAACTTGAGTAGCATAACTTTTGAGACAGCCCTTATAGGACGAGGACCATTACATTGTTCAAAAAGTTTGTTTCAAAATATTTTTGTTATATTTCTTCAAATACGCAGTCGAATTATATTTTTAATTACTGTGCTTTCAGGGTCAAATATGGCTTGTGCTGCACGTGACAATCAATATCTGGGTACAACTTCAACAAAGCAGCCCAACAAAAAACTTTGCGTGCAAAGTGTAGAAAAATTCCTCTTAAAGACTACGACGAGCCAGAAAGAACATTTTGATGAATTAATTGCTAAATTCATATTTGCAACCAATTCTTCTTTCCGACTAGTTGAACACCCATTGTTTGTACAAATGATCGAAGGAATAAGACCAGGCTACAAACCACCAAGTAGATTTGATATCTCAGGAAAACATCTTCAGGCTGTATACGACAAAGAAAGAGCGGCTTGTACAAAATATTTGAAAGACAAAGTTGTTAACATGAGCTTGGATGGTTGGAGCAACATCCACAACGACCCCATAATTTGCACTTGTGGCACAACAGAAGATGGTGAAACTTACCTTACAGACACAATCGACACATCTGGAAATTCACATACTGCTGAATATTTACTTGAAATTGCTAAGAACTCAATTCACCAATGCCAAGAACAGTTTGGATGTAAAGTAAGGAGCTTAGTTACTGATAACGCAAGCAATGTGGCAAAAATGCGAGCGGAACTGGCACATGAGGATGACACAAATGTCATTACATACGGTTGTTCTGCCCATTTGTTGCATCTTTTGGCAAAAGACCTGCATATTTCGGGTGTCAAGGAACATGTTGTAGAAATTGTTAAATTTTCCGCAATAATCATTTTGCACATGCAACCTACAAGGAAATGGGAGGACTGAAGTTGGTTCTACCACAAGATGTTAGATGGAATACCTTGGCTGAATGCTTGGAACTGTTTATTAACAACTGGTCAAAATTAGTGTCCATTTGCGAAACACATCGGGATAAAATTGATGCTAATATACGAAGCAAAGTATTAAATCTTGGTGTGAAGAGAAATGCCGAGGACCTTTTGGAAAGGTTAAAGCCAATATCTATTGCGTTGGATAAAATGCAGAAAGATACTGCAACCATAGCTGATGCCACAGAAGTTTGGAAAGATTTAGAAGGTTCGCTAGATCGCTTGAACCTCTCAAACAATGTAAAGGTTGCAATACACCACCGCAAGGACCAAGCATTAAAAGAAGAACACTATTTAGCCAATATCTTGCATCCCATCTACAGAGGGAAAAAACTATCTGAGGCGGAAATCAACTCTGCAATGGAGTGGCTCGCCAATACTAACCATGACATTGTGGCAACTGTGCTGAAATTGAAGTGTGAATCTGCACCATTTCAAAAATACATGTTTGCAGATAACGTCGTTAATGAACTAAAACCACTGGACTGGTGGAAGTCGCAATCACTTGTTCTTCCAGCGAAGATAATAAATGTAGCTACTCAGCTACTGACTGCATCGGCTTCATCGGCAGGAGTAGAGAGATTGTTTTCTTCATTTGGTTTTGTGCACACAACAGTCCGAAACCGCTTAGGAACTGCTAAAGCAGGACAACTAGTTTTCCTATTAAAAGTCCTAAATAAACAGTAGGCTTAAAGGACTGATGTATTCACTGAAGATATTTGCTTACTTCAAACGTTAGAGATAGGCTATTGTTAAAAAGTACTTACTCTCTGTAGCTCAATTCTGATTGTTTAACCCCTTACTGCCATCGGACGTACTATCCCGTCCATGGTACCTGGGCCCGTATGACCGGGGACGGGATAGTACGTCATAGGCGATCAGCTGCGCTCCTGAGGGGAGCGCAGCTAATCGCCGCCGGGTGTCAGCTGATTATCACAGCTGACACCCATGACTGTGTGTCAGGAGCGGTCACGGACCGCTCCCGGCACATTAACCCCTTGCACACCGCGATCAAACATGATCGCGGTGTACTGGGGGCACAGGGGAGGATCACGCAGGGTGGGGGCTCCCTGCGCCCCCCTGAGACCCTCAGAGCAGCGCGATGTGATCGCGCTGTTCTGAGGGCTTCCTCCCTCCCAGGACCCGGATCCAAGATGGCGCCGGGGTCCTGGAGGGAGGCGGCTACCTCAGTGCCTGCCGAGAGCAGGCACTGAGAAGCCTGCATCTATGCCTGTGCGATCGCTGGTGTGAGAGTGCTGTGCACACTGTCACACCAGCGATCTGATAAAATACTGTGATGTCCCACCCTGGGACAAAGTAAAAATGTTAAAAAAATAAAAATAAACGTGTTATAAAAAAAAATCCAAAATAAATAAAAAAAAAATATATATATATTCCCCAATAAATTCACTTCTTCCTGTAAATAAAAAAAACAAAGCAATAAAAGTACACATATTTGGTATCGCCGCGTCCGTAACGACCCCCCCTATAAAATTGTCCCACTAGTTAACCCCTTTAGTGAACCCCTTAAAAAAAAAAAAAAAAACGAAGCAAAAAATCAATGCTTTATCATCATACCGCCGAACAAAAAGTGGAATAACACGCGATCAAAAAGACCGATATAAAAAAACATGGTACCGCTGAAAACGTCATCTTGTCCCGCAAAAAACGAGCCGTCATAAAGCATCATCAGCGAAAAAATAAAAAAGTTATAGCTCGCAGAATAAAGCGATGCAAAAATAATTATTTTTTATATAAAATTGTTTTTATTCTATAAAAGCGCCAAAACATGAAAAAAATGATATAAATGAGGTATCGCCATAATCGTACTGACCCGAAGAATAAAACTGCTTTATCAATTTTACCACACGCGGAACGGTATAAACGCCTCCCCCAAAAGAAATTCATGAATTGCTGATTTTTGTTCATTCTAACCTCCCAAAAATCGAAATAAAAAGCGATCAAAAAATGTCACGTGCTCAAAAATGGTACCAATAAAAACGTCAACTCGTCCCGCAAAAAATAAGACCTCACATGACTCTGTGGGCCAAAATATGAAAAATTATAGCTCTCAAAATGTGATGATGCAAAAACTATTTTTGCAATAAAAAGCGTCTTTTAGCGTGACAGCTGCCAATCATAAAAACCCGCTATAAATAGTAAATCAAACCCCCCTTTATCACCCCCTTAGTAAGGGAAAAATAATAAAATTAAAAAAAAGTATTTATTTCCATTTTCCCATTAGGGTTAGGGTTGCGCTAAAGTTAGGGTTAGGGTTGGCGCTAAAGTTAGGATTAGGGTTAGGGTTGATAGGGTTGTGTTAGGGTTAGGTTTGTGGTTAGGGTTGGGACTAGGGTTAGGGTGTGTTTGGGGTTAGGGTTGGAGTTAGAATTGGGGGGTTTCCGCTGTTTAGGCACATCAGGGGCTCTCCAAATATGACATGGCGTCTGATCTCAATTCCAGCCAATTCTGCGTTGAAAAAGTCAAACGGTGCTCCTTCACTTCTCAGCTCTGCCATGCGTCCAAACAGTAGTTTATCCCCACATATGGGGTATCAGCGTACTCTGGACCCCAAGAGTTATTGTGCAATTTGTCCTATTTCTTCTGCTACCCTTGGGAAAATAAAAAACTGGGGGCGAAAATATCATTTTTGTACAAAAAAAAATATTTTTTTGTTTTTACGGCTGTACATTATAAACTTCTGTGAAGCACTTGGGCTTCATAGCGCTCACACACATCTAGATAAGTTCCTTGTGGGGTCTATTTTCCAAAATGGGGTTTCACTTGTTGGGGATTTCCACTGTTTAGGCGCATCAGGGGCTCTCCAAATGCGACATGACGCCCCCAGACCATTCCATCAAAGTCTGCAATCCAAAACGTCACTACTTCCCTTCCGAGCCCCAACGTGTACCCATACAGTAGTTTTCTCCCACATATTGGATATCAGCGTACTCAGGACAAATTGGACAACAACTTTTGGGTCCAATTTCTCCTGTTACCCTTGTAAAAATAAAATATTGGGGCAAAAAATCATTTTTGCAAAAAAAAAGATTTTTTATTTTTACGGCTGTCTTATAAACTTCTGTGAAGCACTTGGGGTTCAAAGTGCTCACCACACATCTAGACAAGTTCCTTGTGGGGTCTATTTTCCAAAATGGGGTCACTTGTGGGGTTTCCACTGTTTAGGCGCATCAGGGGCTCTCCAAATCGACATGACGCCCCAGACCATTCCATCAAAGTCTGCAATCCAAAACGTCACTACTTCCCTTCCGAGCCCGACGTGCCCATACAGTAGTTTTCTCCCACATATTGGTATCAGCGTACTCAGGACAAATTGGACAACAACTTTTGGGGTCCAATTTCTCCTGTTACCTTGTAAAATAAAATATTGGGGCAAAAAAAAATATTTTTGTAAAAAAAAAAAAGATTTTTTATTTTTACGGCTGTCGTTATAAACTTCTGTGAAGCACTTCGGGGTTCAAAGTGCTCACCACACATCTAGATAAGTTCCTTGTGGGGTCTATTTGCCAAAATGGGGTCACTTGTGGGGGGTTTCCACTGTATAGGTGCATCAGGGGCTCTCCAAATGTGACATGACGCCCCCAGACCATTCCATCAAAGTCTGCAATCCAAAACGTCACTACTTCCCTTCCGAGCCCTGACGTGCGCCCATACAGTAGTTTTCTCCCACATATTGGGTATCAGCGTACTCAGGACAAATTGGACAACAACTTTTGGGTTCCAATTTCTTCTGTTATCCTTGTGAAAATAAAATATTGGGAACGAAAAAATCATTTTTGTAAAAAAAAAAAAGATTTTTTATTTTACGGCTGTACGTTATAAACTTTAGTGAAACACCTGGGGGTTAAAAGTTCTCACCACACATCTAGATAAGTTCCTTGAGGGGTCTAGTTTCCAAAATGGCGTCATTTATGGGGGTTTCCACTGTTTAGGCACATCAGGGGCTCTCCAAATGCAACATGGCATCCAATCTCAATTCCAGCCAATTTTGGTTGGAAAAAGTCAAATGGTGCTCCTTCCATTCCGAGCTCTGCCGTGCGCCCAAACAGTGGTTCCCACCCACATATGGGGTATCAGCGTACTCAGGACAAATTGGACAACAACTTATCTGGTACAATTTCTCCTGTTACCCTTGAGAAAATAAAAAATTAGTGACTAAAAGATAATTTTTGTGGGAAAAAAATAGGATTTTTTATTTTCATGCCCTGGCATTATAAACTTGTGTGAAGCACTTGGGGGTTCAAAGTGCTCACCAAAGATCTAGATAAGTTCCTTAGGGGGTATAGTTTCTAAAATGGGGTCACTTGTGGGGGGTTTCCACTGTTTAGGCTCATCTGGGGCACTGCAAACGGAACATGACCCCCATCAACGTCTGCATTCCAAAACGTTACTACTTCCTTTCCAAGCCCTGCTGTGCACCCAAACAGTTCCCCCCCCCACATATGGGGTATCAGCGTACTCAGGACAAATTGGACAACAACTTTTGGGGTCCAATTTCCTTGGGAAAATTCAAAAATTTGGGACTAAAAAATCATTTTTGTGGAAAATTGTTTTTTTTTTTTTTCACACCCAGGCATTATAAGCTTTTGTGAAACACTTGGGGGTTCAAAGTGCTCACAACAGATCTAGATAAGTACCTTAGGGGGTCTAGTTTCCAAAATGGTGTCACTTGTGGGGGTTTCCACTGTTTAGGCGCATCAGGGGCTCTCCAAACACGACATGGCGTCCAATCTCAATTCCAGCCAATTTTAGTTTGAAAAAGTCAAACGGCGCTCCTTCCCTTACGAGCTCTGCCGTGTGCCCAAACAGTGGTTTTCCCCCACATATTGGGTATTGGCGTACTCAGGAGAAATTGCATAACAACCTTATCTGTCCATTTTCTCCTTTTACCCTTGTGAAAATAAAAAAAAAGTTTGTAAAAGATCATTTTTGTGGCTAAAAAGTTAAATATTCATTTTTTCCTTCCACGTTGCTTTAGTTCCTGTGAAGCACCTGAAGGGTTAATAATCTTCTTGACTGTGGTTTTGAGTACCTTGAGGGGTGCAGTTTTTAGAATGGTGTCACTTTTGGGTATTTTCTGCCATATAGACCCCTCAAAGTGACTTCAAATGAGAGGTGGTCCCTAAAAAAAATGGCTTTGTAAATTTTGTTGTAAAAATGAGAAATCGCTTGGTCAACTTTTAACCCTTATAACTTCCTAACAAAAAAAAAATTTTGGTTCCAAAATTGTGCTGATGTAAAGTAGACATGTGGGAAATGTTATTTCTTAACTATTTTGTGTGATATATTTCTCTGTTGTAAGGGAATAAAAATTCAAAGTTTGAAAATTGGAAAATTTTCAAAATTTTCGCCATATTTGCGTTTTTTTCAAAAATAAACACAAGTTATATCGAAGAAATTTTACTTCTAACGTGAAGTACAATATGTCACGAGAAAACAATCTCAGAATCGCGAAGATCCGTTGAAGCGTTCCAGAGTTATAACCTCATAAAGAGACAGTGGTCAGAATTGTAAAAATTGGCCCGGTCATTAACGTGCAAACCACCCTTGGGGGTGAAGGGGTTAATAGTGCAAATAAAAATTATTAGGTTTCATAATCATCAACTGTTTTAATATTTTTATTTGTGTAAAATAATTTGATTTGCAAAAAGACAGTTTTGCTTGTGTACAACTTGATTAAAAAATCCTATTTAAATAAAAAAAAATCCGATTTAAATAAAAAAAATCAGATTTTTTTTATTTTTTTAAAAAAATCATGATTTTTATCCACCCTGCTTTCTATTACGAGCACTACTATTTTGTGGCACTTTACTTGCATGTAGATATACACACAATTCAAAAAATATAGGTGGGAGTGCTTCTTTAATATGGGCAACTTAGACATTTTTACTTCTAGATTGCTTTAATAAATAAGGGCCCCGTCTCACATAGCGACGCACCAGCGATCCCGACAACGATATGAACTTGTCAGGAGCGCTGGTGTGTCACTAGATGATCGTTGCTGAGCTGCCAAACATGCAGCTCAGGCAGCGATCAGGACAGCAACACTGCGGGTTACGCCACTTAGTAACCAGCAGTGTATGTTGGATACCAGCCCGCTGATGCAGGAAGCTGGTAACCAAGGTACACATCGGGTTTCCAGGCGCTGCGCGGTGCCTGGAAACCCGATGTGTACCTTGGTTACCAGCTCCCCTGCAGCAGCACGCTGGTATCCAACGTACACATCGGGTTTCCAGGCACAGGCCCGCGCCTGGAAACCCGATGTGTACCTTGGTTACCAGCTGATCACTGGTCTCCTGCCTGCCACACGCAGCGATGCGTGCTGGCCAGCGGGAGACCATCGATCAAAAAAAAGTCCAGGCATTTCTGACAAGACTAGCGATTCACAGCAGGGGCCTGATCGCTGGTACGTGTCAGACATAGTGAGATCGCTGTTGCATCACAAAACTTGTGACTCAGCAGCGATCTCGCTAGTGATCTCGCTATGTGAGACGGGGCCCTAAGGCGTAATATATTACACAATAGTAGTCAGTAGACTAATCAGGGATTAACATAAAGTCATTACTTGTACGTGTGATGCTCAGTCACTTCTCACGGAAAAGCCGTGAGTCAGAAGTCAAAGAGTTTGAGGTCAAAAGCAATGAGAGTACGTCAAACTGGGAAGAGACAAAAGCTGGTCAGGTCAGAGTCAGGGATAACAATTCCAAGGTCAGAGTGCAAAGGGCTAATACAAACGGATAATCCAAGATCCAGCAACAAAAGATCAGTTCAGAGCACAGAGAAAACACACTACTGATCTGAAAGCTATAACTCGCAGAGGTATGTGACTGACAGCTTAGCTAAAAAGCTGGGTAATCATTAAGAACAAAGAACACCTGAAAAAAGCTCAGCACCATCCAGTCTCAGATTGGACGGATGAGCGGTCTATTAAAATATTGACAGTTCAGCATGCCCCTGCAATAGACTGGATGACTGAGCTGTCAATCAAAATACCGTCAGCTCAGCACGCCCCTGCAATAGACTGGATGACTGAGCTGTCACTCACCAAACTGACAGCTTAGCACCACACTCTGATTCCGTAGAGTAGCAAAGCTGTCAAACACTGCGTCCAAGACACACTAGGCAGAGGAATCGTGACAGTCCAATTGAACAATAACTAGTATGATTAACATAACATTAGAGAATGATGTCTCGGTGCTATGTTCTTTGATACGCACACTTAACAATGCACTCAATAACAAACGTTTTAGCTGTAGATATAAAAATGATCAGATATCACACCATGGTAACAGGCTTTCACACCAGAATGTTCTATGACCTGCTGACTGGTGGCAACCAAAACATGGGTCTCTGAAGGATCCAAAGAACGATCAAGCTTTGCGCTTGTTTGCAATTAGTATTAACATCCCCCACACACACCTTCTTTTAAAGTGTAACACATACAGTTTACTGTAAATTAACCTCTATCCACTCCATAACATCACATCTGAATTTTACCTGTTTAACCATAATAAAAAGATTACATTAATCCATTAATTGCAATTCCCGCCAAATATTTTCAATGAAGTAGAAAACGTGGTAACCTTGCATCTGCTATAAAACAAATGATCGGGAAGGACATCTAAATCATTGATAAGTGTATATTGAAAAAAAAACAACAACTTTTCACAGGCATTCGCCACAAATTAGCTGGTCTAATGTTGCCCTCCAGGGCATGCCCCGAGTCATCAGAGATTAATCACTGTTGGGTCAGGTCAAAGCCATCAATCTTCAGATCAATAGTCATCATTTTACATCTGTTTTATCGCTGAGCTGCAGTTATAAAATATTTACATGTAGAAAGGCAGCGGCTGAGCTGAAGGTATCACATGCTGCTGGTAAACAGTACTGAAATGATACAGTACATTTACAATTCCTTCTTTTTTTAATCACCTTGGTTTCCTGGGCCATCATTAAATGTGTAACTGAGCAGTTAATGAGTGTTGTTCAAGGTTTCCATATATCTTACCAGCACGAGACCCGCCGCATATAATAATAATGAGATACAAGTCAAATGAGGCAAAGTTTCCGACAACGGCCATGAATTGCCGACCGCGTAGCCCCAAACAAGGGAATTGATTTATCAAACATTAGGTCTAGAAGTTATTAAGAGGAACCCTATAATGATGACTACAATAGAGTCTGGAATTTTCTGGCAACAAGGATTAAAGGGGGTTTCCTACTTTGGGGCAATTATTTCTTTTCTATTTTAACAGCATGAAATTGGGACTAAAAATCATTTTTGCAATTAGGTTTCATTGAAAATGTTATCACCTTTTGCCTTCTCTAGCCTCTGTGATGTGCTATATATTGCAGGCTGCAGAATGAGTTAACTGAGAATCCATCAGGGATTGAAAGCTTGTACCTTTTTCTGTCTTTTTCGGAGCTCCTCTTATATAATATATGACCACAGACTCTATAAGGCTGTGTTCACACAAGGTGTTTTTATAGGTGCTTTTCCTCCGGAAAGGCAGCTGTGGTTTACAATCCAGTTAAAGCTATGAGATATCAGAAATCTCATGCACACTCAGTTTGTTTTGTTCCTAACTGAATTTGAGCACTGCAGCGCTTTTGAAAACCTGTGCTTCTTTACCCTGTTTTTCAAAATATGTTTTCTTACCATGTTTTTTTAAATTCAGTTTTTTTGGAAGCAATGAGAAAGCGCAAAAAACACAGCATATTTTAATAAAATTATATTAACATGTACTGTAAAAAAAATCACACATAATCTGCCTAAAAAAATTCCTTTATTTAATTAAAATTTATAAAAATTAGTAACCTTCTTTGATTGCAGTCTTGTACTGAAGTCAGAGCAAAGTAGGAAACCACAAAGATTTGAAAAGGCGTCGTTTATAGCATAGCAGTCATGTTAATACAGATATACCAATGCATTAAACAGTTCCTTCCTGTTATAATATTTCATGCTGTGATAATTTTTCCAAGATAATGAGCATATTAAATGAATTATGATTGTGTTTCATCTCATTCCTGTACAAGCAGAGACATAATAAACGCAGACAATTTAACATACAATGGACTTGTATAATATGTTGCTTTATTTCTAGAAGACTTCACAAAAACTTTACATCTTGGGGTCCTGGGGTCAAATCCCACCAAGGACAAACATCTGCAAGGAGTTTATATGTTCTCCCTGTGATTGTTTGGGTTTCCACCGGGTTCTCCAGGTTCTTCCCACACTCCAAAAATATACTGATAGGAAATCTAGATTGTGAGCCCCATCAGGGCACAGCCATGATCATGTCTGTAAAGCGCTGTGGAATTAATGGCGCTTTAAAAGTGAGTAAATTAAATAAGCTTATATTGTTACATTTTATTTTGCGTTGCTTATACAGTCATGGCCTAAAGTGTTGGCACCCTTGAAATTGTTCCAGAAAATTAAGCATTTCTTCCAGAAAATTATTCTAATTACACGTTTTGTCATACAAATGTTTATTTCCTTTGTGTGTGTATTGGAACAACACAAAAAAAGGAAAAAACAAAGGCAGATTGGACATCATTTCACACCACAAAAACCCAAAAATGTGCTGAACATAACTGTTGGCACTTTTTCAAAATGGTGGGTAAACAATTTTGTTTCAAGCATGTGATGCTCGTTCAAACTCACCGATGGCAAGTAACAGGTGTGGGCAATATGAAAATCCCACCTGAAACCAGATAAAAAGCTGAGAAGTTGACTCACTCTTTACATTCTGTGTCTGTGTGTGCCACACTAAGCATGGAGAACAGAGAGAGATGACAACTGTCTGAGGCCTTGATAAACAAAATTGTGGAAAAATATCAACAATCTCAAGGTTGCAAGTCCATCTCCAGAGATCTTGATGCTCCTTTGTAAATGGTGAGCAACATAATCAAGAAGTTAACAACCAATAGCACTGCAGCTAATCTCCCTGGACATGGACGGCAGAGAAAAATTGATAAAAAGTTACATTGCAGGATAGTCCGGATGGTGGATAACAGATTCAATCAAGTTTCAAAGAAATTCAAGCTGTCCTATGGGGTTAGGGTGCATCAGTGTCAGCGCGAACCATCTGCTGACATGTGAATTAAATTAAACGTTATGACAGGAGACCCAAGAGGAACTAATGCTGACACATAAAAAAAGCTAGACTGCGGTTTGCGAAAATGTACGCGAGTAAGCCAAAATCCTTCTGGGAAAATGTCTTGTGGACAGGTCAATCCAAGATGGAGCTTTTTTTGTAGAACACATCATTCTACTACATTTTTGGGGTTTTGTGTGATAGGGTGTCCAATTTGCCTTTTTCTCAGATTTTTTTGTGATGTGCCAATACACATAAAGGAAATAAACATGTGTATAACAAAATGTGTAATTGCAATAATTTTCTGGGAGAAATACTTCACTTTCTGAAAAATGTCAAGGATGTCAACACTTTCGACCATGACTGTATAGTGCCAACATATCTGGACATGCCAAAGATTCAACCTGTGAAAAATTTGAACAGGGGTTCAGTAGTATGGGGGTTACACTGTTATCCTAAAAACAGCTTCTTACTAGGAATCAGATTCCACATGAAGGACTTGGTTAATAAATTTCATGGTTCACAAATACTGCCGTACTCAAAAGGGCCACATTCCCAATGGATAAACGATCACTTATACGGCAGCTATCTCTCTCTCCTCCATACGCAGGAGGGCTCCCTTGGTCGAGACTTGCTGTGTTCTCTACATGAGAGCCTCTACCAAGACTCTTCTGAGGGTGGCATATCTTGCTAAAATCAAAAGGATCGAAAATCCAAAATCAGACATGCTGGATACTTCCCTCCTGACATAATTTGTTGGGGCGTGTCAGGAGGCCCCCATATACATTAGATTGTCGGCCAAGCACTCCAACATCAGAGAGAGTTTAGCTAACATTAGTTTAATGAGTATGAAGGCCTTTAGATATAAAGGTATACTTTAACCCCTTCCCGACCTGTGACACAGCGTATGTGTCATGAAAGGATCGCGTTCCTGCGGGTCGGGTGACCGGGGTCACTGAAAGGTCACCCGACCCGCAGGCACAAGACCCTTTGTGCTTCACCACAGGGGGGTTGGCTTAACCCCCATGTGGCTACGATCGCTCTGATTGGCTGTTAAAAGTGAAACAGTGCTCCCTTTATTCTGAGCCCCGACGTGTGCCCAAACAGTGGTTTACCCCCACATATGGGGTATCAGCGTACTCAGGAAAAATTGCACAACAACTTTGGGGTCTAATTTCTCCTGTTACCCTTGGGAAAAAAAATTGAGGACTAAAAAAATTATTTTTGTGGAAAAAAAATGATTTTATATTTTCACAGCTCTGCGTTATAAACTTCTGTGAAGAACTTGGAGATTCAAAGTGCTCACCACAAATCTAGAGGAGTTCCTTGGGGATCTAGTTTCCAAAATGGGGTCACTTGGGGGGGTTTCTACTGTTTAGGCACATCATGGGCTCTGCAAACGTAACATGACGCCCACAGACCATTCCATCAAGTCGGCATTTCAAAACGTCACTACTTCTCTTCCGAGCCCCGACGTGTGCCCATACAGTAGTTTACTCCCACATATGGGATATCAGCGTACTCAGGACAAATTGGACAACAACTTTTGGGGTCTAATTTCTCCTGTTACCCTTGGGAAAATAAAAAAATTGGGGACTAAAAGATCATGTTTGTGGAAAAAATATGAATTTTTTTCATGCCTGGGCATTATAAACTTCTGTGTAGCGCTTGGGGGTTCAAAGTGCTCACCGCACATCTAGATAAGTTCCGTGCGGTGTCTAGTTTCCAAAATGGGGTCACTTGTTGGGAGTTTCTACTGTTTAGGCACATCAGGGGCTCTGCAAATGTAACATGATGCCCGCAGACCATTCCATCAAAGTCAGCATTTCAAAACATCACTAATTCCCTTCCGAGCCCCAACGTGTGCCCGAACAGTGGTTCCCCCCTACATATGGGGTACCAGTGTACTCAGAAAAAACTGTACAACAACTTTTGGGGTCCAATTTCTCCTGTTACCCTTGGGAAAATAAAAAATAGCGGGCTAAAGAATGATTTTTGAGAAACAAAAATGATTTTTTTATTTTCACTGCTCTGCGTTTATAAACTTCTGTGAAGCACTGGGGGGTTCAAAGTGCTCACTACACATCTAGATAAGCTCCTTGGGGGTCTAGTTTCCAAAATGGGGTCACTTGTGGGGGGTTTCTACTGTTTAGGCACATCAGGGGCTCTGCAAACGCAACATGACAACCGCAGAACATTCCATCAAGTCTGCATTCCAAAATGGTGCTCCTTCCCTTCTGAGCCCTGCCGTGCGCCCAAACAGTGGTTTATGACCACATATGAGGTATCTGTGTACTCAGGAGAAAGTGCACAACAAATTTTAGGATCCAATTTATCCTGTTTCCCATGCAAAAATGAAAAAATTTATGCTAAAATAAAATTTTTGTTGGAAAAATTAAAATGTCCATTTTTTCCTTCCACGTTGCTTTAGTTCCTGTGAAGCACCTGAAGGGTTAATAATCTTCTTGAATGTAGTTTTGAGTAGCTTGAGGGGTGCAGTTTTTATAATGGTGTCACTTTTTGATATTTTCTACCATATAGACCCCTCAAAGTGACTTCAAATGTGAGGTGGTCCCCAAAAAAATGGTTTTGTAAATTTTGCTGTAAAAATGAGAAATCGCTGGTCAACTTTTAACCCTTATAACTTCCTAACAAAAAAAATGTTGTTTCCAAAATTGTGCTGATGTAAAGTAGACATGTGGGAAATGTTATTTATTAACTATTTTGTGTCACATAACTCTCTGGTTTAACAGAATAAAAATTAAAAATTTAAAAATTGCAAAATTTTCTAAATTTTCGCCAAACTTCCATTTTTTTCACAAATAAACGCAAAAATTATCGACCTAAATTTACCACTAACATGAAGCCCAATATGTCACGAAAAAACAATATCAGAATCGCTAGGATCCGTTGAAGCGTTCCCGAGTCATTACCTCATAAAGGGACACTGGTCAGAATTGCAAAAAATGGCAAGGTCATGAAGGGGTTAAGCCAAACTGCTTTAGAACTAAGGCCCATATAGTGTTCCTGCACAGGGGGTCCCTACTGGCTGTATCTTCCCCTGGCAAATTTTTATGAATCCAATGTGTGTGTTAAACTCCCCGTACACAACAAAAACCTGCCTGCTGAACAAAAGTTTTATGGATCAGTCGGTCAACAGCTATCTATCCTAAGTCCCCCATGCACAGGACTGCATGGCTAAGCGCTCCTGTGTTCTCTACAAGAGCGAGAATGACAAATTTCTCTGGCAGAGGCTTATCTCCCCAAGAACAAAGGGATCAGTAGTCCAAAATTTGATTTGCCGAATCCTTCTCTATCCCAACATAATCTGTCGGTGAACAATCGGCAGGCCTCCATACACTACCAACCCCATTAAATAGTTGTTAGTCTAATGTGTATGGAGACCTTCAATACCATATTGCTAGTACATCACTCTGCTGTCTATGCTATGTACCTGCATGAGTTAGTGGCACGAATCATCCAGGAATCTGCATAAACTAAAAACTAAACTAAAAGCCTATTCTACTAACCATAGTTACCATTAGGAAGGGAAAAGGAAGGACTAGAATGTGGAATAATATATAACCTTTATTGATGCGAATAAAACCAAACTAACTGCAGTGGCACGATATGTTGAAATGGTGATCATATATATTGGACCACTATTGTGTATCATAAGTGCTATCCATTTTTGCAGAGTATGTATGTAATAACAGCTGATGTTCATTTAGTCTTGTGCACTTCAGAAAAATACATACAATGTGTCATGCCTCAGCCTCGTACAGGGTTTGAACCAGTGGTTGAAGATTTAAAAACCAGCCTGAAGATAAGTCATGTACTGGTGTCACGCACAGTGTAGGACAGACTGGAGTGCAAAACAAAGGGACAAGGGAAGAGGAACCAAACACTATGGAAGGGGGGGGGTGGAGACCCCTAGACAGATCTAACGTCACCCTGTCTGCCCTATCATCCCTATAAAGGATCCACACCTATCGCCGAGCAGGATGCCTAATCCCTGCCTGACCCTGGCAATAAGCCCTGCACAGGGGAGGACAGGATGAGTGCTAGTCAATCCTCACTACCGCTAAAGACAACTGGGATAGACAAACGAAACAAGGGAACACTTAGCTTGAGAAGACTCAGAGAGAAACACGAACTTCCTCCAAACTCCAAAAAGGACGATAGCCGACAGCTACTGCTCCAAGCCTCAACAGGGAAATGCAAATAGAAAACAACACCCACAACTCCCAACAGGATGTTGGGAGTTATAAACACCCAGATCCAGGTGACACCATTAAGGCCGGGGGAGGTGGCCACTAGTCTGCAAGGCCAACCGCTGAGACCTTCTGCAGCCAGATGCATTGCAACTGTCTGCAGCCTCTGACACACCCGTGACAACTGGTCCTAAAGACACAGACATAATACAGAGTTTCTTTAATATCCAGCTTCCTATAGTTAAACAATTATGACAACCTTTTTAATAGACCGGCAACCTGACAATAAAAGGCTTCTAGCCATGTGGACAAGTCAGTGAATGTATTTACCTAAGTTGCAGTGAGGTTAGAAGATATTGGATAAATTCAATTAATATTTAATCAAGTCAACTCGTTAATGCATATTTTACCCTTAGGCGCAATTTACTTACAGCAAATACTTAAAAAACTATTTAACAGCTCTGCATGGCTCTTCCGTGTTTTCCAGGTCTTAGGGAAGTGCCTGCAATTGCATGGTAAAAGCCTCTTATGCTAATTATAAAATATATTTCCATAATTGTGTTAAATTTGATGGGATTTTATCTGATAATTACCCCATTGTGTTTTCTTCTGACACACACAGCTTCATATATAGTGATTACTGTGTAATTTCTAAAGTTTTCCCATGAAATAAAAAAAGGTAACTGGAGGATAAGGGATCATAAAAATGGGTTAATAGTACCAGGTAAATGAAAATCAAAAAACTTTAAGTCTGATTTCACACAGGGTGATTTTTTACTGTAATGATAAGCTAAGCAGTGTTAATAAATAGGAATTTATCAAATGCACTTATATGGACATGGACAAAAATTTGACTGGTTTAGGAATCAATTACACAATACTTAAAGGATATCTGTTGGTAGAATTACCTTAAGTTGTCTAGATAGGCATACGGGTCACAGAAAGCTGAATAAAATGATACCTTGATACCAGCGATCTGATGTCTTACTCCAAAGAAATCCACATTTTTCATATGTAAATTAGCAGTGGGCTGGACACAGATCTCCCCGAGAGTCTGCCTCCAGAGCTTATTTTAAATGAAAGGGGCTTTACCAGTGTGAGACATGTAATGACTGACAGTCTGCTCTCCTGATCTACATGTCTCACACTGGTAAATTCTGGAGGCAGACTCATGTAGATCTGTGATATAATCTCGGCACACACCAATGTTATCTTGTGGCTCCTTGACAAGCGGTGGCATACCGCGTCCTAGCCGCTTCAACTTCACGGCTCATCTCACGTACATTGAGGAAGGCCATGTTTAAGACCGAAACGTCTGTATGTACTGGCTTTGAATTTTTTATTAAACCATTATCACAAGATAACATTGGTGTGTGCCGAGATTATATCACATTACTATATGGATTGGGATCCTACTCAGGCACCACAATTTGTTCTACAGTAGTGCCAACGATTTTGCTTTCATGTAGATCTGTGTCCGGACCATAGATCTTAACAGCTCATTTACACATTTAAAAAAATGTGGATTTCTATGGAATAAAACATCGGATAACAGCTATCAGAGTATAATTTTGTTCAGCTTCATATGACCTGCATTCCAATATAGTTGGCTAAAGAGGGTTGATTTATTACTGTTAATGCAAATGTATCCAAAAAATTACCGTATTTTTAGGACTATAAGACGCACTTTTTCCTCCAAAAATGTGGAGGAAAATGGGGGGTGCGTCTTATAGTCCGGATATACCGGCTCTGGCTGTGGTGGGGAGGTGGGGGAGCGGCTTTGGCGGAGCAGCGGGTCACAGGAGGCAGGAGCCGACAGCTGCGGCTAACTCCTGAGCCCATTGCTAAAGAGAAATGAATATTCACTGCATTCCATGCCCATGGGCGTGGAGTGCAATGAATATTCATTTCTCTTTAATAGCGTCTTGGTATGATTGACCCCAACCCCAGTCCTGGTATGTATAACCCCATCCTTATGATTGGTCCCCGCCCACCCCCATACTGGTATGCATGACTCCATCAGAAAACATTAAAAAAAACAAACCATTACAGTTACCTTCCCGCCGCTCCCTCGCAGCATCTTGTTCCGATGCCAGCAGCTGCTTTACGCTTGTAAGCAGCGCATGGCAGGGACGCCATGCACTGCTTGCAAGCCAAAGGGCAGCTACCGGAATACTCACTGCTCTGCACGCCGGGACTGTGTGCGCAGAGAGCACTGAGTATTCATTACTCTTCAGTAGCCTTCCTGCTGCTGCCGGCGGTCATGTGTACCGCTACTTAAGAGAAATGAGGCGTGGACAGAGGTGAATATTCATTTCTCTTAAGTAGCGGCACATGTGCCCGCCAGCAGCAGCAGGAAGGCTCCGGCTGACACAGTCCCGGCATGCAGACCAGTGAGTATTCCGGCAGCTGTACTCTGCTTATGAGCAGCGCATGATGTCGCTGCCATGCGCTGCTTACAAGCATAAAGCAGCTGCTGGCATTGGAACAGGATGCTGCGAGGGAGCGCCGGGAAGGTAAATGTAATGTTTTTTTTAATGTTTTCTGATGGGCCATGCATATCAGGACTGGGATGGGGGCCAATCATACCAGAATAGGGATGGGGCCATGCATACTAGGAGAAGATGGGGGCCCTGCATACTAGGATAGCGATGGGGCCATGCATACTAGGATAGGGATTAGGGCGATCATTCCTGCCAGGATAGGGATGAGGGGGACCATTCCTACCAGGATAGGGATGAGGGGGCCATGCACACCAGGATAGGGATGAGGGGGAATGCATACCAGGATGAGGATGAGGGGACCATATACACCAGGATTTTTTTTTCCTAATTTCCTCCTCTAAAACCTAGGTGCGTCTTGTGGTCCGGTGTCTAGGTGTCTTATAGTCCAAAAAATACGGTAGCTATAGTTGATTTTCATGTGAATTTTTTTCACTTTCCAAATTATATATATATACAGCTCTGGCAAAAATTAAGAGACCACTGCACAGTTTTATAAAAATCAGCTTCTCTACATGTCTGACAGCCATTCCATTCCAGTGTCAGTTGAATTCCAACCAGAGTACACCTCATTCTACTTAATGTGCTTCTGATTAGGCGATCACCTGAACCAAATCTTATTTAACGAAGGAAAGTATAAAAACCACTGCTCTGGTGTTCACAATCCTCTTGCAATAGGACAAGCTGGATAGCAAAACAAGTGCTGTAAATATCCCAAAAGTAATAGGAATGAAAAATTAACTTTTTAACCATTCCAAAGGAGTGGAAAAAGTCTTGAGTGAGGAAAAGAAGGGCTCAATTCTGGCTTTACTAGCAGAGGGATACAGTGAGCGTCATGTTGTCTCCATCCTTAAAATATCTAAGACGGCAGTCCATTACAACAAGGTCAAGCAGCAGACATTGGGGACAACAAAGCTACAGACCGGCAGAGGGCGAAAACGACTCTTCACTGACCGGGATCACGGTCATCTTATTTGAATGTCACTCAGCAACCGCAGGATGACATCAAGTGACCTACAAAAGGAATGGCAAATGGCAGCTGGGGTGAAGTGCACGGCAAGAACAGTTCGTAACAGGCTCCTAGAGGCAGGGCTCAAGTCATGTAAAGCTAGAAAAAAGCCTTTCATTAATGAGACGCAAAGGAGAGCCAGGCTGAAGTTTGACAAAGACCATAAGGATTGGACCATAGAGGACAGGAGTAAGGTAATCTTCTCTGATGAGTCTAATTTTCAGCTTTGCCCAACACCTGGATGTCTAATAATTAGACGGAGACCTGAAAAGGCGTACAAGCTACAGTGTCTTGCACCCACTCTGAAATTTGATGGAGAATTGGTGATGATCTGGGGATGCTTTAGCAAGGCTGGAATTGGGCAGGTTAATCTTTGCGAAGGACGTATGAATCAAGCCGCACACAAGGTTATCCTGGAAAAACAGTTGATTCCTTCTGCTCAGGCAATGTTCCCTAAGTCTGTGGACTGGTTTTTCCAGCAGGACAATGCGCCATGCCACACAGCTAGGTCAATCAATGTGTGGATGAAGGACCACCACATCAAATCACTGTCATGGCCAGCCCAATCTCCAGATCTTAACCCCATTGAAAAACTCTGTAATGTAATCAAGAGGAAGATGGATAGTCACAAGCCATTAAAACAAAGAACTGCTTAAATTTTTGTACCAGGAGTGGCATAAGGTCACCCAAAAGCAGTGTGAAAGACTGATGGAAAGCATGCCAAGACGCATGAAAGCTGTGATTAAAAATCATGGTTATTCCACAAAATATTGATTTCTGAACTCTTCCTGAGTTAAAACATCAGTATTGTTGTTTCAAAATGATTATGAATTTGTCTTCTTAGCATTATTTGAAGTCTGCAAGCACTGCATTTTTATGTTATTTTGACCATTTCTCATTTTCTGAAAATAAATACAAAATTTATTGCTTGGAAATTCGGAGACATGCTGCCAGTAGTATATAGAATAAAAGAGAAATTTACATTTTACTCAAAAATATACCTATAAAGATAAAATATATATATATATATATATATATATACATACAGTCATGGCCAAAAGTTTTGAGAATGACACAAATATTATATTTTCACATGATCTGCTGCTCTCTGGTTTTTATGTGTGTTTGACAGATGTTTTTATCACAGACAGAAATATAATAATTGCAAACATATGAGTAACAAAAGCTTATATTGACAGTTAAGGTACTGCCACACTAAACAATCCCGCTAGCGATCACGATAACGACGCATACTAATGCGATCGCTAGCGGGATTGTTTCTATATCGCTAAGTGCGGCCACATTTAGCGATATAGTTAACGACGCTATCGCCGTTAGCGATCTTCTTAACAACTTTAGCGGTACAAAAGTACCGCTAAATCGCTAAGAAAAGGTGCCACACTAGCGATATATACTTACCCAGCGGGAGCGCCGACGAGAAAATAGGGTCCGGAACGATTCCAGCGACGAGCGAGATCACAGCAGGAAGCTCGTCGCTGGCAGCTGCCGCACTGAACAACATCGCTAACGGGATCGCTAAATAGTGACGTTTTTTAGCGATCCCGTTAGCGATATTGTTCAGTGTGGCATACCCTTTAGAATGAGTTAATGCAGCAAGTCAATATTTGCAGTGTTGACCCTTTTTCTTCAGGACCTCTGCAATTCTCCCTGGCATGCTCTCAATCAACTTCTGGACCAAATCCTGACTGATAGCAGTCCATTCTTGCACAAGCAATGCTTTCATTTTGTCAGAATTTTTAGGTTTTTGTTTGTCCACCCGTCTCTTGATGATTGACCACAAGTTCTCAATGGGATTAAGATCTGGGGAGTTTCCAGGCCATGGACCCAAAATCTCTATGTTTTGTTCCCTGAGCCATTTAGTTATCACCTTTGCTTTATGGCAAGGTGCTCCATCATGCAGGAAAAGGCATTGTTGATCGCCAAACTGCTCTTGGAGGGTTGGGAGAAGTTGCCCTTGTAGGACATTCTGGTACCATTCTTTATTCATGGCTGTGTTTTTAGGCAAGACTGTGAGAGCCGATTCCCTTGGCTGAGAAGCAACCCCACACATGAATGGTTTCAGGATGCTTAACAGTTGGCATGAGACAAGACTGGTGGTAGCGCTCACCTTGTCTTCTCCGAGTGAGGCGTTTTTTCTGATGTCCCAAACAATCGAAAAGGGGATTCATCAGAGAAAATAACTTTACCCAGTCCTCAGCAGTCCACTGCCTGTACTTTTTGCAGAATATCAGTCTGTCCATGTTTTTTCTGGAGAGAAGTGGCTTCTTTGCTGCCCTTCTTGAGACCAGGCCTTGCTCCAAGAGTCTCCGCCTCACAGTGTGTGCAGATGCACTCACACCTGTCTGCTGCCATTCCTGAGCAAGCTCTGCACTGCTGGTAGCCCGATCCCGCAGCTGAAACACTTTTAAGAGACGGTCCTGGCGCTTGCTGGTCTTTCTTGGGCGCCCTGAAGCCTTTTTGGCAACAATGGAACCTCTCTCCTTGAAGTTCTTGATGATGCGATAGATTGTTGACTGAGGTGCAATCTTTCTAGCTGCGATACTCTTCCCTGTTAGGCCATTTTTGTGCATTGCAATGATGACTGCACGTGATTCTTTAGAGATAACCATGATTAACAGAAGAGAAACAATGATGCCAAGCACCAGCCTCCTTTTAAAGTGTCCAGTGGTGTCATTCTTACTTAATCATGACAGATTGATCTCCAGCCATGTCCTCATCAACACCCACACCTGTGTTAATGGAGCAATCACTGAAAAGAGGTTAGCTGGTCCTTTTAAGGCAGGGCTGCAATGATGTTGAAATGTGTTTTGGGGGATAAAGTTCATTTTCTAGCCAAATATTGACTTTGCAAGTAATTGCTGTTAAGCTGATCACTCTTTATAACATTCTGGAGTATGTGCAAATTGCCATTAGAAAAGGTGAAGCAGTAGACTTTGTAAAAATTAATATTTGTGTCATTCTCAAAACTTTTGGCCATGACTGTATATATATATATATATATATATATATATATTATATATATATATACACACACACACACACATACATACATACATACAGTGCTCAAAAAAATAAAGGGAACACTTAAACAACAGAATATAACTCCAAGTAAATCAAACTTCTGTGAAATCAAACTGATTGACTGTGAAAGCAACACTGATTGACAATCAATTTCACATGCTGTTGTGCAAGTGGAATAGACAGCAGATGGAAATTACTGGCAATTATCAAGACACTCTCAATAAAGGAGTGGTTCTGCAGGTGGGAACCACAGACCATATATCAGTACCAATGCTTTCTGGCTGATGTTTTGGTCACTTTTGAATGTTGGTTGTGCTTTCACACTCGTGGTAGCATGAGACGGACTCTACAACCCACACAAGTGGCTCAGGTAGTGCAGCTCATCCAGGATGGCACATCAATGCTAGTGTCCAGAGGCTGGAGGCGCTACCAAGAGACTGGCCAGTACACCAGGAGACGTGGAGGGGGCCGTAGGAGGGCAACAACCCAGCAGCAGGACCGCTACCTCTGCCTTTGTATAAGGAGGAACAGGAAGAGCACTGCCAGAGCCCTGCAAAATGACCTCTAGCAGGCCACAAATGTGCATGTGTCTGCATACACGGTTAGAAACCGACTCCATGAGGATGGTCTGAGTGCCCGACGTCCACAGAGGGGGGTTGTGCTCACAGCCCAACACCGTGCAGGACGCTTGGCATTTGCCACAGAACACCAGGATTGGCAAATTCACCACTGGCACCCTGTGCTCTTCACAGATGAAAGCAAGTTCACACTGAGCACACGTGACAGACTGGAGATGCCGTGGAGAGCGATCTGCTGCCTGCAATATCCTTCAGCATGACCGGTTTTGGCAGTGGGTCAGTAATGGTGTGGGGTGGCATTTCTTTGGAGGGCCGCACAGCCCTCCATATGCTCGCCAGAGGTAGCCTGACTGCCATTAGGTACCGAGATGAGATCCTCAGACCCCTTGTGAGACCATATGCTGGTGCGGTTGGCCCGGGTTCCACCTAATGCAGGACAATGCCAGACCTCATGCGGCTTGAGTGTGTCAGCAGTTCCTGCAAGATGAAGGCATTGAAGCTATGGACTGGCCCGCCCGTTCCCCAGACCTGAATCCGATTGAGCACATCTGGAACATCATGTCTTGCTCCATCCACCAACGTCACGTTGCACCACAGACTGTCCAGGAGTTGGCTGATGCTTTAGTCCAGGTCTGGGAGGAGATCCCTCAGGAGACCATCCGCCGCCTCATCAGGAGCATGCCCAGGTGTTGTAGGGAGGTCATACAGGCACGTGGAGGCCACAAACACTATTAGCATCATTTTGACTTGTTTTACGGACATTACATTCCACTTTAATTTTGTGTGTGACTCTATATCCAGGTCTCCATTGGTTAATAAATTTGATCTCCATTAATGATTTTTGTGTGATTTTGTTGTCAGCACATTCAACTTTGCACAGAACAAAGTATTCAATGAGAATATTTAATTCATTCAGATCTAGGATGTGTTATTTGAGTGTTCCCTTTATTTTTTTGAGTAGTGTATATACATACACTCACACACATTGCTCAAAAAAGAAAGGGAACACTTAAACAAGACAATGTAACTCAAAGTCAATCACACTTCTGTGAAATCAACCTGTCCAGTTATGAAGCAACGACAATTGTGAATCAATTTATCTTGCTGTTGTGCAAGTGGAACAGACAATAGGTAGAAATGATAGGCAATTAGCAATACAACCCCTATAAAGGAGTGGTTCTGCAAGTGGTGACCACAGACCATTTCTCTCTTCTCATCTTTCTTGGCTGTTTGGTCACTTTTGCATCTTGTCATTGCTCTCATCCCTAGAGGTACAGTAGCAACCCACAGAAGTTGCTCAGGTAGTGCAGCTCAGAATGGCACATCAATGCGAGCTGTGGCAAAAATGGTAGCTGTGTCTGTTAGAACAGTGTCCAGAGCATGGAGCAGACACCAGGAGACAGGCCAGTACACCAGGAGAAGTGGTGGGAGTCGTAGGAGGACAACAACCCAGCAGCAGGACTGCTACTTCCTTCTTTGTGCAAGGAGGAACAGTACCAGAGCCCTACAAAATAACCTGCAGCAAGTCACTAATATCCACGTGTCTGCTCAAACTCTCAGAAACTTACTCCATGAGGGTGGTATGATGGCTCGACGTCCACAAGTGAGTGTTGTGCTTACAGCCCAACACCGTGCAGCTAGATTGGCATTTGCCAGAGAACATCAAGATTAGCAGATTCGACACTGGTGTCTTGTGCTCTTCACGGATGAGAGTAGGTTCACACTGAGCACATGTGACAGACGTGACAGAGTCTGGAGACGCCGTGGATAATGTTCTGCTGCCTGCAACATCCTCCAGCATGCCCAGTTTGGCAGTGGGTCAGTAATGGTGTGGGGAGGCATTTCTTTGGAGGGCCGCACAGTCCTCCTTGTGCTAGCCAGAGGTACCGTGACTGCCATTAGGTACCGATATGAGATCCTCAGATCCATTGTGAGACCATATGCAGGTGCACTGGACCCTGGGTTCCTTCTGATGCATGAAAATGCTAGGCTTCATGTTGCTTAAGTGTGTCAGCAGTTCCTGCATGATCAAGAAATTGATGCTATGGAATGGCCTGCCCGTTCCTCAGACCTGAATCCAATCGAGCACATCTGAGACATCATGTCTCGTTCCATCCACCAACGCCACGTTGCACCACAGACTGTCCAGGAGTTGACTGATGCTTTAACCCAGGTATGGGATGAGAATATCCGCCTCCTCATCAGGACCATGCCCAGGCGTTGTAGGGAGGTCATACAGTCACGTGGACGCCACACACATTACTGAGCATCATTTCCTTGTCTTGAGGCATTTCCACTGAAGTTGGATCAACCTGTAATTTGAATTTGAGTATCATTCCAAATCCAGACTTCCATGGGATATTAATTTTGATTGATCGTTTCTGTTCTCGGCAGAAAACTTTTCAAAAATCTTGTTACCATCATACGGGATAACAATTACAATCCGAGAAAATCACACTTGACTCATGTCATCTGTCTGCGGTCTGATTTTTCCAAGAACCAGTACACTTGCATTGCTGATTTTGATCTGACACTCAGATCAAAATCGGACATCTCCAATTTTTTCCGAAGACCAATTGGTCAGAGTACAAGAAATATCAGTGAGAACCACAGATTGCACTCGTTCAAGAAAAGCGGTCGTGTGATGGGGCCCTCGCAGATATATGTTATGTTATATTTAACCAGATCTCTGAAGCTGATTGGCTGCAACGCTCATATTTTGTTTTAGCAGATGAAACCCAGACAATCTGGTTCCAGTGGAAACAGCCTGATCCTATACTTTCCCTGATATAAGAGATGCCAGTGGGATGACTGCCATTAAAATATCTCAATTACATGTTGATGTAATCTTCATATCACATAACACTAAGTGACACACTTGTCAAACACATTACACGTTACATTCGGGACAATTTCTTGATGCGGCAGATTCACTTGACACACTATTTTTCCGAGTGTAGGTGCACTTTCTGATCCCACATATTTGCCTATTCCACCTGTGTAGCGCATTCATTTTTAATACACTCCTTCCTTCCTGCTCATTCAATGTCACAATGGGAGTAATTTGTAGTTGATGAATTTTGCATCACTTGCACTGGAAGCAAAGCAGATCTTGCTGTGCGACACTCGTCCCAGACGAGATAATGACAGATCTGCGCTCACCAAAATGAAACTAGAAAAAGTGACTGTGCCTTTTTTATTAGTTGTTAAAAGTGACAAATCTGTATTGTCATCTGTTAAAAAAGATGTGTCAAAGAGCAGATTTATCTACTCACAGATCAGAAAAATCTCATAGTAGATAAATACTAAATGCCCTGGTACACATTAAGCAATGGTTTGCTGCAGCTATCCTTCCCGACTCCTCCATACACTGGATGCTTGGCTGAGCATTCCTGTGTTCTCTATGAGAAAGCTGCTGCCAAAATCATCTGGCACAGGCTTAGCTTCACGCCAAATATAAGCTAAATCTCTCTCCCAACACCACTTGTAGGCGAGAGTCAGGACCACCCAAACACAATAGACTATGGGCCAATCTCACCGATATTGGCGGGTTCAGCTGACTATAGTCATATGTGTACGGGTGCCCGAAGTGTGCTCTATACAGGGCCCTTCAAAGTGAAGACTACTTAAAGGGCCTATTGCACTGTAAAGTATTTACCTACCTACGGAAGGTAATATATGCTACATTGGAGGGGTTTAACTGCTGAGTTCACTAATCTAGCATTCATCCAATATCCAATGGGGGGGTCTACTGATCTCGGGGTCTACTGATCTAGATTATAGCCACTAATTTAGTTGATACATGATAATGCTTATAAATAATTCAGGCAAGAAAACTTTTAAAGGAAGTTTAATCTGGAGAACTCTATTCCATATACCGGATCCATTCTTGGGACCCCTTTATATAAGCCAAGAGAGCTGCAGGAAAGCGTGATTTCCATTCCAAGGGTTTAAAAGGTCATGCTCCAGCACTCTATTGAGTATTCACCACAGCTCAAGAGTTCCTTAAAAAGAACCTGTCTCTATGTGGTCAAAAGTGACCAGTTTTTACACTTAATTTATTCTTGCTGCTCCCCTCAGTATTTAGTTTTATTCATTTATTTTTTAAATCTGCCATAATGTTTCAGAGATATGAGCCATTTTATCTAGTGCTAATTTTACTGTCTTTACCATGGGGGCGTTACTGACAGGGTAATAATACAGGGACGCCTAAAGACATGACCCATAAAATTTTGTGAGCCAGGTCCCCTTATAAAAAATCATAAAAATTAGCAATAAATAAAAAGCCCATATCTATGGAACCATGTGGCAGATTTAAAACGAAAAAAAAAAAAAAAAATACTGAAGGGAGCAGCAGGAATAAAATCACAGCAAAATCTGGGCACTTTTAACTTGATGACAGGTCCTCTTTAAATGGGTAGTCCAAGCATGGGGTTCAAGTCTACAGTTGTTCTATGTGACTGCAGACTTGTGAATCCTCACAGCGTGAAAACCTTGCACTGTTGGGATTCTCCGATGCTGGAAGCAGGCAGGCATAAGATGAGTGTGTGATTTCCATACATGCAGTCACATGCTGACTAGATGTGAGCGTCATTGCTCAAAACAAGTGAATTGAGCGAGACTGAACAAGTCTATTCGACATACTTAACCGTGAGCACCGGAGAATCCTGAAAGTGCACACTGTGCGCAATATGAGGATTCACAAGTCTGCAGGCACATAGAACAACTGCAGAATTAAACCCCTGAACATCTCCTTTAAGCTGGCCATACACAAGATAGTTGTTGGACGAATGTTTGGCAGACAGCTCTCTCCTCCATACAAAAGTGCTCTGCTAAACGTTCATATGTTTTATGGGGAAAGCCACTGTCACGCAGCCCTGGCAGCAGCTTATCTCCTTGAAGACAAAAGTTTTGGGCTTTGAAACTTCAAGTGCTCAACGGGGTGTGCAGGGGGTGGTCTTTAGTTGTCAGAAATCATCGGCCAAAGTACATTTGAAAAAGGGATTTTCAAGACGAAAATGAAAACGTTAAATGGACAATACATGGTAAGGGAGTGTCTGATTGGCTGGGAGTAACATGATTAGATTTCCTTAACCAGCATCACCCAAGGGACTAATTTAGGAAACAATATGGACCTCACCAGAGGACATCTCTCACCTTTCCCTATTTCTAAGCAATCTTCCAGGGCTTGTACAGTGAGAATAAATATCCTTCCAATCTCCACTACAGTACGGGTAGGATTTTGGTCCCAAGCTTATGTTTATAGCAGAATATTCATGCATGCGTAGAAACAGCACAATCCTTATGGTCTACAGACAATATGACTATATAAAATGTACAGCACCATGGAATCAATGGTGCTATATAAATAATAATAATAATAATAAAACAGTGCAAAGTAAACTTATCAGAGATCATGTCTTCACTAAATATCTAACCTATAGCGGCAATAATTACGTTTTTTCCTCTTCAAATGTCTCTAATTGTTTGTTCAACTGCAAAGGAAACTTTGCCAAGATGAAAAGAACGTAATGGTCTTTTCACTTGTTACAGAGGAAGCCGAACTCCTCTGTGTAGCAGAAACAAAAGGCCCGGCTTCACTTGGAAGCTCATGTAAAAGCTTCAGAAAGAAAGCAATTAGATCAGATAAAGCAGGGCAGCATTCATATGGTAATCGCACCGTACAATGAGCAGCTCCAGATCTGGAAAGGGTCAATGCTTGTACTTTATCTGCGCTCCTATCTGATGTCTAAACCTCATGTCATTGCTATTGTGCTACAACTCAAGGGCGCGAGGCAAATAAACATGAAATGAATTTAGGAGAGTCATGTAAAAGCCAGCCTCTGGGGTGAATGGAAATGAAGACGCGGCTTCTGTGCAGTGCTACGGCTTCTCAAAGAGAAAAATGTAAACATAATAATATATCTCCCACGAGTCTTTTATCATATTACCGTAGTTCAATATAATTATACAGGTGCGTGCTCACGTCCCGGGGACAAGCCTGCGTGCCTACAACCTGATGATGTCCGGCTCTCTTGCCAGCGCTAAGACAACTGGGTGCTGTTATTATTGTTCCTGAGGTCCTTGTTCTTACAAAGATTATCTGTCTGGATTATCAGAACATTTTACTGCACAATTCACAATTTTAAATGGAACTCTATGCATTTAATAATGAATAGAGCTGTGACTGGAGATTTACTGCTCCCACTGTGAACAGAGTCATGTTCCAAACGACTTTGCAATGGTGGTAATGTCATTTATAGCCCTTGGAAATGTTGGGTTTTCCATAAAAAAAAATGGACTCCGCTAGTACTGCTTGAAAGTGACTAGATAATCATCACTTACCTGTTAAACCCCTGATGCACTAGTGCTGCCTCTTTGCTGCTCCTGCCGTTTTATTCTTTACAGGGCTGCAGCGATCACCTTCTGTCTACAACACGTGACTGCTGCAGCCAATCACTGGCCTCAGCGTTCTAGTCCTGTCTGCTTAGGCTAGTGGTTGGCTGCTAAGGTCAAATGCTGTAGATGAAAGGTCACCATTGTCAACACCTCTCAAGCACCTTTTTTCTATCAACAGGTACTGCCTAAAGATGATACGATGACAACAATATAACTAGTGAACACTATGAATGACTGATATTGCCTGCAGAAGACCTGTTTGCCATCTGCACATTGCTCCTTGGGTCAAATACAGAATTAGTCTTTGAAATGAATATTGTGTAAAATGTAAAAAGAGAAGTCATATACAGAGAAGACGAAAAATTGGTAGAGAGCATAATCCATGACTAAGGACAGTTGTATGTCCGAAGCGCGTTGGTTTTAGCCTTGATACAATATTTTAATGTACCAGGAACCTTTTAAGCTGTACAAATAAATTAAGTTTTATATCTTTAGATCCAAGTGGCTAGATACCTTAGTTTGCTTAGTCATTACCCATGTCACCATGCAACAAATATATCCATGACACCAGAGCTGCTTATCATGGCTGATGTAACTGCTACTTCATGGACCATGAGAAAAACAGGTAGACACTTAACGAGGTGATCCATGAATAAAACAAAGCGTCCACGTTACTGGCCAACTGAGCTAAATAAATATGCCAGTATCAATAAATATAGAAATATTAAAGGTTATAGCTTAACCAATTATAATTAAAAAAAAAATCTTACCAGGATTGCAGTCTGTGAGCAGAGAGCAGATGGAGAGGAGAACTTTAGAAATGGTTAGTGCTGGGCTCCAGTTATCTTTCAAGATATCAAGGCAGATGACACCTTGGCTGTTAATGTTGCAGTGGTAGATTCTTGTCCGAAACGTCACCTAGAAAATAATTACAGTTGGCTGTTCAATTTTCACCACTATAAATAATGCTACAAAATAAGTCTTTAAAGGGGTTATCCTGGACTATTTTTTTTTTTTTTTTTACTATGAGTCTAAGAACTAAAGGGTATGCCACACTAAACAACATCGCTAACGGGATCGCTAAAAAAGGGTCACTATTTAGCGATCCCATTAGCGATGTTGTTGTGTGCGGCATCTGTCAGCGACGAGCTCCCTGCTGAGATCCTGCTGTGATCTCGCTCGTCGCTGGACATCTTCCGGACCCTATTTTATCGTCGGCGCTCCCGCTGGGTAAGTATTATCGCTGAGTGTGGCACCTTTCCTTAGCGATTTAGCGGTACTCTTGTACCGCTAAAGTCGTTAAGGAGATCGCTAACCGCGATAGCGTCCTTAACGATATCGCTAAGTTAAGCCGCACTCAGCGACATATAAACAATCCCGCTAGCGATCGCATTAGTATGCGTCGTTATCGCTAGCGGGATTGTTTAGTCTGGCAGTACCTTAAGACTTGCTAACTACCTGCCTGTTCTCACCAATTTCTCCTGGCTCAGAGCAGTCACGGACCACTCTTGCGGCAATTTTGCAGCTTCCGCTGTCACATCGACAGAGCAGCTGCTTCTCTTTCACTCTGTTGACAGGCTGTGACTGCTGATGTTATGCTGATTGACAGCCTGTTCTCACTGCCTTACTGCTGATTATGGCTGTCAATAAGCATGACGTTGACAGTCACGCCCTGTGTCAACAGTGCAGCCTGGAAGTGAATGAGCTACTCTTCTGAAATGAGGCAGCAGAATTGACGGCAGGAGCGGCGCCAGATAGAACAGGCAAGTATTGCTGACTTATGCCCATGAAAAAAAAAAAAATAGTCCCAGGTAACCCCTTTAAGGTTCATGCACACTCACTACCATAAACTATGGTGTAAAACAAAAACTATACAGCATCACATGGAGCATACCCAAAATGACAAACCTTGATTCCAATTATTTCATTCATTGTTTCTTTTAGCAGAGTAGATAAAATACAGCTTCTAGATTATCAGTCATAGTAATACAATGTGCGTAAATATAAATCGATGAGTTATTGGTTATCTGATTACAGTCCAACTGCTGGACCCCTGTAGATCAAGAGGACGGACTCAGTCTCTTGTGTGGATGGAGTGATCACTGCTCCATTCACTGCCTAAAGTACTGGTACTTGCACTTGCTCACTAATGCTTTAATCACACAGGCGAATTTGTCACTCCACGTTACTGAAATTGGAGTGGGTCTCAGCAGGCGCCCCTCAGCTATCATATTTGTATCTGTAATCTACAATGCTGATATCCTGCGAGTGATGAATGTTGTTTATGGACAATCACCTTAAAGAAGCACTCCCAATCATTTTTTTATTAGCTAAACCTGTATAACTGTATGTGTAGTGTTGTGTGTTAATATACCTACTGATCGCCGTCTCCTCCAGTTTCCAGCGCTGCTCCGGTCCTCTTCTCACTCATGTGACTTCTATTCTGACTTGCTGCCTCCCACTTGGCTCTATAAGTGTGACGGCAGTATCTTTTACCATGTACCGTAAGTCTCTGGAGTGTCAGAACAAGGCTCCATAAGCTTATTTTGCAACAGCGACTTCCAGCTTACACATAAATCCAGTAAGTTGGAATAGTAGTCACGGGAGTTAGAAGAAGACCGGAGCGTCGCTGGAAACTGGAGAAGATGACGATTGGTGAGTACGTTTATACAGATATAGCTAAAAAAAAAATAATAATTGGAAGTGCTTCTTTAAAGGGAACCTGTCAGCTGATACATGCTATCCGATCCATAGGCAGCATGTATCAAACACTGGTTGGGTCATTTTAGCCAGGTATGTTTGACTCTGAAATGATGCAGGATTTCTGAGAAAAAATACTTTAAAAGTCGCGGGGACCGAGCTGTGCAGGAAACCTGTTGGACAGGCAGGGTCCCGGGGCTTCTTCCTGGCCACTCTCCTTGATTGACAGGTTTCTCCCTGTGTGCATGTATACAGAGGCAGTAGGGGGAGGGCCCTGCCTGTCCACCTACTTTTCTGTGCAGCCCGGTTCCTGGAGGCCTTTAAAGTCTGTTTTTCTCTGAAACACCCCAGTGTTTTAGCTAAGTGCACACGTTTGCAGAATGTTTGCAGAATATTCCTGAGCAAAACCGGACTTTTTTCGCGGCAAAAACGCGGATTTTGCGCGCTTTTGGTGCGTTTTTTGCGCGGTTTTGACGCGTTTTTACCGCGATTTTTTCCTGAACTTTCTAGGTCAATAATAAAGCGGGAAAAACGCTAGAAATCCGCAAAATTAATGGACATGATGCTAGATTTTCCGCGATGCGTTTTTTTGCGGAAAAAACGCACCATGTGCACAAAATTGCGGAATTCATTCTAAATGATAGGATGCTTAATACATGCGTTTTTGATGCGTTTTTTCCGCGAAAAACGCGAAAAAAACGCAATATTCCTGAAGTGTGCACTTAGCCTTAAAGTCAAACATACCTGGCTGAAATCATATAGGCAGTGTCTGACACATGTTGTCCGTGGCTCGGGCAGCAAGTATCAGCTGTCAGTTTCCCTTTAAGTGTAGGATTTTATTATGGTATCTTATATTCTATATGCAATGCTTTATTACCATTTCAAAGTCTGACATTTAAAATAAAAAAAACATCAGTGGGGGGATACAATGTGCACAGAGAGAACTACAGCCCACCTTCCATCAGTGGGAGACAAAGGGTTCAATGATCATTCTTGGTTAGCGCCTACTGATATTAATGGTGAGTCAATGAAGAATAGAAACTGACAATTATCAGACTTGAACAAGTAACACCTAAAGGTTATGTAGCCTATAGCGACCATAAATCTAACTTCAAACAGCTGTCACATGTATGGAGGGACTGAGACTAGAAAACAAGAAGAGGAATATCTGCAGGCCAGAATGATATCACACTGCTAGAAGGTAGGTAAGGAGCTGAGACCCAGCAACAAGACAGGAGTGTCAGAAGGGAAGGGCACAAATGACTGCTACGCAGCTGTAACATATGAGATTTAGTTCTCCAGACTATGTCATTTAGTTTCTTTATCATAGAACACAATATATATTTAGTACCATATCAATCCAGCGTATACAGAAGTGATACATGATTAACCTCTTCACAACCTTGGGATTTTCTGTTTTTTTTTCACTTCCCTTCTTCCCAGAGCCATAACTTTTTTTATTTTTTCCATCAATATGGCCATGTGAGGGCTTGTTTTTTGTGGGATGAGTTGTACTTTTGAATGACACCATTGGTTTTACCATATAGTGTACTGGAAAAAAGGAAAAAAATTCCAAGTGTGGTGAAATTGCAAAACAGTGCAATTCTTGAGTTTTTTTTTATGATGTTCACTAAATGCTAAAACTGACCTGCCATTATGATTCTCTAGGTCATTACGAGTTCACAGATAATTTTATTCAAGTGGTGAAAAAAAAAATTGAACGTTTGTAAAATAAAGAAAAAAAAAAGCCTTTTTCCGAGACCTGTAGCGTTACCATGTTTCAGGACCTGGGGCTGGGTGAGGGCTTATTTTTTGCACGCCAAGCTGACATTTTTCTTGATACTATTTTGGGTACATATGATGTTTGATTGCCCGTTATTGCATTTTATTGCAATGTTGCGGTGACCATAAAAACGTAATTCTGGAGCTTTGATTTTTTTCTTGTTACGTTGTTTACCGATTGGATTAATTTTTTTTTATAGCGATACCAAATGTGTAATTGTTTTATTTTGAATGGTGCAGAAAAGAGCGATTTGAACTGTTAATATCTTTAAAAACATTATTTTTACTTGCTTCAATAATCTCCATAGAAGACTTGAAGCTGCAATTTTCTGATCTCTAGTGGTACACATACAGGGCTTTAACCCTCCTATGTGTGGCAGAATTGCTCATCTGTTATGAATGCTAGCCACGGGGCGCGCTCATACCAGATCTGCAAGGACAAGCATGGGGGTCTCCTGCGGACTCCCAGTTTCACACCAACCCATCGGTGCCCCGCAATCATGTGACCGAGATTGACAGAGGCATTTAACAGCCGTGGGTGGATCGCGATTCCATCCACTGCTGTTAGGGGCATATTTCAGCTGATTAGATCAGCTGTCATGTGCCTGAAAAGATGCGGGTTCAGCGCTGTTGCCCGCATCAAAGAGAGGGAGGCGACCTATGTTGTACCTATACTTCACTGGTCATAAAGGGGTTAAAGAGAACCTGTAAAAAAAATTTCTGCTGCAACCCACCGCCACCACTTTTCAGCTCCATATGACAGCATTGTATAATGCTGCACATGACTCCCAATTTGTTCTACAAGGCAGAAAGACCTTTTATTATACTCACCTATGGGGAGGACCGCTCTGATGAGCGTCGCTGGTCTTGGTCCGGTGGCTCCTCTCTTGCGATGCCGTCCTCCTTCGGTGCTTTGTGTGGATGATGCGTCCAACTTCATGCAGCGTTCTTCTTTGTGTCAGTGCTCTTTTGAACTTTCCCGATGCATAAGCGCTGCAGTACTTTGCTCTGTCCTTGGCAGGGCAGAGAGAAGTGCGCCAGTGCAAAAGCAGGGCAAATTGGAGTCATATGTGTAGCATTGTAGAATGCTGTCACATGGGGTTGAAAGGTGGTGACCACAGGTTATATGTGAATACTGGTGATATGTTCATTTTCAAGAGAACATGACAACTGATTCATGAAAGACCGGCTCCGTTATTGCAGCTATGTATATTTTACTCTGAAAAGCAAAGGAGTTTAAAGGGAACCTTTTTCGTATATAAGGTGCGGCCACCGCCATTAGGGGCTTATCTACAACATTCTATAATGCTGTAGATAATCCCCCGATGTCACCTGAAAGATAATTAAAACAAGTTAGATTATACTCAACTGGGGGGGCGGTCCGGCGCATCCCATCATCATGCAATGACGTCCTATCCTTGCTTCTGTCGAGGCGCAGGCGTACTGCTCTGCCCTGTTGAGGGCAGAGCAAAGTACAGCAGTGCGCAGGCACCGGGAAAGGTCAGAGAGGTCCGGCGCCTGCGCACTATTATCACTGGTCAATTCAAAGAACTGGCACATAACTTATTCCTTCCATAGATCTTACAAAAGGAAAGGGGACATTTATTATCCATGCCAGGCGATTCTGGCATCTAACCAGGAAAGGGTTCTTTACAGTTAAAGCATCTCGACTTTGGAATGCCCTTCCGCAGAAGGTAGTAATGGCAGATATAAGAACGCTAACCAGCTCACCGGTTTGTAGAAGCACGGATCCTCCGCTTGATCAAACGTGAAGATACATGAGAAAATGAAGGAAAAAGGGATCCAGCTTCAATAAAATCTTCATCTTTATTGATTCATAAAAACATGAATAATGGCATGCTCCTAGACAAGCTCAGGACAAGGTAGCGTTTCGATCAAGGGATCTTATCACAGATAAAGACTGTACTGTACGATGTAAGACATTTGTTTATTCACATATATGCACACTATACAAGCGATTACTTGCGACAACTTGCTGCGGATGTGAAGGTCAAGAGTCCAATGTGCTGCTAGATGGGTGTCTGTAATATAGTGAACTTTCAGTGTGTATACCCGTTATCTGCATATCATAATTGGCCAATCTGACTATGCGGCACTTTTTAAAATACAAGGGTTTCTAATCAGTAAACTAGAGGCATAGATTTAAAACAGCCGCGATGCTAAATAGCTGGAGGAAAACACAATGAATATGAAATGAAGTAATAGCAGACCAAGGAACCTATACATTAACTACATGATGGAGAAATAATTACATTTACATAGCGGAGCTGCTGATGCATTTTTCATTACATGTAACTTCATTATTATCTTTGTAATTAAGATGTCTGGAGTGTAAATCACTGAAGTTGATCGTCAATAATGAATTTACATGGAAGGGTTTAATGCAAATTGTGGCTGTAGCTAGAAGGAGGATTTTTCTTATTGATTGTGCATAGGGATGTGGTGGCGAAGGGTTGTAAAGGTGGTGACTGTGGCTGGCTCGAATAGTGGGGACTCGTGCGCTTGCAATAAGTGAGGGACTGTGGCTGGCGATAGGGGGACTGTGGCTGGCGATAGGGGGACTGTGGCTGGCGATAGGGGGACTGTGGCTGGCGATAGGGGACTGTGGCTGGCGATAGGGGACTGGCGGCGATAGGGGACTGCGACGGCGATAGGGGACTACGGCGGCGATAGGGGGACTACGGCGGGCGATAGGGGGACTGCGGCTGCCGATAGGGGGACTCGTGCGATAGGGGGACTACGGCTGGCGATAGGGGGACTGTGGTGGCGATAGGGGGACTGTGGCGGGCGATAGGGGGACTGTGGGGTGGGATGGCTAGGGGGACTGTGGCTGGCGATAGAGGGACTGCGGCTGGTGATAGAGGGACTGTGGCTGGCGATAGAGGGACTGCGGCTGGTGATAGGGGGACTGTGGCTGGCGAATGGGGGACTGTAGCGGGTGATAAAAAAACTGAACTCCTGCAAGAAATAGATCCAACCTATGACAAAAACAAACAATACTAAACGAACCATAATGATTAAAATGGTGTCTGCTTGGATGGCAGCCACTTTATTGTCCCATTTCTTAATGACTCCAGCTACAAAAATGTTATATTAGTTAACCCATAGCGTTAACACCATTAAAAATAGGCAGAAATACTGCATTTTTTTCCGTTCATCCAATTAACAAAAATGGTAGTAAAAAGCAATAAAAATTAAAGGTTCTCAAAAATGGTAACAAAGAAAACAACAACTTATCTTGGAAACAGTAAGCCAATATACAGTTGTTTGTGGAAAAATTAAAAATGATATGTCTCAGAATATATGATAACACAAAAATGAAATTATTTTTTTTTAAATGGATTTTATTGCACAAAAGTAAGAAAGATGTAAAAATATATATAGTATATAAATGTTGGCATTACCATAATCATACTAACCCATGGAATGAAGTTAACACGTTAATTATTCCAGCCAATGAACACTGCAAAAAAATACATTTAAGAATTGCTTCCCTTTCGTCCAAAAAAGTTCTTTAACACATTAAATGTACCCTAAAACCATGAAAAAAATTAAAACTTGTCATGCTTAAAACAAGACCTCATATGCTACATCTACTAACAAATCAAACAGCTATATGTATGGGAATATAATAAGTAAAAAAATGAAAACAATTCATGTGTCCTCAAGGCCCAATTTGATTACGTGTGATAGTCAATGTACTACTGTATATATGCAATCTGTAAATCGCTTTATTTAAAATCACTCCAAGGAGCAGACCACTAGGTGTTTTCCTTCTGTGTAATTTCCTATCCAAAGTCTAAGTGAAGTTAAGTTCTAGTATCTAAAGTGCCGACAGAACGCCCTCAAAAAGTGTGGATGGAAAGTTGCAGAGCACACGCCAACGGGACAGTTTCTGAAAAGAATAGATTGATATGTGGATCAAAAGAAGTTTTAACTTGTAGGAAATGAGAGCAGCAAGATCATGCTTTTTTTCTAAGTTGTGTGTGAAAGAACAGGTATGATAGTTGAAAGCACCATGTATTTGAATAGAAAAATCACATTAAAAACTCAAATTGGTACAAAACAAAAAAAAGCTGAATAGCAAGAAAAGCTGACAGAACAAATATTGCATGCAGTAGAGTGATTTTAGATGATAAGTTGAGACATAGGACCTACATTATTCAAACCACACATCCAAGCTCTTTCTACCTCCTGTCGCCTCCAGCTCAAAAATATTTCCAGAATCCGTCCCTTCCTCAACCCTCAATCTACTAAAATGCTTGTGCATGCCCTCATCATCTCCCGCCTCGACTACTGCAACATCCTTTTCTCTGGCCTCCCTGCTAACACCCTCGCACCTCTCCAGTCCATCCTTAACTCTGCTGCCCGACTAATTCATCTCTCTCCTCGCTACTCCTCGCATCCCCCTCTGCAAATCTCTTCACTGGCTCCCATTCCCTCAGAGAATCCAATTCAAATTACTAATACTGACCTACAAGGCCATCTATAACCTGTCTCCCCCATATGTCTCTGAACTAATATCCCTATACCTTCCCTCACGTACTCTCCGGTCCTCCCAAGACCTCCTTCTCTCCTCCACACTTATTCGCTTCTCACCCAACCGCCTCCAAGACTTCTCCCGAATATCCCCCATCCTCTGGAATTCTTTGCCCCAACACGTCCGACTCTCGGATCCTTCAGACGTAACCTGAAAACCCATCTCTTGCGGGAAAGACTACAGCCTGCAATGACCCCACTGCCTCCTCACCACTACCAGAGATATCGCCTTAACCAACACCGTAACTGCTGCAATCCCCCAACCTGCTGTCTCCGTCCCCCATCCTGTTGAATGTTAGCCCGAAAGGGCAGGGTCCTCTCCCCTCTGTACCAGTCTGTGATTGTTAGTTTGTTTACTGTAAGTGATATCTGTAATTTGTATGTAACCCCTTCTCATGTACAGCACCATGGAATCAATGGTGCTATATAAATAAATAATAATAATAATTATGTGCAGGAGTACAAGGAGTTCAGGGATCAGAGACATGGCCAAGGTAAGAAAGGCTGAGACCCAACCACAACTTAACAAGACACAGAAGTTGAAATGTCATGTGCCCAGAAGTACCAGGTTGTTCAGTGCTGAGAGATATGGGCAAAATAAGGAAGGATAAAACCTGACCACCACTGAACAAGACACAGAAGTTGAACCCTCAAGACTGGTCCAAGAAATGGCTAGCCAACACTAGATTACTTGGATGCATGCGATGGAGCATGTCCTTCATAAAAATCATGGATTTCTTGAAATATGTAGACTTTTTGCCTGTCCCACTGCTGGAAGAAAGTGTCTTCTAAAACTTGGCAGTATGTTTGTGAGTTAATTTGGAATCCATCTTCAATCCGAAAAAGTCGTACAAGCTCATCTATAATAATACCAGCCCGTACCAGTACCCCAACTTGATGGAGTTCAAGTGTAGGTCTGTGTATATTATTATTATTGATCTAACCATGGGACCATCCATTTGGTCCATCAAGAGTCACTCTCATGTCATAAGTGCATAAAACCTTTGAAAAATCTGTCTTCAGATATTTCTTCGCCCAATCTTGACGTTTCAACTTCTGTGTCTTGTTTAGTGGTGGTCGGGTTTCAGCCTTCTTTACCTGGGCCATGTCTCTGAGCACTGAACTCCTTGTACTTCTGGGCCCTACAGGGAGGTTGCAGTTCTGGAATGTAACAACACTGGAGGATAATGGGTTCCCGGCCGCTTCAAGTTTGATTCTTCTCAAATTTTTGTCAGTTAATGTGCATCTATTTTTCTCAAATTTCTTGTGACCCTGTTTACTGTGATCATACCCCAATATCTTAGCGATTTCATGAGTGCAGCATCCTTCTGTAAGAATTGTAACAATTTTTGATTTTTCACAGTCAGTTAAATCTTTTAGGTTAATTTTGGCTTAGGAAAACAAGTTGCCTAATAGTTCTGCAGACCTTGATAAAGGGTGTTGTATCCTTAAGCCTCACCCTCATCATTACACAAAAACACATCATCTGATCTGCTTCATCCAATAAGCATCAAGTTTATACAGCTTGGAGTTGGAAAATCTGCATAAAAATGATTATATGGTCCAAATACTCACTTGCCTAATATTTCTGCACACAGTGTTTGCTCCCTATTCAAACATCAGTAACCCACCCACACGGCAACCCGTGCCGCCCACGTGAATGAACCTGAATGCTACCGAGGGGCAATGAAGTTAATTTTCTCCCTGCAGCATACGCTAAGTGCAGTCACCGAGTAGGTTAGTAACGCTATTAACCTGCAGATTATCCCCATATCTGCATGCTAATAGCATTTTTTCTGGTGACAGGTTCCCTTTAACTGAAGTATTTGAAAAGTGGTCAAATAACACTAAAACTGGAGGCGTAGTAAGTGCAAACTTTGCTGCTCATAAACACTGTAACACTTACCAAACCACAACATCCGAAAATAGAATCTGGTTAATTTACTTTACAAACTGTCAAAATACAACATGTGCCACCACAGAGAATACTATCCAGGCTCCAAATAAAGCATCTGCTTTCTGAAATATGGTCTGGCTGCAAAAAATGGTTTGGCTTTAACCCCTTTACCCCCAAGGGTTGTTTGCATATTAATGACCGGGCCAACTTTTACAATTCTGACCACTGTCCCTTTATGAGGTTATAACTCCGGAACGCTTCAACGGATCTTCGCCACTCTGAGAATGTTTTCTCATGACATAATGTACTTCATGATAGTGGTAAAATTTCTTCGATATAACTTGCGTTTATTTGTAAGAAAAAAACGGAAATATAGTAACATAGTAACATAGTTATTAAGGTTGAAGGAAGACTTTAAGTCCATCTAGTTCAACCCATATCCTATCCTAACCTGCCCTAACATGTTGATCCAGAGGAAGGCAAAAAAACCCCAAGTGGCAAACAGTAAGCTTCACATTGGGGAAAAAAATTCCTTCCCGACTCCACATACGGCAATCAGACTAGCTCCCTGGATCAACGCTGTATCTAGGAAACTAGTGAATATAGCCTGTAATATTATACTTTTCAAGAAAGGCATACAGTCTCCTCTTAAATTTTAGTAAGGAATCACTCATTACAACATTAGACGGCAGAGAGTTCCATAGTCTCACTGCTCTTACAGTAAAGAATCTGCATCTGTGATTATGGCTAAACCTTCATTCCTCCAGACGTAGAGGATGCCCCCTCGTCCCCGTCACAGGTCTAAGAGTAAAAAGATCATTAGAAAGGTCTTTGTACTGTCCCCTCATATATTTGTACATTGTAATAAGATTACCCCTAAGCCTTCGTTTGTTGTCAAACTAAATAACCCCAAGTGTAATAACCTGTCTTGGTATTGCAGACCCCCCAGTTCTCTAATAACCTTGGTCGCTCTTCTCTGCACCCGCTCCAGTTCAGCTATGTCTTTCTTATACACCGGAGACCAGAACTGCACACAGTATTCTAAGTGTGGTCACACCAGTGACTTGTATAGAGGTAAAATTATGTTCTCCTCATGAGCATCTATGCCTCGTCTAATGCATCCCATTATTTTATTTGCCTTGGCAGCAGCTGCCTGACATTGGCCACTAAATGTGAGTTTGTCGTCCACCCATACACCCAAGTCTTTTTCAGTGACAGTTTTGCCCAGTGTTTTACAATTAAGCACATAATTATACATCTTATTTGTTCTACCCAAGTGCATGACCTTACATTTATCCCCATTAAAGCTCATTTGCCATTTATCAGCCCAAGCTTCTAGTTTACATAAATCCTCCTGTAATATAAAATTATCCTCCTCTGTATTTATTACCCTGCAGTTTAGTGTCATCTGCAAATATTGAAATACTACTCTGTATGCCCCCTACAAGGTCATTAATAAATATGTTAAAGAGAAGCGGCCCCAATACTGACCCCTGTGGTACCCCACTGCTAACCGTGACCCAGTCCGAGTGTGCTCCATTAATAACCACCCTTTGTTTCCTATCCATGAGCCAGTTCTTAACCCACTTACACATATTTTCCCCTATCCCCATTGTTCTCATTTTATGTATCAACCTTTTGTGTGGCACTGTATCAAAAGCTTTTGAGAAGTCCATGAACACCACGTCCACTGCATTCCCTTGGTCCAGTCCTGAACTTACCCCTTCATAAAAGCTTATCAGATTAGTCTGACAAGAACGGTCCCTCGTAAACCCATGCTGATACTGTGTCATGAGGTTATTCAGCTTCAGATACTCCAATATAGTATCCCTTAAAAAACCCTCCAGGATTTTACCCACAGTAGATGTTAAGCTCACTGGCCTATAATTTCCAGGTTCAGTTTTTGCCCCCTTTTTGAATATTGGCACCACATTTGCTATACGCCAGTCCTGTGGTACAGACCCAGTTATTATGGAATTTTTAAAGATTAAAAATAATGGTCTATCTATAACTGTACTTAATTCCTGCAGTACTCGGGGGTGTATCCCATCCGGGCCCGGGGATTTGTCAACTTTAGTGATTTTTAGACGCCGCCGTACTTCCTGCTGGGTTAAGCATGTGACATTTAATGGAGAAATTTTTTTATCTCTGATCATGTTATCTGTCATGGGATTTTCTTGTGTAAATACAGTTGAAAAAAAGTCATTTAGCATATTGGCTTTTTCCTCATCCTCATCCACCATTTCACCCAGACTATTTTTAAGGGGACCAACACTATCATTTTTTAGTTTCTTGCTATTTATGTAGTTAAAGAATATTTTGGGATTATTTTTACTTTCTCTGGCAATGAGTCTCTCTGCCTCAATCTTTGCTGTCTTGATTTGCTTTTTACAGAATTTATTCAGTCTTCTGTATTTATTTAATGCCTCTTCACTACCTACTTGCTTTAATTCCCTAAACGCTTTCTTTTTGTCCCTTATTGCGCCCCTTACAGCTCTATTTAGCCATAGTGGTTTCCTCCTATTTCTAGCATGTTTATTCCCATAGGGTATATACTGTGCACAGGTCCTATTCAGGATACTAATAAACGTCTCCCATTTTCTTTGTGTATTTTTATGTCTCAGGATATCGTCCCAGTTTATTGCACCAAGATCATCTCTCATCCGTTGGAAATTTGCCTTCCTGAAGTTTAGTGTCCTTGTAACCCCTCGACTACACATCTTATTAAAGGATACATGAAAGCTTATTATTTTGTGATCACTATTACCCAAGTGACCCCCAACCCTTATATTTGATATGCGGTCTGGCCTGTTGGATAATATTAGGTCTAGCAGTGCCCCCCCTCTTGTTGGGTCCTGAACTAGTTGTGAAAGGTAATTGTCTCTCATAGTTGCCAAAAACTTATTACCTTTGCTGGAACTGCAGGTTTCTGTTCCCCAATGTATTTCAGGGTAGTTGAAGTCCCCCATAATAATGACTTCTCCTTGAGTTGCTGCTTCATCTATTTGCTTTATGAGGATATTCTCTGTTGCTTCCATTATTTTAGGAGACCTATAACAAACCCCTATCAATAATTTATTATTTTCCCCCCCTCCCCTAATCTCCACCCACAGAGACTCTACATCTTCATTAGATTCACAGATATCACGCAGGATGGGTTTTAAGGATGATTTTACATATAAACACACACCCCCACCTCGCTTATTTTTACGGTCATTTCTAAACAGACTATAGCCCTGTAAATTAACCGCCCAGTCGTGGCTCTCATCCAGCCAAGTCTCAGATATCCCCACCATGTCATAATTATGTTCCAACAAAATTAATTCTAATTCCGCCATTTTGTTGGTGAGGCTTCTAGCATTAGTATACATGCACTTTATGTATCTCTCTGAACCTCTATTCTTTCTTAAATTATTAACTGTTCTAACCCACCCCCCATGCCACCCCCACCCCAATTTCATTATTTGTGCCCAGGTCTCTATCTGTACTGCCTTCCCCTCCTATAAAATGAATACCCTCCCCCCCAGTCCCTAGTTTAAAGACTCCTCCAACCTTCTAGCCATTTTCTCCCCCAGCACAGCTGCACCCTCCCCATTGAGGTGCAGCCCATCCCTAGCATAGAACCTGTAGCCAACTGAGAAGTCGGCCCAGTTCTCCAGGAACCCAAACCCCTCCTTCCTACACCAATTCTTGAGCCACTTATTAACCTCCCTAATTTCCCGTTGCCTCTCTGGTGTGGCACGTGGTACCGGCAGTATTTCAGAAAATACCACGTTGGAGGTCCTTGCTTTAAGCTTGCAGCCTAATTCCCTGAAATCATCTTTAAGGACCTTCCACCTGCCTCTAACTTTGTCATTTGTGCCAATGTGCACCATGACCGCTGGGTCCTCACCAGCCCCTCCCAGTAATCTGTCAACCCGATCAGCGATGTGTCGGACTCGAGCGCCAGGTAGGCAGCACACTGTTCGACGATCCCTGTCTTTGTGACAGATTGCCCTATCTGTTCCCCTAATAATTGAGTCCCCCACTACCAGCACCTGTCTGGCCTGCCCTGCTCTCCTAATTCCCCCCTTACTGGAGCAGACACTCCCCCAGCTTTCAGAGGACATGCCTGGCGGCAGCAGTGCTACCCCTGTACTGACAACCCCCTCATCTGCCAACTTTGCAAACTTATTGGGGTGTGCCAGATCAGGACTAGCCTCCCTGGCACTCTTCCCTCTACCCCGCTTTCTAACTGTCACCCAGCTTCCTACTTCAGTGTCCTGCAGCTCCACCCTAGCATCCCCCCCCCTCATCTATCCCATTGAGCGTCTGCTCAGTGAGCAGAAGACTCCTTTCCATATTGTCTATGGATCTCAGTGTTGCCAGCTGCACATTTAGATCCAGAATTTGGGCTTCCAAATGCACAACGTGCTCACATCTCACACAGCAGTATGCACCCTCGACCGGCTGTTCAAGGACTGCATACATGTGGCAAGATGTACACTGGATGGCATTGGCAATAGTGGAGCACATATCTAATGGGGATTTCACCAGACAGCAAAGATAAGTAAAAATAAATAAAAAGTATTAATAAAATATACAGTAACAGCAATTCAGTAATTCCTCCCTTGGAAACTCCCTGAATCCAAAGTCACTGAATCTCAAGTCACACTTACCACCGTTCGCACTTGCGCACCGTTCACACTCAGCTCGCTCACACTCGCTGAAGCAGAAGATTTAAAGAGATTTTTTTTTTTTTTCTCCTTCAGCAGCAAATCACCCTGCTGCTCTAATGCACTTCCAAAAAGACTTGAGCCCCAACCAGCTGGCCCTTATAAACCCTTAATTATGAACCCCCACCCTTAATTAACCCCTTGTGAATATAGCTACACCAAGATTTAAATGCAATATAGTTAACCTTTAAACCTTTAAACACACAGATAGTAAAATAAGAGATTAATCCTTTAGAGAGAAAAAACAGGTTAAAAAAGCCCCCAAAAGATAGAACAGGTAGAAAGGCACTCAGCAATCCACAATTCTGCCACTCACACCAATTCACACAGGTATTTGATTAAAGGTTTTAAATTTTGCAATTTTCAAACTTTGAATTTTTATGCCCTTAAACAGAGAAATAGAGTACAGACCAAAAGTTTGGACACACCTCATTTAAAGATTTTTCTGTATTTTCATGACTATGAAAATTGTACACTCACACTGAAGGCATCAAAACTATGAATTAACACATGTGGAATTATATACTTAAAAAAGTGTGAAACAACTGAAAATGTCTTCTATTATAGGTTCTTCAAAGTAGCCACCTTTTGCTTTGATGACTGCTTTGCACACTCTTGGCATTCTCTTGATGAGCTTCAAGAGGTAGTCACCGGAAATGGTTTTCACTTCACAGGTGTGCCCTGTCAGGTTTAATAAGTGGGATTTCTTGCCTTGTAAATGGGGTTGGGACCATAAGTTGTGTTGTGCAGAAGTCTGGTGGATACACAGCTGATAGTCCTACTGAATAGACTGTGAGAATTTGTATTATGGCAAGAAAAAAGCAGCTAAGTAAAGAAAAACGAGTGGCATTTTAAGAAATGAAGGTCAGTCAGTCCGAAAAATTGGGAAAACTTTGAAAGTGTCCCCAAGTGCAGTTGCAAAAACCATCAAGCGCTACAAAGAAACTGGCTCATATGAGGACCGCCCCAAGAAAGGAAGACCAAGAGTCACCTCTGCTTCTGAGGATAAGTTTATCCGAGTCACCAGCCTCAGAAATCGCAGGTTTACAGCAGCTCAAATTAGAGACCAGGTCAATGCCACACAGAGTTCTAGCAGCAAACACATCTCTACAACAACTGTTAAGAGGAGACTTTGTGCAGCAGGCCTTCAGGGTAAAATAGCTGCTAGGAAACCACTACTAATGTCAGGCTACTTTCACACTTGCGTTTTTTTGCGCTGCGTTTCGAGCGCACATGAATCGCATTAAAAAAACGCATGCAAACGCTTGTAAACGCTGCGATATTTAGTCGCATCAGCATGCGCATTTCGACAAAAAAACGCAGCGTTTGTCTGCGATTTCATGCGTTTTTGCATGCGTTTGCGTTTTTTTGCCTGCGTTCATGTCACTTGTTCTATCATCGTTCCCCGTTCGCTCCATCATTTGGCTCATCATCTGGCTCCATCATTGGCTCCATCATCTGTCTCCATCATCTCTGTCTCCATCATCTGCTCATCTCCTGGTCTCCATCATCTCCTCATCATCTCGGCTCCCATCTATCTTGTCTCCATCATCTCTGCTGCTCCATCATTCTCTCTATTGGCTCTCATCTCTGCTCCATCATCTCTGGCTCCATCATCATCTCTGGCTCCATCATCTCTGCTTGGCTCCATTCATTCTCTGGCTCCATCATCTGGTCATCTCTGGCTCCATCATCTCTGGCTCCATCATCATCTCTGGCTCCATCACCCCCATCATCTCTGGCTCCATCATCTCTGGCTCCATCTCTGTCCCCATCATCTCTGGCCCCAAATTATTTACAGAAAAATCGTGTGCTGTGCAAAAGCGCTGACGAGCGCAAAGCCATGCGCACGCCAGCGCCCCCATAGACTGCAATGTTATTTTTTGTGCATAGCATGCGCACACGTGCGCACGCGTTTTTTTAAAGCGGTTGGCCGAAAAAAAAAAATGCAACATGTAGCGTCTAGCGCGTATGGGCGCACACCGGGAAAATGCCAGCGCACGACAAACGCACATGAACGCGTGCAAGCGCTGACCCTGCGCCCACCATGTTAAAGATAGGGGAACATTGCGCATGCGTCCGATAGCGCAAGATGCGCTGCGCCAAAAAACGCAAGTGTGAAAGTAGCCTAAGGCAACAAGCAGAAGAGACTGTTTGGGCTAAAGAACACAAGGAATGGACATTAGACCAGTGGAAATCTGTGCTTTGGTCTGATGAGTCCAAATTTAAGATCTTTGGTTTCAACCACCGTGTCTTTGTGCGACGCAGAAAAGGTGAACGGATGGACTCTACATGCCTGGTTTCCACCGTGAAGCAGGTAGGAGGAGGTGTGATGGTGTGGGGGTGCTTTGCTGGTGACACTGTTGGGGATATATTCAAAATTGAAGGCATACTGAACCAGCATGGCTACCACAGCATCTGGCAGCGGCATGCTATTCCATCCGGTTTGCGTTTAGTTGCACCATCATTTATTTTTCAACATGACAATGACCCCAAACACACCTCCAGGCTGTGTAAGGGCTATTTGACCAAGAAGGAGAGTGATGGGGTGCTACGCCAGATGACCTTGCCTCCACAGTCACCAGACCTGAACCCAATCGAGATGCTTTGGGGTGAGCTGGACCGCAGAGTGAAGGCAAAAGGGCCAACAAGTGCTAAGCATCTCTGGGAACTCCTTCAAGACTGTTGGAAGACCATTTCCAGTGACTACCTCTTGAAGCTCATCAAGAGAATGCCAAGAGTGTGCAAAGCAGTCATCAAAGCAAAAGATGGCTACTTTGAAGAACCTAGAATATAAGACATATTTTCAGTTGTTTCACACTTTGTTTTTAAGTATATAATTCCACATGTGTTAATTCATAGTTTTGATGCCTTCAGTGTGAATGTACAAATTTCATAGTCATGAAAATACATAAAAATCTTTAAATGAGAAGGTGTGTCCAAACTTTTGGTCTGTACTGTATGTCATACAAAATAGTTAATAAATAACATTTCCCACATGTCTACTTTACATCAGCACAATTTCTGAAACAAAATTATTTTTTGTTAGGAAGTTATAAGGGTTAAAAGTTGACCAGCGATTTCTCAATTTTACAACAAAATTAACAAAAGAATTTCTTTTAGGGACCACCTCACATTTGAAGTCACTTTGAGGGGTCTATTTTATTAACCCTTCAGGTGCTTTTCAGGAGCTGAAGCAACGTGGAAGGAAAAAATGAACATTTAACTTTTTAGTCACAAAAATGATCTTTTACAAAAAAATTTTATTTTCACAAGGGTAAAAGGAGAAAATGGACAGATCAATTTGATCTGCAATTTCTTCTGAGTACGCTCATACCCCATATGTGGAGTAAAAGCACTGTTTGGGCGCAGGCCGGGCTCGGAAGGGAAGGAGCGCAGTTTGACTTTTTCAAAACAAAATTGGCTGGAATTGAGATTGGACGCCATGTCGAGTTTGGAGAGCACCTGATGTGCCTAAACAGTGAAACCCCCCACAAGTGACACAATTTTGGAAACTAGATTCCCCAAGGAACTTATCTAGCTGTGTGGTGAGCACTTTGAACCCCCAAGTGCTTCACACAAGTTTATAAACGTAGAGTCGTGAAAAAAAATCATATTTTTTCCACAAACATGATGTTTTTAGTCCCCATTTATTTATTTTCCCAAGGGTAACAGGAGAAATTGGACCCCAAAAGTTGTTGTCCAATTTGTCCTGAGTACGCTGATACCCCATATGTGGGGGAGAACCACTGTTTGGGTGCACGGCAGAGCTCGGAAGGGAAGGAGCACCGTTTGACTTTTTCAAACCAAAATTGGCTGGAATTGAGATCCGAAGACATGTCGCGTTTGGAGAGCCCCTGATGTGCCTAAACAGTGGAAACCCCCCACAAATTACACCATTTTGGAACTAGACCCATCCAAGGAACTTATCTAGATGTGTGGTGAGCACTTTGAACCCCCAAGTGCTTCACACAAGTTTATAACGTAGAGCAGTGAAAGAAAAAATAATCATATTTTTTCCACTAACATGATCTTTTAGACCCCAATTTTTTATTTTCCCAATAGTAACAGGAGAAACTGTTGTTGTCCAATTTGTCCTGAGAACCTGGTACCCCATATGTGGGAGAAAACTACTGTTTGGGTACACGTCGGGGCTCGGAAGGGAAGTAGTGACGTTTTGTAATGCAGACTTTGATGAAATGGTATGCGGGCGTCATGTTCAGCTTGCAGAGCCCCTGATGTGCCTAAAAAGTAGAAACCCCCCACAAGTGACCCCATTTTGGAAACTAGAACCCCTAAGGAACTCATCTAGATGTGTGGTGAGCACTTTGAATCCCCAAGTGTTTCACTAAAGTTTATAATAATTTTTTTTCCACAAAAGTGATTTTTAGTCCCCAATTTTTTATCTTACCAAGGGTAACAGAAGAAATTTGGACCCCAAAAGTTGTTGTCCAATTTGTCCTGAGTACGCTGATACTCAATATGGGGGGGAACCGCTGTCTGGGTGAACGGCAGGGCTCGGAAGGGAAGTAGTGACGTTTTGGAATGCAGACCTTGATGGAATTGGTCTGCGGGCGTCATGTTCTGTTTGCAGAGCCCCTGATGTGACTAAACAGTAAAAAAAAAACACAAGTGACATCATTTTGGAAACTAGACCCCCAAGGAACTTCTCTAGATGTGCCCCCTTTTGGGAACTAATCTACTGTTTCCTGTAAATTTGAAGCAAATTTTCATACACAGGCCAGGTTTTCGAGGCAGGTGTCGCATTGATAAATGGTGTCCTTGGGTATTCCGTTTTAGTAACACAACCGGCACCTTTTTTGCGGCTTACCGTTTCTTCTTATTGGCGGGACCACCCCTGGGAAATGCTGACTTGGTACGATACGAGCACCTTCAGTTCCAGAAGTACTGGGGCCCGCTCCTTCCTGAGTGCCAAATATCAGGGCGTTAACCACTACCTCCTGGAACTCAAGGTACGACGTATTGTTGTGGTGTGCACATCGTGACAGCAGGAAAGCGTTGAGCATTGCCATTTGTAAGATGTGCACGTACAACTTTTTGTACCACACCTTGGCCTTTCTCAAAGCACTGTACGGTTGGAGGAGTTGATCGGAGAGAACAACGCCCCCCATGTTTTTGTTGTACCCCAGTACCCCGTATATGGTGGTCAAGAGAAGGACATCCCTCTTGTCCTTGTATTTGACCACCAGTAGGTGGTCGCTACATTGGGCTCTGCTCTTACCCCTTCTGAGCATCTGCCCAAGTAGCGCTTTCAGAGGCCTCTCTGATTTTTGAGGACAGAACCGCAGGCTGCGGTACCTCGCGCAGAGAGGGATTTGAAGAATGGGATGCTGGAATAAAAGTTATCGGTGTAGAAGTGACAACCTTTATCCAGCAGTGGGTGCACCAAATCACACACAATTTTCCCACTCATTCCAAGGACAGGGGGACACTCGGGGTTCAATCCTGGTGTCCTTTCCTTCGTATACTCTAAAGATGTAGTTGTACCCTGAGGTACTCTCACACAGCTTATAGTTTGATTCCGTACCCGACTCTCTTGCTGGGCAGGTACTGATGGAATCTGAGCCTTCCCTTAAAATGAACTAAGGACTCATCCACACAGATGTCCCTTTGGGGCACGTACACTTTAGCAAACTTTTTGCTGAAGTGTTCGATGACCGGCCTGAACTTTGAACAGACGGTCAAAGTTGGGGGTTATCTCGTGGGGGACACTGTGCATTATCATTATAATGCAGGAATTTGTGGATGGCCTCAAAACGCGTCCGGGCCATGACCATTCGGAACACTGGAGTGTTGTATAAAATATCAACACTCCAATATTGTGAAGTTCTGGCCTCTTCAGGATCCCCATATGAAGGACCAGGCTCCAAAACTGCATAATTTCAACTGCATCTACAGGAGACCAGTTACAAAATAATGAACCGGGGTTTTGGGCCAAAAATTGACGAGCATATTAATTAGTTTGCTCCACCATAAAGTTAATAAAATCTTCAGAGAAAAAGACTTTGAAAAAGTCTATTTCTGTGAGGCCGGTGGTGTCAAACTTGATTCTGCGGCAAAATCAGGAATCAGTGGCTCATAATTTTTGGGGGCGAGGTCCATACGGGGTCCGAAGAGGGGTGCGCTGGTTCATCTTCAGGAGTGGGCGCTGCCTCATCTTCTGTCCTGGGACGTCTGCGTGCGTGGCGGTTCCGCAGGACCCGAGGAGGAAGATGAGGAAGAGGAGGAAGAAGAGGATGAAAAATCCGAAAAGTAAAGAAATGTGGGATCCTTTCCCTCGCTATCAGTGTTGGAGGCAAGGAAAGCATGCCTCCTCCAATGAATAGCGCTATTGGGATGAACGTGACGGTGGGACATTTTCTTGTGAATGTGGTACTTTGTGTGTACTTTATTTATAACTGTGTGTGTGTGGTGGGGGGGATAGTGCTTGATGCAAACTATTCTGACAAGATAAAGCTAAAAGAAAAAAGGAATAGGGGGAAAAAAAATGCCTGTGAAAAGTAAAGTCTAAAATGGCAGGCACGTGCTCTGATAAGTGAACTGCATCACTTATCAAAGTTCCGCGGCTGCTCGATGTGCACACGGGGGTGGCGCAAGGGGGGGTGAAAAAAAAAGGAAAACGACCGGCACGAGCTCTGATAGTGAACTGATCACTTACAAAGTTGGCGGTGCTGAGTGCGCACGGAGGGGTGAAAGAAAAGCGAGCACATGTGACGGTGAACTGCGTCACCAATCAACGCTCGGCGGCTGCTAAATGTGCGCAGAGGTGGTGCAAAGGGGGATTGAGGTGGATGAAGAGAGATTGGGCAGTGAACGGGAATCAACACTTACGGTCACATCGATCCCACCAATCAGAGGTGGCCCTGGTGACACCGGTGTTGCTAGGCACCAACCTAGGATCGGGGCTCACAGCTACGGCAGGTCATCGGCAGGGCACAGCGCGGTCACACCACGGCTGTGCCCTGTGATTGGCGTGATCGACGATTACATCGATCATGCCAATCAGTAGCTGCAGGCCTTGCTAGGCCTGTCCTAGGATCGGTGCTACTACAGCACCGATCCAGGCAGGTACCGGCAGGGCACAGCGCAGTAACAATGCGGCTGTGCCTTGCAATCGTTGTGATCATTGATCGAGCCAATCTGAGGGCTTTTCATTGGTGCCTGGCAACGGCAGGCACCGGCCTAGGATCGAGTACATCGGTACTCGATCCTAGCCTGGGACCTCACTGTTTCAGCAAATCTGATTGGCTGGAACTATGAGAAAGGCTGCGATTGGCTGTTCAAAATTGAACAGCCAATCACAGCGATCGAGAGGCCGGGTGGGCGGGGACAGGCCCTGGGATGCCGACACCATCTTCTTCCAGGTAAGATGGCGTCGGAATTTTAATGCGATCACCGCGATGGTGTCAATTAAAGGGCATAACATACTATCCTGTTCATGGTCATATGGGCCCGGGTCACATGAACGGGATAGTACATCTGATGTCAGAAAGGGGTTAATATATGCACAATTTAGAAAGGCATTACACCATATTCTGAACTTGCACGACAGCTCCAGAAGTTTTTTTTGTTAGGAAGAAGCTAATTTGTATAGATTTCTCCCATGAAGGACTGTCTGTAAGACAAGACTCCGCATTCAGTGTGTCTCTGGCAATTAACGGCTACGGACACATTTAGTGAGTATGTCTTTCCCGCAAACTGGCTAAATGTAGAGGAAACTCGTGGTGTGAACAGGTCCTAACAATGCTGGCACACAATCAGTGGTATATTACTAAGACATGCATATTAGCATAATTGTCTCTGCATATTTCAGCAGAATATGAATGCAATGAACTTAATCAAGGGAAATAATTCCATTTCAGCCCCTCCCACCCTCCCCCAAAAACATAATACAAAAAATACACAATATATATATATCAATATATATATATATCAATATAGTTCTATATTTCAGAAATATAATGCAATGAATTAATCAAGGAAATAATTCATTTCAGCCCTCCCCTTCCCCAAAACTATAAAAAAATACACCAGATTTAAATATATCATTATATATATATAATATATACTACAATATTTAAACTTGATTAATATCATGCTACCGGTGGTACTGTTAATCACACTGGGTTAGAACAGGTAATTTATTCAATATAAGACATACCCGAAAGTAGACATATGGGTTTTGGGGATAAAAAGAAAGTAGACCTGTCTACTATCGGGAAACACGTATATATATATATATATATTATATATTACTATATAATATATATAAATTGCACTTGTAATGTTTTCATTCCGTGTTCTGTTCAGATGTACCGTATCGCAGAATTCCAAGCGGAGTGAAGTTCACGACTGCCATATTGGGACACCAATTGATGGGTGTCTCAATATGAGTGCTGCTTGGTACCAACTTTGCGCGGTACTACCAGCGGAACACGTGCACCACACACACACACTCTATACGCGTACGCACACACACACAACTACACACTCAGCAGTCTTGGCGGTCAAAGCGGAAAAATCGCATGCGCAGTGAACATGGCTGCCGGCAGCATGCGGATCTAACAATGAGTCATAAGGTCAGAGAAAGCAAAACTGGGGGGGAGTACACATCTATGGAACTGTAAAGATTTTAGAAACAAAACACCGGGCAAGCAGAGGAGGACCATGCAGACACAGGGGTAGAAGGAGCACAGGGTGGAGTAAGGACCAGGTAAAAAAAGAAGAGAGGCCAAAAAGGAACTGGAGAAGGTCAAGGCCCCAAGTAGATGAAAGAGATAGTGGATAGGTGGGTGAGCACATGGGGGGAGAGATTCTCAAAGCTGCAAAGCCTGCCCCATTGTGACATAGCTCCATTCAATCATCAAACACATCCACTTTTACTAGTCTATCAGTTACTATATTTGTGCAGACATATGAACAACATATAGTTGCTTCTCACAAAATTAGAATATCATCAAAGAGTTAATTTATTTCAGTTCTTCAATACAAAAGTGAAACTCATTACATAGAGTCATTACAGAGTGATTCAAGTGTTTATTTCTGTTCATGTTGATGATTATGGCTTACAGAAATTCATATTTCTGCACAAATATAGTAACTGATAGACAAATAAAAGTGGATGCGTTGATGATTACTGTAGATGGTGCTACAGTTTGTCTTTGCAGCATTGGGTGGTCGAATCCCACCAAGGACAATATCTGTAAGAAGTTTGTATGTTCTCTCCATGTTTGCGTGTTTTTTTTTTCCTCTGGGTTCTCCGGTTTCTTCCCACACTCCAGAGACATACTGATAGGGAATCTAGACTGTAAGCCCAAATGAGAACAGTGATGATAATGTCTGTATAGTTCTGTGGAGTTAATGGCGCTGTATAACTGAGCAGAATAAATTTGTTATGCTGTGAGAGGGGAGAAGGAGCTGAAATGAGGAGATTGTCCCAGGGCATTATGGGATATTTGGGCAGCAGTAAATTACACCAAAACATATCCGCTATACTAAAAGTGGAATTGTGTCACACATTACGGCAGTGTGCATAGGCATAACTTTCTTAAACTAGATTTACAAGTATAGTTTACTACTCTTGTCAATATATGGGAATCCTGAAAAAAACTGTACAATTTTAGTTTTACAATGAAAACCTCCTCCTACACATTGCTGAAGACTCGAACCACAAAACCGTATCAAAGCCACCGTATCTATGATCCCCTTATGCTATACAGTTATTTGTTAAGGCCATACGTTCCACATACGTTTTGTAGCAAATTTCTTATGTATATATATGTAAGGGTGTGATAGGACCTGTCCTACACATCTCCCCACAATGTCCATAAGTGCACTATTAATCGGAGTAATGTGAACGATGCTTACATGTATCTTGATAATAGTATTGTGGATGTGATATGTATTAATTTTGTTACAAGAATAGGGAAAGATGTGAGGGATAAGATAAGAAAGTAGCAGTTGAGTAGAATAGTGTCGGGTATAGTTTAGTGGGGCAAAATAGAGATAGAAAACTGGAGTACCAGCATAAGCATAGTTAAAAGAAGGGTTTTACCGGCAGGGAGGAGTTAGAGATGGGTGTAGTGCAGAGCAGTGAGATAGTGGTGAGACTTCCTGACTAATGGTAGAATGAGTGATGTAGCGACAGAAGAGGGAAGACAGATAGCCATGGGGCTGGAGATTGCTGAGGCAATGCGGGACCCCAGGATAAGAAGCGTGCGGGTGGTCATGATTTAATGGAGTAATCATTCCGAGATGATCGGGGACTACGGCCGGGAATAGGCAGAACTGAGCGTGCCTTTTACCTTTTCCAAGGGAAACCGGATGGGGGAATGAAGGAAGATGGTGGACCTAGGGGCACGGCAGCTGCAGAAGTGAAAGGAGAGTCTTCGGGATGGAAGTGGTCAGAAAAGGCAGGGAGAGCTCAAGGAATGCAAATGAACGTTAACTGTGCTATGACTGTACCAAAACCCATGTTTCGAGTAAAGTTAAACTGTTGAATATGAACACAGAGTCTGGAACTGTTTGCGGGAACCTTGAATCTGGAACTGAGCTTATAGAATCAAAAGGAACCCAGGAGCCTAATGTGAGTGTTCTACTTTGCACATATCACACAGTCCCCATACAGTTTGACATCAGCACTTCCTCTGTTTCTACAAACAATATAAGCTACAAATTGGTGACTTGATGGAGAATCACTTACTTTTGGTGGTTTGAATGGGTAGTCTGGTGAGAATGTGATATCTAAGAAGAAAACACCTCCTTCATATACAGAACCAGGAGGACCTAGTATAGTTGATCTCCATTCATATATGTTATCTCCTTTGGGTCCAGCACTGCAAAGAAACAAATAATGGATTAAGTGGGACGGGTAAATATCGGAAACATTTATAGCATCGGATGGATGTATAAAATGGCAAGATGCAAGATTCATATAGAAACAGCGTGATCTAGTAGCTTATACAGTAGTATTTTATATCACGTCAAGGATGCATGGTATACAGTTAGGATTTTTTTTCAGTTTACCTCCTATACCAATAATCTCCAATAAGTAATCAATCCTGCTCAAATACTGATCAATAGCTAAGGATGTAGATACGATAGTGGCTATTCAGGCAACTGCTGTATGGGTCAGGAGTAAGAGCGTGAAGCTCAGGCTATTACTGTCCGCCTGCGCATGTTATCTGCTTGCGCATGTTATTCACTCGCCTGCACAAATTTCTGCAATGTTATTTTCCTCCTGGGCCTATGTTATTCTATGCTTTGCCAAATGTTAGTTATCCTCCATGAGCCCGAACGTCCAATCCTCCTGCCGTAATAATTTCCTCCTACACACGGTTCACCATATTCACTATTAACTATTGATGGAATTTTACCCTTTTCTAAAAAGGATGTTTAGTGGGAGTAACAAAGGCTGGGTCATCTTATCCAAGGATGACGTCATTACCTAATGAAAGCATACCCTATTTTAATTTTTTTTTCTATGATAAAGCAGGAATCCTCATATATTTTGTATGTAATAAAATATGCAAAAAAAACACATTGCAGAAATGCATAAACACACTAGATATTTTGCACATATTAAAAACCTAATATGAATATAAACCAATTATAACCCGTTCTCTCAAACAAGTGACACAGTGAGTACTCTTCTTACCTAAACATTTTAGATTCATTTTCTATCTGTACTGGTTACTAGAGAAGGTCACGTGCTGCTTCAGCATAGGCTAGCCAGCCATAAAAGAGGTTGGCCGATCACAGCATATTAATGATCTAACACTAGGGTATGTCATTAATTTCAGATCAGAAGGGGTCCGACATCCCACAACTCCATCGATCAGCTTTCATTTGTTCCAGTAGTCATTGGATGTAAAAGTTTTGAAAATAATATGATCTGTTCTGCAGTGTCAAGCTGGAGCCAATGACAGTTTCTGGTGGGGGTGATAGGTGTCGGACTTCCAACCTAATATTATTGATGATCTATACTAGGATAGGATATAAATATGCTTTCAATGGACAACCCCTTGAAGGTAAGAACATAAATTAAAGCTTCTTTATTACTTCTTGCTTTACTAAACAATTGTTTCAAGATCAGTCAAGTAGCTGGTAAGACTATACCTGATATAAACACCTTTCCTTCGTTGAATACATTTGTTATCTATGTTATCACTATTGACAGCTGTTGGAGATTTGTAACCAATGGTTTATCATAAACCCAATGTGGCACCATGGAAAAATATGACTTGTCCTGTAGAACACAAGCCCTCATATAGCTAAGTGGATGAAAAAATTAAAACATAATTGTTTTTGATCACCCAAAATGTAGTGGTCTAAAGAAAAAAAATGTATCAAAGATGTTTTTATAGTGCAGGAGATGTATAAACAGAGTACACATTGTTGGAATTGGAGTCAATGTAACTCCGATTCCATGACTCCGACTCCCTCAGGGCTGTGGAGTCGGTAAGCCAAACCTCCGACTCCAACTCCGACTCCACCAAAATGGGCTCCGAGTCCGAATCCCAGCCCTGATAGTTACAATGATATTTATATAGTACAATGAGCCTCAACACATGAGGGAGGAGATTGTCTAATAAACATGCAATCCCTGCATGTGTTGCGGCTGTCGGACAGCCACGAGACATGCAGCCGCATGGACTCTAACATACTTTTCGAGCACGCCGAAGACACTCAGTTAATAGGCATCCCAAAATAAAAAAACATGAAAAGAAAAATGACAATCTGCTGAAGGAAACGCATCTCCTACCAGGGTCATTTGTCTGAGGCTTTCTAGATGTGAAACTATCAGATGAATTAATTTTTAATATTTGTAGGACTTATTATTTCATTCCACCCTTGGAGGCTTTCCAGGTTCCTCAGGAGGCACGTGCTATGAATTAATAGTTACACTACACACTCATAAGCCTCTATACTCAGGGTAAGTATTCGGTGGCATTTGCTCCATCCTTCCCTCATCGTTGGTAAATATATTAGGCTTGTATAAACTGCTGAATACAGTGCAGACACCTCGTGAGACTGTATTGGTGTCAGCAGATTTCTCCTACTAGGCTGACTCCTCTGGGAATTCCCGGGCTGAGACGATCATATTTCCTACACTATGCTCTTCAGGGTTGTAAATGAAGTTCTCACAATACAACTTCTTTACCGAGAAAAAGGCACAATTTTACAAAACAACAAAATTCTAAAAATAGTAGATTAATATAAAATATCCAAGAGTGGGCATTAAACTTTAACATGTTTGGATCGATTAACATCAGATTTGGGCAACACGGTGGCTCAGTGGTTAGCACTGTAGGCTTGCAGCATTGGGGACAACTGCAAGGAGTTTGTATGCTCTCCGCGTGTTTTGTGGGTTTCCTCCAAGTTCTCCGTTTTCCTTCCACACTCCAAAGACATACTGATAGGGAGTCTAGATTGTGAGCCCCATCGGGGACAGTGATGATAATGTCTGTAAAGCGCTGTATAAGTGACTAACATAAATAAACTTGGGGACCATGTGATACAGTCATGGTCAAAAGTGTTGGCACCCTTGAAACTGTCCCAGAAAATAAAGTATTTCTCCCAGAAAATTATTGCAGTTACACATGTTTTGTTATACACATGTTTATTTCCTTTGTGTGTATAGAACAACACAAAAAAAAACAAGAGAAAAAAAAAGGCAAAATGGACAAAATTTCACACAAAACCCCAAAAATGGGTCGGACAAAATTGTTGCCACCCCCAACTTAATATTTGGTTGCATACCCCTTGAAATAAATAACTGCAAACACTCGCTTCCTATAACTATCAACAAGCCTCTCATCTGGAATTTTGGACCACTCTACTTTTGCAAACTGTTCCAGGTCTCTCATATTTGAAGGCGCCTTCTCCCAACAGCAATTTTAAGATCTCTCCACAGATGTTCAATGGGGTTTAGATCTGGACAGAAGGAGTGGCACTTGCTCAGGAGGTCAGTATGCTTTTTTTCGGCTTTCTATAAAGGGTATGCCACACTAAGCGAGATCGCTAACGACATCGCTAATACGTCACTATTTAGCGATCTCGTTAGCGACGTCGTTGTGTGTGGCGTGTAGCAACGATGTGGCAACTGCTGTGATGTCACTGATCGTTCACTAGAGTTCTGGACCGTTTTTTGATCGTTGGAGTCCCGCTGGTGAGCCTATATCGCTGAGTGTGACACCTTTTGCGAACGACCTCGTTTGTGACGCATATGACAGCGGCGCAGGCGGGACTAGGTTTTTTTAGCGTCACGGAGTGGATTGCAATATCTGTAGAAGCAGGCAGGTGGGACTAGGTTTTCTTTTGCGTCACAGAGAGGATCGCAGAAGCTGCAAAGCAGGCTAGCAGGACGCAGAGAGCAGGAGCGATGCTGGAAATTCCTATGAATCAGAAGCGCTCGAGAACAATGAAAGGGAGCGCTATACGCCGTCCTACATGACGCGGTCAAAACATAAATTATAGCACATATATAACATATCTGTGCTGTGGGGCGTGGAAAAGTTGCGCTCAGTACATGCTAATGACAGATCCTAACGACCCTAAGTCGTTAAAGAGATCGCTGACCGCTGATGTGTCGGTTATGAGATCTCCTGTTTGGCAGCTACTAGCGACCTAAAAGCGATCACACCAACGATCTCGTTAGCTTGCTAGCGAGATTGCTTAGTGTGGCAGTACCTTAACGCACTGTTGTCGTTTGTAAGAGACTTTTCTCTGCTTAGAGATCTTACAGTTATGATGCGAACATCGTACAGGAAAAAATGTCAAAAATAATACTGCAAAAACAATTATAATCACATTTTTATACACTTTTTTAAAATAAACATTGCAAACCAGTACATAAAATGGACACATTAAGTATTTCTGAAATCAGAACAAACCGTACAATACATTCAGCATATTATTTATGGTGATTGGTACAGGGGGTAAATAAAAATGGTGCAATTGTTTTTTTTTTATTTATGCAAATCATAATTTCTTTTTATTTCTTTTAATTTTTTTGCTCATTTATATAGCCATTAATTCCACAGCACATTACAGACATTATCATCACTGTCCCCATTGGGGCTCACAATCTAAGTTCCCTACCAATATGTCTTTCGAGTTTGGGAGTAAACTGGAGAACCCGGAGGAAACCCACGCAAACACGGGGAGAACATACAAACTCATTGAAGATGCTGTCCTTGGTAGGATTTGAACCCAGGATCCCAGCTCTGCAAGGTACTTAATGGTTGTCTTGATGATTGTTCTGCACTTGGACATGCAAATTATCAATATCTGCTGCTGGCAGCTCCCTTCGCAATTGTCAACTAATGATGTCCCAAATATGCTCAATGGAAGACAAGTCTGGAGAATCTGCAGCCCATGTTATTACTTTCAAACCAAGCAGGTCGCTAAAAGTAGTACGAGCAACATGTGGCCTGGCATGGTTATGTACCGCAAGTGAAATTGAATGTCTTTTATGCATACAAAGCCTAAAGCCCCAGTCTCACACAATGATCTCGCTAGCGAGATCGCTGCTGAGTCACTAGTTTTGTGACGCAGCAGCGAGCTCACCAGCGATATCGCTGTGTGTGACATTCAGCGACGATCAGCCCCCCTGCTGGGTATCGCTGATCGTCGCTGAAAGGCCAGGACATTTTTTTGATCGCTGGTCCCCCGCTGACAGGCACGCATCGCTGTGTGTGACAGGCGGGAGACCAGCGATCCGCTGGTAACCAAGGTACACAGCGGGTTTCCAGGCGCGGGGCTGTGCCTAGAAACCCGCTGTGTACCTTGGATACCAGCTCCCTGGAGCAGGGAGCTGGTAACCAAGGTACACAGCAGGTTTCCAGGCGCGGGGCTGTGCCTAGAAACCCGCTGTGTACCTTGGATACCAGCTCCCTGCATCAGGGCGCTGGTATCCAAGGTACACTGCGGGTAACTAAGCGATGTTACCCGCAGTGTCGCTTGTACTGATCGCTGCCTAAGCTGCCTGTTTGGCAGCTCAGCAGCGATAATGTAGCGATACACCAGCGATCCTGATCGTTGTCAGGATCGCTGGTGTATCGCTATGTGAGACCCAGCCTTAAGGCATTAAACAGTGTCTACACAAACCATCAAAAGGCATAGGATCTGAGCCATGCAGTCAGGTACAAGTGTTCTAATGACCTCACGCCACCACTTTGAAAGGCTATCATGCAAGAAGACAAAGCGACTGTCAGAAGTCTATCCTCTTCAGCAATGAGACCCGCTTTTATCATAGGTGCAATGATAATCAGATATTGGTCAGGAGACAACAAGGCCAATGCCATGAAGCTAGATTATGGTGTAGAGTGGCATAATGTAGGGCAGCTGGACCCCTCTTGTCTTCATTCCAGGTACAGTAACTACTCAGTGTTACATTGATTTAGTCGTGGAACAAGTGGTACGGCCATTTCTCCAGAGTGTCCCAGGAGATGTTTTTCAACATGACAGCACTGGCCTGACAATGCTTGGGCTAGTGTGAGCAGACCACATGGCCTAAACATGCTATCCATTTCCTATACACTATCGAGACTTGTCTCCCATCGCAAAGGGAACTGCCAGCAGCGAATCTTGATGATTTGCGTGCCCAAGTGCAATCATGGAAGGAATGCAAGCGTGTATTTTTCTTACATGGTGCGTGATCTCATTTCTTATACATGTGAAGCTACAAATATCTGCTTATCTATAGGATTTCTACATAGCTTTTTAAGGTTAAGTATAAGTGTTTTCATGTTTCTCACCTCAATTAAATTTTTGGCCATGTTGCACACTATATGTACCGTAAGTGTTAATACTCCCTGACATGCTATATATAAGTCTTCATAAAGTTCCAAGTTGGAATTGCACAAAAACAAAATCTTGGCAGCAACTGTGTTTTTCAATCTCTAATGAAACCTGCAGTCAGTAGGAAACCTCTATACAGCATCACTCCCCTGTATTCTAAGCCTTAGGACCTCTGATAAAACCGCTTCCTAGCAAACTGCTTAATGAGCCATACACTGTCTAATGAATCAAATGATTATTGATTAAAGAAAATCAGATGGCTCATTATAATCATTACAATAAAAAAGACCGAAATCTAAAACCCAGCTCTAGTGCCATAAAAACAAGGAAACAAAACAAAAAAAAAATACCATAATAATAAACTGTCCCAAATAAATAAAAAATGGTTATCTTACAAAACAGAAGGTATTGACTTTGCTTAAGCAGACCAACTGTGTATGAAATCTTATTGTGTAGATTAAGGTGTACAATAATAAATTATATTGTGGTACCGTGTTAGCCAGAAAAATCGATGTGAATACTTTTCCGTCCAATTATGACAAGAGAATTCTTAGAGTGATACCTTTATTGGCTAACCAGAAAATTATATGTTTGCAAGCTTTCAGAGCGCAGAGGCTCCTTCTTCAGGCAAGATTACAAATAGATTAATAATAATAATAATCTTTATTTATATAGCGCCATCATATTCCGCAGCACTTTACAGTTTAACAGTTTCAAAACACAAGTCATAAGTAACAACGTTAACAATACAATAATTAAAGCAAAATAAGACGCCCCTGCTCGTGAGAGCTTACAATCTACAATGAGGTGGGGGAGATACAAAGTACAGGTGTGTATATACAGTGGTGCATTTACAATGATGGTCCAGCCATCTTGAGGGAGTGAGGGATGGATGGAGATAGTGAATGGGCTACACACACACACTTACACAGAATGACTTTGATTAGTGAATGTGATAGGCCGCGCTGAACAGATGTGTTTTGAGGGAGCGCCTGAAACCATGCAAATTGTGGATAGTCCTAATTTCTTGGGGTAGAGCATTCCAGAGGATTGGCGCAGCGCGGGAGAAGTCTTGGAGTCGGGAGTGGGAGGTACGGATTAGTGCAGAGGTTAGTCGAAAGTCGTTTGCAGAGCGCAGCAGTCGGTTAGGCCGATAGATAGAAATGAGGGAGGAGATGTAGGGGGGTGCTGCACTGTGGAGAGCTTTGTGGGTGAGAACAAGTACTTTGAATTGGATCCTATAATGAATGGGCAGCCAGTGTAAGGACTGGCGAAGAGCGGACGCGTCCGAGTACCGATTAGCCAGATGGATGACCCTGGCTGCTGCATTAAGGATGGACTGGAGAGGGGATAGTCGAGTAATGGGGAGGCCAAGTAATAGAGCGTTGCAGTAGTCCAGGCGGGAGTGGATCAATGCTACAGTGAGGGTTTTTGTTGTTTCCACGGTGATAAAAGGGCGGATTCTAGAGATGTTCTTTAGGTGTAGACGGCAAGAGCGGGCAAGAGATTGTATATGGGAGGTGAAGGAGAGATTGGTGTCAAACATAACACCCAGACAGCGAGCCTGCTGCCGGGGTGTTATTATGGTGCTGCCCACGGAGAGGGAAATGTCAGATTTAGGGAGGTTAGTAGACGGGAAAATAAAGAAATAAATAATAATAAAGAAAAAAGCACATTTAAGAGATACTACAGTAGGACATTTGCTCATGTGGTGGGAGGTATGATGCCTCATAAAGATAAGCCAAGGAAATCGAATTAGCATTTTCTTAAGGCACTGTCACACTTAGCGATCGCACTAGCGATCCCGACAACGACACGACCTGGCGATATCGCTGGTGCGATCGCTATGTGGTCGCTAGTTCGTTTCCAAACACATCTCATCAGCGATCTGTATAACGACCTTTGCGGTCGTTGGGAAAACCTAGTCCCGCCTGCGACGCTGGTAAAGTCGTTCATAAAGGGTGTCACACTCAGCGATTCAAGCTCACCAGCGGGACACCAACGACCAAAAAACGGCTCAGAACGTTCATAAGCGATCAACGACATCTCAGCAGGGGCCACATCGCTGCTACATGTCACACACAGCTAAGTCGCTAACGAGATCGCTACTGCGTCATAAAATCTGTGACGCAGTAGCGATCTCGTTAGCGATCTCGCTTAGTGTGACAGTACCTTCACAAATGTAGAGCCAGTGGGGATGTTCTTAGTTGTCTGCAGTCCTGCTGGAAGTGTGAACTGTGTCCATGTAGTGAGTCATAACTCCAGGTGTTAAATTGAGTCCTAGTGTCAAAGTATTGAACATCCTTATAAGTTTGAATTCCCATATTTTTCTCTCTCTGTCATCCTTAAAATGACCTTTTAGTATTAAGACTTTTAAGTCTGTCATACAATGTCCAGTTCCAGAGAAATGTTTTCCCACAGGCGTGTCCATTTCATTCCTGATTGTATGTCTGTGTAGATTCATCCTTGTTTGTAGTTTTTGCATGGTTTCTCCAATATAGATTGCTCAAGGGCACCTCGTACATTGTATCATGTACACCACATTGAAGGATGTACATGAAAAGGAACCCATGACCTTATAGTCCTGATTTGTGTTTGGTACGCGGACTGCATTTGTTGGTAATATGTGGGTACAAGCTTTGCATTTTTTGTTGTTACATGGGAATGTGCCAGTCACTGATGGTGAAGAAAGGACACTTCTGACAAGGAGATTCCTTAAGGCTACTTTCACACATCAGCTTTTTTGTGTCAGGCACAATCGTTGTATACCTGATAGGACGGATCCGGCGCTGATTTTTTTCTTGCCGGATCCGACCCGACCTTTTCAACCCGGAAAAAGAAATTTTGTATGTGGAAAATGCAGGTACAAATGTCCGGACCGAGGAGAGAGAGAGAGACCTTGGTTTCTAGAATCCGGATGAGTCTTTTGACGGATTTGACAAAAGACTGGTCCGGTTCCATACACTTGTATTATTTCCGGCTGCCTGATGCGCCCCTTCAGGTACTATCAGGCGGTTCTGGAAAAAAAAAAAACGTTGCTGTCAGCGTCTTGTCCGGCCGCCGGAATGTACATTTCCGCCGGATCCGGCCAAAAACGGATGAAACGCAACGACATCAGGCGCGATCCGGCGCTAATGAAAGTCAATGCCAAAAAAACGCATCCGGTACCAGATCCGTTTTTTTTTAAAACACGCCGGATCGCGCCTGACTTCAAAAAACTGATGTGTGAAAGCAGCCTAAGTTAGGGGGCTGTTTGTAGGAGAGGAGTGGTAGTTCTGGGAATGTCTTTCAATTTGTGGTCTCTGTGGAATATGGGTTGGAGATCAGCACCAATTTTCCTTAGGATGCTCATGTGGGGGTTGTTTGTGACCACAAGAGGTACCCTGTTGTTGTCCTCTTTCAGTTTGTAATCCAGGAGGCTGCTTCTTGGGATTCTTGTAGCCCTGTGGATCTGTTCATCTATTACCAATGTATGGTATTGTTGTTGTAGGAACGTATTCCTCAGTGATAGCAGCTGTAGGTCCGTCTTTGCTGTCTGAACAGATCCGAATATATCTTAGAGCTTGACTGTAGATGATGGATTTTTTTGTGTGTCTTGGATGAAAGCTGTTCCATCTAAGATATGCTGGACGTCCTGTGGGCTTATGGTAAATTGATGTTTGTATGGCGTTGTCCTTGATGTATATGGTCAAGTCCAGAAAATGTATTTGAGACTTTGAAAAGTTGAGGGTGAGCTTGATGGTTGGGTGGTATTTGTTGAAGTTATTGTGGAAGGTGTAGATTACGAAATGATCAGACATTGGCTTACAGGACAGCTACTGCCTGGAGAATGATACTTTGCTGAGCAGGAGGACTAACAATATATAAAACATGCAGCAATACTGTATTGGTTCAGTGCGAAGTCGAGAAGAATTATTTTGCAAATTTTATTAATTTAAAATCTTGCACTGTTTTGTATATGCGTCCCTGATGAAGATCTGTGTGTCCATATGGTAACAAACTATAAGAAACCACATGGGTAACCTAATTATTGCCAGGTCCTGCTACCATTTGCTATGGCCACGTCCGTTTGCTGCTCCTTTGACATCATCACACAAGGCTTTTTAAGACCAACTAAAACTGCTATGTGCTAAGTATCCAGTAAGCTTTGCCTTCAATTATCACGTGTATTTGTGGAGTTTGCCTCACCATCCCTTCCTCTAAGCTTGCTAATCATCTCCTCAGCAAACTCTTTTTTGTTTATCGTCTATCTGCATTTAATTCCTGGCTCAGACCAGTGGTTAACCATTCTTCTGCTGTAAGCATAAACTCTTCTTAGTTAATACTGGCGCGTGTCACAAAACAATGCTGTTACACTGTGTATCTTCTCTGTAAGCAAGTATTCAATATTCAGTTGCTAGTTCACCACTGCTGTCTGCGATTAATCATTACTCTTCTGAGCGCATACATCTCTGTCATTGACCATCTGTCTGCTGATAAAATTCAACACTATCATGAATGATTTGTTGGCTACAAATCCTAGACTGACTGTACATCAATAGTAGCTGTGTACATTCACACTCCTGGCTCTGTGTCTTCAGGTGTTTTCGGCTCTGCTTGTCCGCCTGCCGTTTTGCATACTCTGTTGTCCTGGTCCTCACTGTTCCACGTAGCACTCTTAAAGTCCTGCCCGCTATACATTACTTTCAGTCCACGTTAGTCATCATGACCAACGGGTTAAAGAATCCACCTCATCGGGTGAGCAAATAACAATATACAGTAGAAGAAGGTGGAAAAACGGGGACACCACATGAATATAGCATCAGGTTACAAACAGGCTTTGTTTATAATATAAAACCATGGAGAGACATGGGTTTGTCAAGGGGCTGCAAACGCAAAACACTATAGTCTTTTAAATCTTGTTGGGGCAATAATAGGATGTGTCTTTAGAAGGATTTTAGCCACAAAACAAAATATAGAAAACACAACTTCATATTTATACATGCAAGCCTGCCTCTTTAAGGGTTTTCCAATGTGTTAAGGAAATAGGACACAAGCAAAAAATGTTATGTAAAGCAGTAATCCATATACCAACCCATTTTAGTGCCCATGCTGCCTGCTGACATCATAGCTGAGGCCACTGATAGCAGCAGGGAGTTGTGTATGGACAATATCATGGCTACAGGAAATACGCAGAGACCAGTGGAGGCTACTGGAGTAAGGGCCCCGTCACACTCTTCAATGTCCCAGTGGTCCCACCAACGAATCCGACGTGGATGGGATCGCTGGGACATCGTTAGCTGATCGCTGGTGAGCTGTCACATAGGCAGACTCACCAGCGATCAGGACAAGCGAGAACGCTGGTATCCAGGCTAAACATCGGGTAACTAAGCACTGCGCGGTGCTTAGTTACCCGATGTGTACCCTAGATATCATCTCCCAGCTTCTGCTGTAGGCGCTGTTATCCAGTGTACACATCGTGTAACTAAGCGCTGCGCCTAGTTACCCGACGTGTACCCTAGAACCCTAGATACCAGTTCCCAGCTTCTGCTGTACGTGCTTGGAGCTCGCTGATTGTTGGTCACCTGCTGTCACACGCAGCGATGCGCGCTGGCTAGCGGGAGACCAACGATGAAAAAATGGTCCAGGCCATTCGACGATGATCAGCGATACCCAGCAGGGGGCTGGTCGTCGCTGCGTGTCACACTAACCGAGATCGCTGGCTAGGTCGCTGTTGCGTCACAAAATTGGTGACGCTTCATCTCGCTTAGTGTGACGGGGACTTAACATTGCTGGAACCAGCAGGGAAGTAATGGATAATTATGGGTTAATTCTTTGCTTTATAGCATTGTCTTCTCTTGGCTGATTTATTTAAACTATTGGAAAAAGCCTTTAAGAAAAAATTAGCAATTCTACGCCGTTAGGTAGATGACTGCACGGTTCTGCTGACATAACGGCTCCCAATGATCGCTGCATAAAAAAAATATGCTGTACATATGCATACTGTATGTGGATGTGCATGATTAGCAATATTTTTACACGTTAGCTTGTAGAAGCTTTGTAGTTTAGGTTTAGTGAATTACAAATTATCAGCACTCATTTATATTCAAGGGTTTATCATCCTTTTCCTAAAGAACAAATAGAGAAAATTCAAAAATTGTGCACAAGTTCAGGTCTATCTTAATTGTCTACTTTGTGAAACTCGTGGATAAAAGGCATTTAGGCGGTATTTCAATTTATTTCTTTTAGGAATTTATCATAAGGCACAAAAAAAGGAACATGGAAAAAAAAAATCTTTCATTTTGAGTAAAATTCAACCCATGCGCACCATTTTGAAAAATATTCCGCAAAAAACTGTTAACAAATACCACAAGACAAAAAACAAAGGTCAATTAAAAAAATAAAAATGCAACTAAGTAAACGTCAGGAAAATACTATTAGAACAATGGAACTTTATATGGAGTCAATCAGAATCACTTTAAATGACAGAAACTGTGTACTGACTATAAATTTAAATTTAGTTTAAATGTGATCAGCTATTTCTGAATGCAACCACATCCCCAATTATAAGAGGGTGTTCACACTTCTGCAACCACATTATTTTTTTCCCCTCAAAATGATTTCAGTTTTTTGTTTTTCAATGTACTTGTACAGATTATGGGTGACATTAAAGGTGGAAAAAGTTTCTGAAATTATTCTTAGCATGATTTTTTTTTACATGACAAAAAACCTGGCATTTTTCTAGGGTATAATATCTATCTATATATATCTATATCTATCTACATCTATCTATCTATAATATAAAAGAGGAAAGAGAGAAAGGGGAAAGAGACAGGGGAGAGGGGAGAGAGAGGGTGGAGAAAGAGAGGGAGGGAGAGAGGGGAGAGAGGGGAAGGGGAGAGAGGGGGTAGAGAGAGAGGGAGGGAGGAGGGGAGAGGAGAGAGGGGGAGAGAGGGAGAGATGAGAGAGGGAAGAGGGGAGAGTGGAGAGAGGGGGAGGAGGGAGAGAGGGTAGGAGAGGGGAGAGGGGAGGGGTAGAGAGAGGGGAGTGAGAGGTGAGAGGAGAGGGTAGAAAGATAAGGGAGAGAGGGGAGGAGAGACAGGGAGAGAGAGAGGGTGGAGAGATGGGGAGAGAGAGACAGGGGAGACAGGTAGAGAGGGGAAAGAGAGGTAGGAAGAGAGAGGGGAGGAGGTAGAGAGAGGGTGGAGAGAGGAGGGTAGAGAGAGGGTGGAGAGAGGGGAGAGAGGTAGAAAGATAAGGGAGAGAGGGGAAGAGAGACAGGGGAGAGAGAGGGTGGAGAGATAGGGGAGAGAGAGACAGGGGAGACAGGTAGAGAGGGAAGAGAGGTAGGAGAGGGGGAGTGAGAGGTAGAGAGAGAGGGGAGAGAGAGGGAGGGGAGAGAGAGAGGGGGAGAGAGGGAGTGAGAGAGAGGGAGAAAGTGAGGAAGAGAGGGAGAGAGAGAGAGAGGGGAGAGATTTTTTTCTTTTCTGTTTGGGAACTCATCAATCAATGGGGCTTACGGGTAGAAGTTCGGGTACTGTTCTGGTATACGAACCAAACTTTTAAGAAAAAGGTGTCAAGTACCAGAACCCAAACTTCCACCGGTCTGCCCATCCCTACTAAAGATTAAACTTAATTTACATGAGACTTCTTTACTATAAATTGTGGATGGCGACGTTCTTTATAAATAATATCCTTATTTCACTCAGTAATGGGTCATGTACTTTTATAAAATCCAACACTAAGCTGCGAGCAGGGAGGTCTGAACAGACACCTAACTATTTTAGTAGGACCACCTCTCAGTAGTGAAAAAATGAATTGGCCAATATGTGCAAAGACTTTTCCAACATGGACATGACAGTCTGCCCGCAAATATATGAAGTCCCGATATTAGAGAGACGGAGTGACAAAAGCAGAGCAATGCTAAATGGCCTTCACTATGTTAAATTAAATCGAGATGGGATAAGTGTATGAAGGACATTACGGCTGGTGGGTTTAGAAGTAATAAAGTGACAGCTCTGATCGCCCATTCCTACCGTACCATGTTAATGTAATGTCATCGGCTTTTTGATCCAGCAGACAGGGTGACACTGATATATAGCAAGACATACGCTGACTCTGACAGTCTAAGCCTTCCGGAGAGCAAGATTAAAACAAGCTGCATATACCCTTTACTGTCTCTCACTATAACATCCAAGTAATAGTCATAATGTATGATCGTCACGGCAGTGACACCGCTGATATAGCACTAGAGATATATGACATTTTATTATCAACTACAATTGAATGTCAAAGTGTCACTGAGTGCAGATTGAAGAGGGTAAACTGCTGTGATGACAAAAAGGAATAAACTTGTCATGTCTGTCGTACACTGAATCAGTATACAGCATACGTCACAAAGAAGAAGCTAGAAATATTTTATTATTTACAAAATATGCCATTGTGGCGCCCTTTTCAAGTCCTGTATTTTTTCTCTGTTGAGAGCCACCACTAGGGGGAGCTTACGGAACACTGTTTTAAAAAGTAACAGTATGTAGTAGGCTCCACCTAGTGGTATTGCAGGTAATTAGATATATATTGCACTCTTGGCGAGGAATTTCAATATATTAGAAAATTAAACTACTTTAAGGTAATTTAAAAAATAGCAAAACAAGTATAAAATGTAAAAATGTTGGACATATAGGAATAACGATAAAAAAATACAGATGGTATGTCCAACAGTACAAAGACTGAAAATTGCCAAAATAAGCCATTACTTCAATATTATGATCAGTCGGGATCCAGCCTCTGGAAACAATGGGGCCTCAGGTTTAGAAGTCACTGAGGTTAGACCACCACTGACCATATCCTAGTAATACACCATTACTTTATAAGATGAGAAACCACTCTGTAATGTATATGTGCATTATTTGGAAGGGTTTCTCCTAATCTTATATACAAATAATACATATATATTATAATATATATAATATATATATATATATATATATATATAAAGTTCCCACGCAGGGGTGCCATAAGTGAGATCACCGGGGCTCATCAGCTGATGAACTCCGGTGAACTTTCTCACCGCAGCTCAGCGCACACTGCAGAAGTGATTAAACGATTCTGTCAATGTCAGCCTGCCGTCTAAAAGTAATCAGGATCAATGTGGAACATATGGATTATCACTTCGGATAGGTGAGGAATTTTGTTGCTTATTTTAATTCACTTACAGGAGACGTTAGATTTAATGGAGTGGGCCATGACGCGAGTATGGTTTAATTTAGATTCAATAAAGGAGTCTGTGTCATTATTTCTATTTAATGACTTTATTCTGGGTGTTTTTTTTTTTTTATAATATCACTGGTGACATCAACCCCCCAATCATCACCTTACTTGCCACCTCACCAGGGTAAGTGGGAAAGCGAGGCTAAGTGTAGAATTGGCACATCTTATAGATGCGCCTTTTCTGGAGCTGCTGAGAACTGATATTTTTAGTTTGGGTTGGGGCCAATATTCATGGACCCATCACAGGCTATTAATATCAGCCCGCATCAGTCTGCCTAGCCTTTGCTGGTTAATAAATATAGGGGACCCTACGTCATTCTTTGGGCAGTCCCCATTTTAATAACCATTAAAGGCTTAGTATATAACTGTGAGGTGATAATAATTTGGGAAACTCCGTGGGTATTATGCCCTTCCCAGGCTATAAACATCTGCCACCAGCTGTCCGCTTTCCCTTTGCTGGTTATGAAAATTATGCAGGAGCTCACACCATTTTTTTTCATAATAATTTATTAATTACATACTTGTCAGTCACATATATAATTAGTACAGTGCGGGTACAGCTTACTGTACTAATTATATATGTGACTGACATCTTTATATTTATTCTTTGTGTAAATATCTTTTGTTTTGTCGGGTCACACTGTGATTTTACAGTATGTGGCAGATAAAATGATGTGCAATTTTTTCTCGTACAGCATGCTACAATTCTATATTCTCGGTGTGTGATATTCTGAGTGCTTGCCTGTTTATTTAACTCTACTTACAGGTTGAATAATCAGGGTGTCTCGTTGACAGTTCTTCATTACTAGACCTAGGGCATGATGTCAGCAACAGCTGCTGACACCAACCCCTAATCCCATTACCCTGATGCAGTCGCAGTCTGCCTTTGTCAAGATTTGTATGTATGCATTGCAACAAATGAAGTTTGCTGTGAAAATCTGTAGCGCTAACTCACATTCATATTGAAAATCCCCAGCGCAGGTCATCTTTTATACACATTTATTTCTAGTACTTGTAATCTGCGGTGTATTATCAGCCCAATGCGAACGTACCCTAATTGTAGGGTGCATACAGTGCCTATTTTTTTTTCATTTTACAAACAAGCTAATACTTATATTCTGTGCAGGGTCCTCAGTTTTAGGTACATACAATAACAGACCAATCAGCATATCTCTATAGTCCACCAAAATACTGTAGTCATAAAAATATTTCCAATTAAAAGCCAGGGTCTTGGCAGGTCAGCTCAGTTCAAGCCACGCAAATGAAGACACCCATGTAAAAGTTGCTTCCTTGGGAACTAATTTAGCTAGAAACAGCCCTGATCATGTCCAGGTTTTATTTAAAGCTTGCAAAGACAAATCTGGTTTAAACTGCTGATGTTATTTCAATTCATATTCTACAGCTAATGACAGGTCTCCGGAGGAGAGGAAAGAAGAGCATCGCACATTGGAGCTTGATCAGCATTAAAGCTATGACAATCAAGGACCAACTCCAGCTTTAAGAGTCAAATCCCCAAAGTGCTTTATAAATAATATACATTGGATCGCTTTACTGCTTCTGCAATGTAAGAAAAATGTGGTGGAACACATAAATGGGAAATACACGCTGAAGCAGAGCGACGTAATAAGGTAAAATGTGTTATTAGCATTCATTTCAGTCTGTACATAATTATCAGCAGAACCTATCTCAACGTTTTGCTTCTTAATTAAAGGGATTATCCAAAACTTTTTGTTCTTTTTTCCTACGGGGCTAAAAACTTACCACCGGCAGATAGTTGCATAACTAACTTCCTGTTCTGCCCTGTGACGATCTCTCCCGACTCAGGCAGTGATTCTCCTGCTTCCTTTGACCTCACATCGATAGAGCAGTTCTTTCTCTTCAGCTCACATCAAGCCACAGAATGACCAGTAAGTGCGGTCTGTGAGATTGTCACAGGGCAGCACAGGCAGGTAGACAAACCTCTTGATGAAGCCCAGTGCAGTGAAACGCGCGTTGAGGTGCTTCTGCTCCACCACTTATGTTTTTCCCCAGTGAATCTATATTGGCTTCACCATGCCGATAGGTAATCATCAATCTTTGCACCACTTTGCTGAGGCACTGTATGCACTTTATTTTAAGCAATCTATTTGCTGTAATTTGCGGCATATCCCATAAGTGACTCCAGACATGCACTTAATTTATTTATATTAGTACTAGTGTCACTATCTTTATATGAGTCGTATATTCCTTATAGTCTTATCAACTCTTGATGTATGATATGCATGTAACCTTTATTAGATTACAACATTGGTGTTTTAGAACCTTATTCACACTTCTGCATATATGGGCTCGTAGTGCCTTGATACCTATTTTTTGTACATATATTCATCTATACAACTTTAGCTGTCTGATCAAGTGTATCTACTTTGAGATTATCTCATCCATCTTTATAAAGCCAAGTTTCCCATTAATATTACTTATCATCATTACTGGGGAAACTTTTTTTTGTGGGATTTGAGGTCTATTTCAATCAGGAATCCACTGATCTAATGTTGATCACAATTTTCTTCTATATCCTGATGTATACCGTATTTTTTGGACCATACAACGCACTTTTTTTCCTTCAAATTTGGGAGGAAAGTGTGGAGGGCGGTCCGAATGTAACATGTGGGGAGGGGGCAGCTGCGGAGTGGGATCGTACTCACAGGAGGCAGGAAAATGTCACCGCTGCAGGAATCCGGCGTGGGAAAACACGTGGTCCCGATGCTTAAAGTGAAGGAACATTTATTAGCCGATTCCATGCCCACCTGTCAGTACCAAGCAGTGGGCGGGGAACAGCAAATTAATATTTCTTCAATTAAACAGCAGACCCACATGGTTTCCCCAGCGTTGGATTCCTGCAGTGGCTGGGGAGATCGTGAGTCTGGTGGAGAAGAAGGCGGCAGGAGCAGGGTGCCACAGGAGAGATCGCCGCAGTTGCATACCTGACAGCACAGCAAGGGCTGTGCTGATGCCGAGTGCTCCCGTCATTATAGGAACTGTGGTGAGGTAATAAAGAGGATGGGCTGGAGCATCACATGACAGCACAGAGCCCTCCCTCTTCATTATGTCACCACAGGTCCTGCAGACACCACACTAGAAACAATGCAGCTTCCTCTTACAGGACCTGTGGTGAGGTAATAAGAGGGAGGGCTCTGTCTGGTCATGTGATGCTCCAGCCCTTCATTACCTCACCACAGGTCCTGTAAGCTGTAGAGATACTTTCGGTTTTCTAGCGTGGCTGGACGGCTGCAGGACCTGCACTGATGTCAGCACAGCCTGTACAAGAAAGAATTAAAAGTTTAGTAATTACAACACATAAAAAAGCACTCTGCCACTCCTGTGGTAAACTATAACTCCCAGCATGCCATAGGAGCTGCAGGACATGCTGGGAGTTATAGTTCTCCCATGGGATCTTAAAGCAGCAATCCATTTTTCAGTGCTGGAGTGGTGTTTTAAATATAAGCCCTGTGCCCTATTCTTATACTCACCCTCCAGCGTCTTCATATAGTACTTTACAGACAACACTGGTCTCGCAGCACCATCTTCTACCCGTAACTTCCAATATAATAACATACTATTATGTATAACACAACATATAATAGTATGTTATTTATGTTATTAAATATTTTACATTTTTTGCTTCAAATATTTTCCACCTCTAAAACCTGGGTGCGTCTTATAGTCCGATGCGTCTTATAGTCCGAAAAAATACAGTATGTATTTTTGCAGATTTTTCTCCATACATATGCATTATTGATGACTACTTAATAAACAGTTTATTATACTATCTTGGGTATCCCTGTTATTTCTTGATTTAGAACTGTTTTTACTATATTGACACTGTTAATATTAGATGTACATTCTTTTTAGGTTAAAGGTAGTTAGTAACTGCTTGCCGGTAAATTCTTACCCCATAGGAAAAAACAACCTAAAGTCCCAAATAATCCATTTAAAACCAAAAATACTTGCCTAATATATCTAAGAAAACAATATAATTCAAATGTTACCAGAAAAAGTAGGGGTGGTAAGAAGAGAGGACAGCCTCAAATATTGATAGTGTTTATTCTATACGTACACCAGTTATTAATCACAAACATTAAGGCACTTTTTTTCCTATTTCGTCCTTTTACTTAATTGGATAGCGTAAATTTTCTTTCATTCATAAATGATGGCTGACAATCCGCAGAAATAAAGAAATGCCAAAAATGAGGAATTTCGGGAAGCTTTTTATAAAAAGAATTGTAAAGATAATTCTTGTCTCTTTTTCCACTTATCAGACACCTCTGTATCTGGTGTAAGCTTCTCAGGGGATTTAGCTCTGGGATCGCCGTCTTGGGGAGACGGAGTGGCATAAAGAGACCATTCACAGACAGTGGTTCTGTTAAAAACTGGCCGCAACCAGTTTTATTAAAGTCCACAGCAAACAGAACATAAATTAAAACAAAATCATAAACATAAAGCCTAGGCGTGTCCCGCCACTAATTACACTTAGATAGATTACCCTTTCTATCCGGGTCCAGACTCTAATAGCCTGTGCCCAAAACAACACATATATTCAGTAGTTACCAGCGTGCAGCTCACATGAGGCTCCAATGGCGTCTTAAGTCAGATCCAGACTGAGAGATAGAGCCCCCTCTGAACTTCTCAAGCAGGTACTTATGGCTGCCTAATTAAGCAGCTGTGTTCACTCCGGGTTGCACTGAAAACCTGTCCCAGATAGGAATGGAATGAACACCGCACTGACAACCTATTTTATGCGCCCCAGCTAAGAAACCTGGGCGAGATATACACGCCGTCCAGCACACACCCCTTCACTGTCTCACATATCCCCCCCCTCTTCTCCAGACCGGAGGACTGGTCAGAAATTCCGAAGAGACAGTGAACTCTGGACAAGGCATCAGCATTACCCTGTAATTTCCCAGGTCTATGCTCAACCGAGAAATTGAACTCTTGAAGTGAAAGGAACCACCTTGTCACCCTGGCATTCCTTTCCCTGTTCTGCTTCATCCATGTCAGAGGAGCATGGTCTGATTGCAATTTAAATCTCCTACCCAAGAGGTAATACCGTAGGGAGTCCAGCGCCCATTTGATTGCGAGGCACTCTCGCTCCACAATGGCATAATTTTGTTCAGCCGGTGTCATTTTTCGACTTAGATACAGGACTGGGTGTTCTTCACCCTTCACAACCTATGATAACACCGCCCCTAACCCCACATTAGAGGCATCAGTTTGAACAAGAAACTCTTCCCTGAAATTAGGGGTGACCAGAACTGGTCTTTGACACAAAGCCATTTTCAACGACAGAAATGCTTTTTCTGCCTCTGGATTCCAATTTATCATTTTGGACTTCCCCCCTTTTGTCAGGTCAGTCAATGGGGCAGCAATGGAGGCATAATTTGGTACGAATCTGCGATAGTACCCAGTGATGCCCAGAAATGCTTTGACCTGTCGTTTTGTGAGGGGTACAGGCCAGTTTCGAATTGCCTCTACTTTATCGATTTGTGGCTTGATCAGCCCTCTGCCAATCACATAGCCCAAGTACTTGGCCTCTTCTAGGCCAATTGCACATTTCTCTGGGTTTATGTTCAGCCCAGCTCCGCCTATCGAGTCTAGGACGGCTTGTACCTTAGCGAGGTGGCTCTCCCAATCAGAACTGAAAATTACCACATCATCCAGGTAGGCAGCTGCATAGGCTTGATGCGGGCGTAGGATCTGGTCCATAAGCCTCTGAAAGGTAGCTGGGGCTCCATGCAACCCGAATGGCATCACCAGATACTGAAACAAACCTTCCGGGGTTGCAAAGGCCGTTTTTTCTTTTGCCTCCTCAGATAGGGGTATCTGCCAGTACCCTTTTGTCAGATCGAGGGTTGTAATATAACGGGCACCCCCTAACCTCTCGATTAGCTCATCTACCCGTGGCATCGGGTATGCGTCAAACTTTGACACTTCGTTCAACTTTCTGAAATCATTACAGAACCTCCAGGTTCCATTAGGTTTTGGGATCAGAACAATCGGGCTACACCACTCGCTTTGGGCCTCCTCAATGACCCCGAGGTCTAGCATACGTTTGATTTCAGTAGAGACTATCTTTCTGCGGGCTTCTGGAATTCTGTACGGTTTTATTTTGACCTTAGTACCGGGCTCAGTCTCGACATGGTGTTTTACGAGAGAAGTCCGGCCGGGCAAATCAGAAAACCTCTGCCGATTTTTCTGCAGAAACTCCCGTACCTCCTGTTTTTGGTGCACGGACAATGTCTCACCAATGGTCACAGGAGGTAGAGATGGTTTTACCCCTTTCTCTACTTCACCCGAGGCCAACAATGCCTCTCTGTCCCTCCAGGGCTTGATCAGATTGATATGATATATCTGGTAGGGCTTCCGTCTCCCGGGTTGGTGTACTTTGTAAGTAACCTCGCTCACTTTTTGTACGACCTCGTATGGACCATGCCACTTGGCCAAAAACTTACTTTCCACCGTGGGAATTAGAATTAGGACTCGATCCCCGGGATTGAAAGACCTAATTTTTGCTGACCGATTATAGACTCTGCTTTGAGCTTCTTGGGCTCTCTGCAGATGATTCTTCACCAATGGCATAATTTTAGCCATCCTCTCTTGCATCTGGGCAATATGCTCTATAACACTCTTGTATGGAGTTGTCTCGGTTTCCCAAACCTCCTTGGCTATGTCCAGCAAGCCCCGCGGATGCCGACCATACACCAACTCAAAGGGAGAAAATCCCGTAGAGGCCTGGGAACCTCTCTGACCGAAAACAATAAGTAGGGTAACAGGTAGTCCCAGTCCCTCCCATCTTTCTCTAACTGCTTTCTTTAACATATGTTTTAATGTTTTATTAAAACGTTCAACCAACCCATCCGTCTGGGGTTGATACACAGATGTCCGAATGTGCGAGATTTTAAGCAACTTACACAGTTCCTTCATCACTTTGGACATAAAAGGTGTGCCTTGGTCCGTGAGGATCTCTTTAGGAATTCCTGTCCTGGAAAACATATGAAAAAGTTCCCGTGCAATATTTTTAGACGCCATATTTCTTAAAGGGACCGCCTCGGGGTACCGGGTTGCATAATCAAGGACAACTAAGATGTATTGGTGTCCCCTGGCTGATTTTACAATAGGACCTACCAAGTCCATTGCTACCCTTTCAAAGGGGATTTCTATAACCGGCAGCGGGATTAATGGACTCCGGAAGTGAGACACCGGAGCATTTATCTGACACGAGGGGCAGGTTTTACAATAATCCTCCACATCTCGATAAACCCCGGGCCAGTAAAACCTCTGAAGAATTCTTTCCTGGGTTTTGTCCATCCCCAGGTGCCCACCCAGCACGTGGTTATGGGACAAACCTAACACCATACTTCTATATGACTTAGGTACCAGGAGCTGACTCACGGCCTCTCCCTTTACTTTAGTGACCCTATACAGCAGGTCATTGTTCATGGCAAAATGGGGAAATTTTTCATCAGAGCCGGGCTCTTGTGGGATCTCATTCAGAACAGTTATATTCTCCCTGGCATGTTTAAGAGTGGGGTCTTGCAATTGCTCACTCCCAAAATTGCCACGGGACACCGGTAGGTCAGGGACATTCTGTTCTAGAGAAACATCCTCCCCCTCCCCCAACATCACCTGAAATGGAAATTCATCATTTTTTTTACAGTCATCATCATTATCAATATCATTATCATGATTACTATCAGCATCAGCATCATTATCATGGTCATCATCATTATCATGATCATCATCATTATCATGGTCATCACATAAGTTTAACGGCCCACTAGCCTTGTGTTCCGCCCCTCGGGACTGCGCACCCTCAGTAGGAGCTTCATCACACTGTCCAGCAGAAACATTTTTTTTCCAAAGACCCCAAAACAGGGGAAAGTCACGACCCAATATGGCGGGATGCATCAAGTTCTTCACTACCCCCACTTCATATGAGATCTCCCCGAGTTTTGTGACGAAGTCTGAGGAGGTTACTGGGTAGACTTTGACGTCTCCATGTATGCACACCACGCTTAGGTACCTATCTGTGACGAAGTTCCCATCAGCCAGACTAGCATGTATTAGAGTCACTCGACTTCCTGAGTCGAGTAGGGCCTGTACTGGGCACCCATTTATCACGACCTGACACAGCTGTGGGCCAGTCTCCTCGACTAGGGTGGCCACGCACACGGGCTCGGCGAGGAACGAGAGCGACTGTCCAGCGTCACAGTCCATAGGTTCCCCCACTAGTGGACAATTGGCTGAAATATGACCTTGTTCACGGCATCTCCAACACTGTCTCAGGTCAGGGTGTTCAGACGGGGAGACCTTCCTAGGTCTGGGTTCTCCTGGTAGGTAAGTATCACCCTTCCGCTCATACATGTCCCCTCGGGGCTGACCCGGACTATCAACAGCCCCCCTTGCCCCCACAGCTGGAACCCTCTTACCGGAAGATGACGGAGGCCGGGTATTCCGAACTGATGATCGCTCGGACGGCTGGTCACGTAGATAGTCTTTGGTGGCGAAATACCTTTCTATTAGGCTGACCAGTTGATCGGCATCTTTGGGGTCTCCCTGTCCGACCCAGAGCTGGACCTCAGGGGGAAGGGCCCAGATGTACCGGTCCAGCACTACCTTTTCAACCATTTGGGCAGGGGTGCTGACGTCAGGTTCCAACCACTTTTTTACCAAAGAAATCAAGTCATACATTTGTGAGCGAGCAGGCTTGTCTCGCCTGTATCTCCAGTTATGGACTCTCCTGGCACGGACTGCCCTCGTCACACCCAGGCGGGCAAGAATCTCCGCTTTCAACTTAGTATAGTTTTTGCTGTCCTGCTCGCTGAGGTCAAAATAGGCTTTTTGGGGTTCCCCAGTCAGATAGGGCGCGACCACCATAGCCCATTCAGATTGTGGCAGATTCTCCTTCTCTGCCAGTCTCTCAAATATAGCCAGATATGCCTCCACATCGTCATGAGGCGTCATCTTCTGCAGAGTCTGTTTTACCGCCTTCTTTACAGCGGATAATGCCGGTAACCCGGCGTCTTCATTCGGGGACGAGGTGCTAGGAGTTTTTTTTAGTGCTGCAACCTGCTCCAGTAACAACCGGTTGGTTTCCTGCTGTTGCTGCTGGCTCCGCTGGGCCTCTAGGTGTTGTTGCTGCATGGCCTGCTGTTGTTGCTGCATGGCCTGCTGATGTTGCTGCTGCATGGCCTGCTGGTTCTGGGCCAGCTGCTTAACGAGCTCCTCCATACTGCCGGACATCTTGGGCTGGCTGACAGCCTTCACCCAAGACATATACACTTCACAGTCTTCTCCACAATAAGTTCAGTTTTGCGGTGCAGACACCTTTTTTTTTTTTTTTTTCAAAGTCTTCAGCCACTGTGCTGCCCCAGCATTCAAGCACCAATTGTAAGCTTCTCAGGGGATTTAGCTCTGGGATCGCCGTCTTGGGGAGACGGAGTGGCATAAAGAGACCATTCACAGACAGTGGTTCTGTTAAAAACTGGCCGCAACCAGTTTTATTAAAGTCCACAGCAAACAGAACATAAATTAAAACAAAATCATAAACATAAAGCCTAGGCGTGTCCCGCCACTAATTACACTTAGATAGATTACCCTTTCTATCCGGGTCCAGACTCTAATAGCCTGTGCCCAAAACAACACATATATTCAGTAGTTACCAGCGTGCAGCTCACATGAGGCTCCAATGGCGTCTTAAGTCAGATCCAGACTGAGAGATAGAGCCCCCTCTGAACTTCTCAAGCAGGTACTTATGGCTGCCTAATTAAGCAGCTGTGTTCACTCCGGGTTGCACTGAAAACCTGTCCAGATAGGAATGGAATGAACACCGCACTGACAACCTATTTTATGCGCCCCAGCTAAGAAACCTGGGCGAGATATACACGGCGTCCAGCACACACCCCTTCACTGTCTCACACTGGTTATTGTCTGTAATGGTACAGAAGTATTACACTCACTGAACAACCCAGTAAACTATCAGGCCACATGCACATGTTGAGTTTTTGGTGAGTTTTTTACATCTGTATTTGTTCGTCAAAACAAGGAGTGGGTGAGAAATGCAGAAGAAGCGATGGGTTTCTATTACACTTTTCCTCTCCTGGTGCTGGCTTACAAATACTGAGTTAAAAAATTAATCAATACTCAACATGTGCACGTGGCCTGAAAGCGATCATATTGAGAGCAGAGCTGTATGAGAATTGGGGATGGGTCCTGCCTGCACACGCATACTACATACTCTGATGTCTTATACAGAAAAGCAATTTTACTTGCTAGATAGATGACCCTCAGTAAATCTAAGGGTGTGTTTCCACGGTCAGGATTCCTTCAGTAAATGCTGTGTGTTTGACGCTGTGCACTGGCGCAGCATCAAACACGCAGCGTTCAGATGTTACAGCATAGTGGAGGGGATTTCAAGAAATCCCGTCTCCACTATGCGTAAAAACACGCAGGCGGCAGACTTGCGTTAACGGACATGCTGCGTATCTTTTCAGATAGCATGTCCTTTTCCCTTGCGGCGACGCTCCGTCGCCGCAATGAAAATAACACAGGCCTGCCTAGCACTGCAGTAATTCCGGATGTGTTCATTCCGGATGTGTTCAATGAGCACATCCGGATTCACAGTGCGTTTACAAGGGGGCGGGGCTTTGGGCAGAGCGGACTTTCCGCTCAGTCCAAAGCGCTCTGGTTCCGGACCGTGGAACCACAGCCTAAGACAATCTCACTTGGGAAAATTAGGGGGAAAACTTAAAATATGAATCACACAGGGGACATTCACATCAGAATTTATGTTTCTATACATACAGTGGGGAAAAGAAGTGTTTGATACACTGAAGATTTTGCAAGCTTTCCAACATACAAAGAATGGAGAGGTCTGTAATTTTTATTGTAGGTACACTTCAACTGCGAGAGACAGAATCTTAAAATAAAAAAAAACAGAAAATCACATTGTATGATTTTTTCATAATTATATAATTAATTTGCATTTTATTGGCTATAATAAGTATTTGATTCAATAGAAAAACATAACTTACTATTTGGTATAGAAACGTTTGCAATTATAGAGTCAGACGTTTCCTGTAGTTCTTGGCCAAGTTTGCACACACTGCAGCACAGATTTTGGCCTACACCCCATAGAGATCTTCTCCAGATCTTTCAGGTTTCGGGGCTGTCACTGGGCAACATTGAGTTTCTGCTCCCTCCAAAGATTTTCTAATGGGTTCAGGTCTGGAGACTGGTTGGGCCACTCAAGGACCTTGAAATGCTTCTTCCAGAGCCACTCCTTAGTTGATGTGGCTGTGTGTTTTGTGTCATTGTAATGCTGGAAGACCCAGCCAGGCCCCATCTTCAATGTTCTTACTGAGGAAAGGAGGTTGTTGGCCAAAATCTCGAGATACATGACCCCATGCATCCTCCCTTCAATACGATGCAGTTGTCCTGTCGTCCACTTTGCAGAAAAACACCAAAGTATGATACTTTTCCCCACCATGCTTCACGGTTTGGGACAGTATTCTTGGGGTTGTACTCATCCTTCTTTCTCTAAACAGGGGGGTGGAGTTGATACCAAAAAGTTCTATTTTTTGTCTCATTTAACCACATGACCTTCTCCCATGCCTCCTCTGGATCATCCAGATGGTAATTGTCAAACTTCAAATGGGCCTTGACATGAGCTGGCGTGAGCAGGGGAACCTTGTGTGCCCAGCAGGATTTTAAAACATGACAGCGTAGTAGGCTAGTAACGGTAATGTTTGAAACTGTAGTCCCAGCTCTCTTCAGGTCATTGACCAGGTCCGCCCGTGCAGTTCTGAGCCAATTCCTTACCTTTCTCGGAATCTTCCTTACCCAAACAAGGCGAGAACTTGCATGGAACCCCTCGCCAAAGAAGTTTGACAGTTATCTTGTGTTTCTTTCATTTTCTAATAATAACAGTTGTTGCCTTCTCACCAAGCTGCTTGACTGCTGTCCTGTAGCCCATCTCAGCTCTGTGCATTGCTACAATTTTGTTTCTGTTGTCCTTAGACAGCTCTTTGGTCTTGGCCATGGTGGAGAGGTTGAAGTGTGATTTATTTACTGTGTGGACAGATGTCTTTTATACAGATAATGAGTTCAAACACATGCAATTAATACAGGTAATGAGTGCAGAGTAGGAGGGCTTCTTAAAGAAAAACTAACAGAAGTGTGAGAGCCAGAATTCTTGCTGGTTGGTAGGTGATCAAATACTTATTCCATGCAATTAAGTGCAATTTAATTATTTAAAAATCATACAATGTGATTATCTGGTTTTTATTTTTAGATTCTTTACATACAATAAAAGTTCATGAATACAAGACTACGGTTTAAACACAATGTAGTGACCGTAAAAAAAGTGTTCCAGCAATATATTAAAAATACAAATTTATTGATAATCCTTTTAAAAAATACATACATAAAAAACAAAACAAAACAAGGAATACCCAGTGAGAGGAAACAATCCTTAGATAAGGAGAATAATATCTAGCAAATCCAAGGCTACAATATTATAATGGGGTCCCCATAACCTCAAGGTGAGGCAATTGCCTATCATTAACTACATACATATAAGCAGTATATTTATTTTACATGAAAATATGGATGTGTCATCGCTCAAGCATACTAGCACAAAAATACATACGGCTAAATCAAGGCTGCATATTCATAAATGGAAAAAATCCTATGTCAAATCATGCCCTGTTACAACACCGGATAAATTATCACTAGTGCCCGAGAAGAGGAAACCCAGTGTCTGGCGTTCCCTCCATCCATGGGGTGGAGGAGGGAACGCCAGACACGGTCACGCAGTCCTGCTACTAGGTATATTCATCTGTCCACCTTAACATTTTTACCATGCACTTCTAACAGGCAGATATTTCATCTAGGATGTTTGTATCCAGTTGTAGATGTGTCACTTCTCGGGCACTAGTGATAATTTATCCGGTGTTGTAACAGGGCATGATTTGACATAGGATTTTTTCCATTTATGAATATGCAGCCTTGATTTAGCCGGTATGTATTTTTGTGCTAGTATGCTTGAGCGATGACACATCCATATTTTCATGTAAAATAAATATACTGCTTATATGTATGTAGTTAATGATAGGCAATTGCCTCACCTTGAGGTTATGGGGACCCCATTATAATATTGTAGCCTTGGATTTGCTAGATATTATTCTCCTTATCTAAGGATTGTTTCCTCTCACTGGGTATTCCTTGTTTTGTTTTTTATGTATGTATTTTTTAAAAGGATTATCAATAAATTTGTATTTTAATATATTGCTGGAACACTTTTTTACGGTCACTACATTGTGTTTAAACCGTAGTCTTGTATTCATGAATATGCCTTTGAGTGTTAGCTCTAATAGTTTATATAGGTGTGGACTTCTTTTGGATATAAATACAATAAAAGTTACAGACATCTCCATTCTTTGTAGATGGGGAAACTTGCAAAATCAGAAGTGTATCAAATACTTATTTTCCTCGCTGTATAGGGGGGATTTATAAAGCGCTTTGTAAGAGATTTACGGTGAAAAAGGAAAAAATGCCCCATTTTAGACAAAAAAAAAACTTTATTTTTTTATTCACGCTGCTTTTGACAATTTTTAAGAAGTGGGCAGTATTGATGGACAAAGGTTGTTTAGCAGATTAACTATAATTTCCATTGGGAACTGGCAAATTAAAGTGGACATCTGCGACAACGAATAGCTAGGGTACATTTTAATTTGTGGCACACGAACAGTTAAATTTGTGCCAAAATGTACTCATAAATTTGGTGGAACTTACTTCAGGTTTTAGTTTTACAATGGCAAATGAAATGGCAGTCTTGATGAATTATCCCATTATTTGGAAAATGAATCTGGAATAATAGGAATGTATGCTTTATTTCCCCCCCCTCAAATTTATCTGAACTACATGTGTGCCATGTTAGCAGATAAGTAATAACATTGGATGTTACCCAAAGGTTTTACTGATTTAAGCTGTAAGGGTTAATCTGCCTCAGTTTGCATTAACCTTTGAATAATAAAGCACAGCTGGGAACGCTATAAAGAACAAACCAAGTAATGAATAATTAAAACCACCTACACAGCTTTGGATATTAGCAAACATATTACTGGACGAGGACTGATTAGTGGGCACCTTTCAGCACAGGAGAGGCGAGTGGGTAATCACAATTTTTACAAAAACATGAAAAATATTTAGAATTGAGAGTCCTCTCAATATATTGTATTAAAATATATTTATATACAATATTGTATTAAAAGCTCACTTTAAGTCTCAGAGAGACAGAAAGGTTTGGGAATATAAACTCATGACAACCTCTGACACACTCAGAGCAGGAATGAATGTGTCGCATGGATTTATGTCTTTTTACATCAATTAACGAATTTGCTCTTCAGACCTTCTGGGGGCATCACACAACACAGAACCAGACCTCAATCAGAGGACAATAAAACTTTCACACTCCTTATCTATGAACTGTTCCAATATTTATGTTCATCTCTATCTCCATAATAATAGCTCTGCTTCACGTCACTTGTTTTATCTATTGTGTTATTTGTGTATAAATATGTGATTCTTCATATGTTGTATTAGTCTTTACCTGATTAAGAGACCTGAGTAGTCTCAAAAGCTTGCAATTTGTTACCATCTTTTCAGTTAGCCATTAAAAGGTATCAACCACTGATTTTAAATATTTTTCTATCTACTGGCTAACATGGTACAAAGATATACATCTTTCCTGTACAAAAACATGAGCAATTAAAATTCATGACCATAAAAAAGATGACAGAAACATGGAGGACTGCATCTAGTGTACTGAGGAATAACAAGTAAATTCCATTTGATCCCTATTACTTCAGGTAAATGGGATAAAGTATTTAAGGGATAATCCAGCCCCGCTCACGTCTCCTTCGGATGGTGAGTGGGGCCAGTGCCGTCTTGTCTAGTGCACACCTGACCTAATCTAACTGCAAACCACCAGACCCACCTGATGTGGAAGTGAGCAGCCCCGAATAACCCCTTTAGATAACCCTCTTTACATTACAATATTTTTTACTATCATGCAAAAATTTGTTAATATTTTTAGGGCCAAATGTTGTGTGAGAAGACTTTCTAGTGGTTATATCTGAAGAACAACAGTAAACTTGTATCTACAAATAATGACAAAGGTAATAAACTACTGTAAGGAATAAGGCTCTGCGCACGTCGCAGCTGCATAGAAGTTATTTTTATAAAAGCATAGCTAAAACCAAATTACAAATGCAGTGTGAATACAGCCAAAAAAATATGTTCACACACAGCATTTTTTTTTTTAGATATTCTGCTGACGAAGTAATAAAATCATCATAATGGTTACACATTTTGACTTAGGGCCCTTTCAGGCGAGCGTATAAGAAATCATTTGCATTTCATCCAGAAAACCCAAATGATTTTTTTTTTAAGTGCCATCCGCGTGTCCTTTTTTTACGTCCGCGTACGATCTGTGCCTACACAGATTCTTCAGTTTTTGTTTTAGTCTTTGCCTGATGAAGAGACCTGAGTAGTCTCGAAAGCTTGCAATTTGTTACCATCTTTTCAGTTAGCCATTAAAAGGTATCAACCACTGAGGACTCTCAAGTCTAAATATTTTTCTACACAAAAAAGGACATATTCAAATACGGTTTATAAGGTTTATAATACAGTAGTGTCCATACAAATCGGATGTCTCCCGGATGTTCTGCGTGGGATCCAATTTTTTTTTTTACTAGCCCTTAAGGGTATGCCACACTAAGCGAGATCGCTACTGTGTCACCATTTATGACGCAGTAGCAATCTCGTTAGCGACTTAGCTGTGTGTGACATGTAGCAGCGATGTGGCCCCTGCTGAGATGTCGCTGATCGCTTATGAACGTTCTGAGCCGTTTTTTGGTCGTTGGTGTCCCGCTGGTGAGCCTGAATCGCTGAGTGTGACACCCTTTATGAACGACTTCACCAGCATCGCAGGTGGGACTAGGTTTTCCCAACGACCGCAGAGGTCGTTATACAGATCGCTGATGAGATGTGTTTGGAATCACAGATCGCTGATGAGTTGTGTTTGGAATCTAACTAGCGATCACATAGCGATCGCAATAGCGATCTCACCAGGTTAAGTCGTTGTTGTGATCGCTAGTGCGATCGCTAAGTGTGGCAGTGCCTTTAGACTTGGACAGACAAGTGTCATGGTCTGCAGAGTTTCTGGGATTAGGTGGTTTTAGGGTTAACAGGGATGGCCTCACTCTGGGATTCTGGGAGGCTTTTATAGCCTCATTGTGGGGCCATTCTCTGTCGCTTATACTCTGACCCTTGGCCGAGTGTGTTTGACTCTGTTGTGCTTGTGCCAGTGCTACGTTTTGTCTGTCTGGTTCTGATTTGGCTGTGTCACTGTTTCATGTTTTGCCTGCCCCTTATGTACTTTGCTGCTTCTTCCGTGTAGGACCCTTGGCTACGTTCTGACTAAGCTCTGCCTGCTCCTCTGGTACTTCGCCGCTCTCTCTGTGTCCGACCCCTTGGCTAATCCCTGATTACGCTCTGCCTGCTCCTCTTGTACTTCGTCGCCCTCTACGTGTATGACCCATTGGCTACGTCCTGATTATCCGTTCTGTCTATGCCCCTTGGTAACTTTGTCCCGTAGTTACCCTTCTAGGAGTTTTCCTTCACCTCCTAGATCTCTGGAGCTTAGGCCACGCCCCACAGCAGTCACGTGCTTCAGGTCCTCTGGCATGAAGCATTCTCTGTTACTGCTTCCTCTGAGACCTGTGCCAGCTCCGCCCCCCCAGCAGTCACATGCTTCAGGTCCTGGTTGTCTGAAGCACACGTCTTCCCTGCTGCTGCTCCGCTCCACAGGTATCTTTAGGCACAGTTGGTTTACTCAGGAAACACGCACTGGCTCAGTGAGCAAGTATAGTGTGGTGTTCCTGACACAAGTCTCATCCGAAACTTGGAAGAAAGCAGTGCATGCAACGGTTGTTGTCTCATGGATAGCCGGCCGGAGGAAACAATCATTTATTTGAACAGCCCTGTTGAATACCATGGGTCAGTGTGCTGTCTGCATGAGCCCTTATCATGATAGCCATTGCTTCCCATAATTAACTAAAAGAAAATTCCATCTTAAAACAATTCCATTTTGACTGATAGTTTTTCTAAATAAAATTAATTATTGTATCCTCCCAAAAAATAAATAAAATGCAATCAACATGCCTTTGAACCCTGTAAACGCATGGAAGATCTCGAAAGGAGTCTTGAGCGACATGACAGCAGGACATTACCAGCGCATCCTGCAATGTAGTGTACATTGCCATATTTCTAAACTCTATTACAGGACTGGACCAGATGGGATAGCCTTTGCTCCTTATGCAGTTTTGCATACCCATATCCTTGCCGTCAGTAAACAAGTTGTCCTCTCTTGGATCATCTGCAGTAGGTACTCACCACCATCAGGAAGCCTTCACAAGACCTGCTCTTTTTCAGATGCTCTGTCTACATGATATTTTGGCCTTGACAACACTTATAACCTTTCACTTGTCATCTTCCATAACTTCAACAACTGACTGATCACTTTGAACCTAATATATCCCATCCAATCAGGGCCGGCTCCAGGTTTTTATGGGCCCCGGGCGAAAGAGTCTCAGTGGGCTCCTTTAACGCAGACCACGATTCATGATGCTCCGATACTGCAGAGAAATATGGGTATAGTACAAGACCAAAGATTTCACCTCTTATTATAATTACACGAGTGATATCTATAGTAAATTCTACAATAGCTCAGAAACTGCCGAATCCTCACAACACACAGTACAGACTGGACAGTATAGTCCTCCATACAATATTATGGGCCAAATATAATGCTCCATAAAGAATATTGGACCCCAAATAATGCTCCATACAGAATACTGGACCACATAAATTGCTCCATACAGGATACTGGTCCCCATATAATGCTCCATACAAAATATGGAGCTCTCCTCTGCACTGTGCTGCGCTCTGCACTGTTACGGCTCAGGAAAGGGCGCTGTGGAAAGACGTCATCGCACCCTCTGACCTGAGACATCACAGTGCAGAGCTGCAGAAGACACCTGAGCTGCGGAGGCACGGGGAGAGGTAAGTATTGTGCCGGCTGCCGGGGCCCTGAGCAAGCGGGGGGGCCCAGTGGCGGCGCTAACACCGCTCTCCTCCACTAACGGGCGCCAGCAGAGGTGTATCTAGGTTTTCTGGCACCCAGGGCAAGAACTCAGTTTTGCGCCCCCCTCCACACACACCCCACTAACCGTAATCCCCCCTTCACACTGAATAATCTCCCCTTCACACTAATAATAAATCCTCCTTACACTGAATAATCCCCAACACACAAAATAATCCCCCCTCTACACAAATACCCCCTCCACACTGAATAATCCCCCCTCCACACAAATAATAAATCCCCCTTACACTGAATAATCTCCCAACACACAGAATAATCCCCCCCTCCACAAAAATAATAAATACCCCCTCCACACTAAATAATCCCCCTCCACACAAATAATAAATACCCCCTCCACACTGAATAATCTCCAACACACAAATAATAAATACCCCTCCACACTGAATAATCCCCCAACACACAGAATAATCCCCCCTCACACTGAATAATCAATCCCCCCTCCACACTGAATAATCCCCCTCCACACAAATAATAAATCCCCCTTACAATGAATAATCTCCCAACACACAGAATAATCCCCCCTCCACACAAATAATAAATACCCCCTCCACACTAAATAATCCCCCCTCCACACAAATAATAAATCCCCCTTACACTGAATAATCTCACAACACACAGAATAATCCCCCCCTCCACACAAATAATAAATACCCCCTCCACACTGAATAATCCCCAACACACAAATAATAAATACCCCCTCCACACTGAATAATCCCCCTCCACACAAATAATAAATACCCCCTCCACACTGAATAATCCCCCTCCACACAAATAATAAATACCCCCTCCACACTGAATAATCCCCCCTCCACACAAATAAATCCCCCCTCCACACTGAATAATCCCCCCTCCACACAAATAATAAATACCCCCTCCACACTGAATAATCCCCCTCCACACAAATAATAAATACCCCCTCCACACTGAATAATCCCCCTCCACACAAATAATAAATACCCCCTCCACACTGAATAATCCCCCCTCCACACAAATAATAAATCCCTCCTCCACACAGAATAATCCCCCCTCCACACAAATAAATCCCTCCACAAGATCCCCCCCCACACAAATAATAAATCCCCCTCCACACTGAATAATCCCCCCTCCACACAGAATAATCCCCCCTCCACACAAATAATAAATCCCCCCTCCACACAGAAATCCCCCCTCCACACAAAATAATCCCCCCTCCACACAGATACCCCCACAAATAATAAATCCCCCCTCCACACAGAATCCCCCCTCCACACAAATAATAAATCCCCCTCCACACTGAATAATCCCCCCCACACAGATACCCCTCACACAAATAATAAATCACCCCTCCACACAGAATACCCCCCTCCACACAATAATAATCCCCCCCCACACAGAATAATCCCCTCCACAAAAAAATCCCCCCACACACAAATAATAAATCCCCCTCCACACTGAATAATCCCCCTCCACACAGAATAATCCCCCCTCCACACAAATAATAAATACCCCCTCCACACTGAATAATCCCCCCTCCACACTGAGTAATCCCCCCCACACAGAATAGATCCCCTCCACAGAGAAGGAATTCCACCCTCACACAAGCAAAGAATAATCATCCCCCTTCTACGCTGAATCTGCAGCTGCACAGACACACGAGGCAGGAGCACTTACATCAGATCTTCTGCTCTCTTCTGCCTGCCGGAAAGTGACTTCAGCAGCGTGATCACATGACATGATCATGCTGCTGACGTCGGCTTCAGTTGTACTCGCGTCTGAAAGACGCAAGCACACTTGTTCACTGGACTCTGGGAGCCGGAGCGCTGCAGCTTCTTTGTGCTGGCTGTCACTGAGAACAGCCGATTCCCAGTCCAGAGGGCGGCAGAATACAGCTGCCAGAGGAGACACTGCGGACCGCCGCATTAGGCGGTCCGACTGCGCCCCCCCTAGATACGCCTCTGGGCGCCGGCGTGCCCAAGGGCGAGTGGACCCCCCGCCGGCTCAGGGCCCCGGCACTTGCCCGGGTGTGCCAGGTTCTGACGCCGGCCCTGCATCCAATGACAAAAGCCATTGTGGAAAAGGTGAGCGATGGCATTTCCTTCACCTATCAGTGGTTTAATAAATACGTTGGCTAATTCTGTATGGCCACAATGTAATGTCTGCAGTAATTTACTGTGTAATTGAGTCTACTGAAAGGTTCAGCCAGAATGAGGATAGGTCAGCAGTAACTGTGTGTTATTGCTGGTATGGAAGATGTATCCGACTTTACCATAGATAGAAAATATTAACTAGAGTCTCAGGTTGATACTTTTATGGCTACTGAAATGTAACAAATGCAAGTTCAGACTATCAGGTCACTTCATAGGCAAAGATAAAAACTGAAGATCACTTGTATGCGTGAGCATAGCTGAATACACATACTATACAAACAAGGACTTCAAAGGTCATGAATTTTCGGTTGTTGTCAAAGGAATACATGAAGAAGCATATCAGCACAATACAGGATTTCAGGAATCAAGATTTGAAGGATGATATTAAAGGATTTTTCTGGGTTTATAATAGGATAGATCATCAATATTAGATCAGTGGGGGTTAAATTCCCTGCAACTCTTTCAATCAACCATCAGATAGGAGGTAGGTATATGGCTTTTTCAGTGTTTACACTGTAAAGGAATGGGGCTACTATCTAAATAGTGTGTTGACAAAACGTAAGATAAAACCAAAATGAACAAATACCCTGAAGTAAATAAACAGCATGAAAATAACATAGGGTACTTATTAGGGGGACAAACGTAGGGCCATTATGTTTATATAGCCTCCCATGGCTGGGCGTCCATTTGCCGGGGTCTCTGTCCTCCTCCGCCCTTATTCACAATTTACATTATTTGATACATGGTAAGGTTTTAATACTAGAGGTTAGCAGGGTATAAAAAAAAAAAAAACAAATACAACTAAAACTGAAGCCCTCCCAATTAACACAAATGACTCCCATCTAGATCATCTCCAGAGTAACTTTAAATACCACTGGTGCACCTCCTCGCTCAAATACCTAGGAATCAATCTCACAACCTCGTACTACACTATATGCGAGTACAATTTCCCTTCATTATATAAAGAAATGCGATCCTTATTGTTGAAATGGATATCACTCCCTCTCTCACTATTTGGACGCATCTCAGCAATAAAAATGACTACTCTACCAAAACTTTTATATCCTTTTGAGACTTTACCCATATCGGTCCCACTCAGAGATGTATGTACTTTTCAAGCAGTCATTTTAAATTTCACATGGACAGGAACACGTCCTAGAATTCCAAAGTCAGTTATGTTGGCTGATAAAAGGATAGGAGGTCTAGCGGCACCTAACTTTGCTCATTATTAGGCTGTGTGCACACGTTGCGGATTTGTTGCAGATCCGCAGCGGATTTTCCGCGCGGATTCACTGCAGATCCGCAAGTGTTTGACCAACCAATGTAATTCTATGGGAAAAAAAAGCTGTGCACATGCTTTGGAAAATTCCGCATGGAATCCGCAGAGGTTTATTTTCCTCAGCAAGTTAAGTCTTTGTGCGGATTCCGCAGCGTTTCTACACCCCTTTCATTATAGAAAAACGCAGGCCAAAAAACACAAGAAAATCCGCATTATATCTTAACAAAATCCACAAAAAAAGCGTGGATTTTGACTGGTGGATTCTGCAAGAGATGCAGAATCCGCTCAGGAAATTCCTGAGCCCAATCCGCAACATGTGCACATACCCATCGCGGTCTTCTAAACCTGCCTATATGAAATGGATGGAGATTGAAAAGTTATGGTTAGCTCCAGCTCACCCCAACTCCCTGATCTGGAATGGGGCTTACAATCCCCCTCCAATAGACCTATTAGGTCCAATGATGCACACCAGAAATATATGGAAGGTCTGCTCTAAAAAATTAAATCTGGTGTCACCGAACTCAGCACTTCCTTCCTTCCTTTTCCATTCAACTTTCCATGAAAGTCTAAGCCATCGATGAATGTCATCCACTCAATGCCGACTTTTATTCCCCATTGACTTGCATTGGGGTCGGGTTTCGGACGAAACTCCGACTTTTTTGCCCTAGTCGGACCAGTTTCATCCGAAACAAATTTTGTTTTGGTCGGGTGGTCTGAAACCCGATCCGACCAGTCGCTCAACTCTACTGCGGAGTATTTACTCATTTTGTTTTTATCTTAGGTCTTGTCTGTTTAGTGGCCAGTGTGAACATGCACCTACACGTTGCATGTTGCATGCATACCAACTTATATTCCAATTCATCTCTTTCAGTTTTTGTTTTAAATAGCATGTTCGTTGCCTCAAATCCGGAAACCTACTGCCACTTAATCCTTGCTGTCTTCCAAAAAATACTATCTGACATATTGTGGTTTCCCCTCTTTGCACAGGAACACACGTTACAATGCAGGTATAAGAACATCTACAGTCATGGCCAAAAGTTTTGAGAATGACACAAATATTATATTTTCACATGATCTGCTGCCCTCTGGTTTTTATGTGTGTTTGACAGATGTTTTTATCACAGACAGAAGTATAATAATTGCAAACATATGAGTAACAAAAGCTTATATTGACAGTTAGAATGAGTTAATGCAGCAAGTCAATATTTGCAGTGTTGACCCTTCTTCTTCAGGACCTCTGCAATTCTCCCTGGCATGCTCTCAATCAACTTCTGGACCAAATCCTGACTGATAGCAGTCCATTCTTGCACAATCAATGCTTTCATTTTGTCAGAATTTTTAGGTTTCTGTTTGTCCACCCGTCTCTTGATGATTGACCATGGGGATTAAGATCTGGGGAGTTTCCAGGCCATGGACCCAAAATCTCTGTTTTGTTCCCTGAGCCATTTAGTTATCACCTTTGCTTTATGGCAAGGTGCTCCATCATGCTGGAAAAGGCATTGTTGATCGCCAAACTGCTCTTGGAGGGTTGGGAGAAGTTGCTCTTGGAGGACATTCTGGTACCATTCTTTATTCATGGCTGTGTTTTTAGGCAAGACTGTGAGAGAGCCGATTCCCTTGGCTGAGAAGCAACCCCACACATGAATGGTTTCAGGATGCTTAACAGTTGGCATGAGACAAGACTGGTGGTAGCGCTCAACTTGTCTTCTCCGAATGAGGCGTTTTCCTGATGTACCAAACAATCGAAAAGGGGATTCATCAGAGAAAATAACTTTACCCCAGTCCTCAGCAGTCCACTGCCTGTACCTTTTGCAGAATATCAGTCTGTCCATGATGTTTTTTCTGGAGAGAAGTGGCTTCTTTGCTGCCCTCCTTGAGACCAGGCCTTGCTCCAAGAGTCTCCGCCTCACAGTGCGTGCAGATGCACTCACACCTGCCTGCTGCCATTCCTGAGCAAGCTCTGCACTGCTGGTAGCCCGATCCCGCAGCTGAAACACTTAAGAGACGGTCCTGGCACTTGCTAGTCTTTCTTGGGCGCCCTGAAGCCTTTTTGGCAACAATGGAACCTCTCTCCTTGAAGTTCTTGATGATGCGATAGATTGTTGACTGAGGTGCAATCTTTCTAGCTGCGATACTCTTCCCTGTTAGGCCATTTTTGTGCATTGCACTGATGACTGCACGTGTTTCTTTAGACATAACCATGGTTAACAGAAGAGAAACAATGATGCCAAGCACCAGCCTCCTTTTAAAGTGTCCAGTGGTGTCATTCTTACTTAATCATGACAGATTGATCTCCAGCCATGTCCTCATCAACACCCACACATGTGTTAATGGAGCAATCACTGAAAAGAGGTTAGCTGGTCCTTTTAAGGCAGGGCTGCAATGATGTTGAAATGTGTTTTGGGGGATAAAGTTCATTTTGTAGCCAAATATTGACTTTGCAAGTAATTGCTGTTAAGCTGATCACTCTTTATAACATTCTGTAGTATATGCAAATTGCCATTAGAAAAAGTGAAGTAGTAGACTTTGTAAAAATTAATATTTGTGTCATTCTCAAAACTTTTGGCCATGACTGTAGACCATAGGTCTGTTTAATTCTCAATACGTTCCCTATCTGCCTAATAAAGTTTGGAGTCTAGTATTAGATTAAGTGATCAGTATGAAAACTGTAAGAGATGTTTGTTTTTATGTAAATAATATGTGAAATAAAAAATAAAACAAATTAAAAATAAATTTAATATAAAAAACTGAGTTTAACAATTTGTATTTTTTTTAATAACGCATTCCCTTTAAAAGTATTTTAGCTGTTTTTGTTATTCTCATTGATTTTAATACAGAGGGCCACATGCAAGCTCAGCTACTATTGAAAGTAGTGGAGTATCTTATTAGTGACTTACAGCATATCTTGTGGATATACCATAAATAATTATGAAAAAAGTACCCTTTAAAAATGGATTGTGGGATCTTAAGGTTATGTGCAGATGTTCAGGAATTGGCAGCGCTTTGGACGTAACACATGTCCGCTGCGTCCAAAGCGCTGCTGGCTTTTGAACGCAGGTGATTCCGCATGTGTTCCACAAGATAAATTGACATGTTGCGGTCTGGAAAGGCACCCCGCATGTCCGTTTCCGCGATTGATTCGCGGGCGTCTGTGCACTCATAGTGGGCATGGGATTTCTTGAAATGCTATCCAATATGCTGTAACATCTGGACGCTGGGGATGTGCACAGTGTCCAACTGCAGCGCTTACTAACTGTGGGAACGTATCCTTAGAATGATAACCTCTTCCTGATATTGAATGTACTGGTAATACAATATATAGTAGAAACGATCAGATGATAGCAGCTTCAAGTCCTCCAAGGAGACAAAAAATAAGTAAAAATATGTTTTAAAATATATATCAAAATTCTAATTAGCAGCATTACCTGTGAGAACTACGAAGCAAGTGGTGTTGTAAGGTCACCGAGGTTCATCAGCTATGAACTTCGGTGACTTTTCTCAGCCCAGTGCTACACATGCAGGATCGCGATTACGCTCCTGTCTCAGTGTGAGCTGGCTGGCATGGCTAACGGCCATATGATGTCATACTGATGTGACAGCTATCCAAATCATTCGGATCTTCGCAGGACAGATATGAATTATCTTCACATCAGACAGGTCAGGGATATGGTTGTTTATTTTTTTCTTCTTTTACAGGGTACATATGCGCATCAGTGGATTAGGTGTAAAGGTGATTATTATGGTTATTTATTATTTTCTGTCTTTTACACGTGACATGGGCTTCTATGGATTAGGCGTAAAGGTGAGCATAACTGCTTTTTTATTTTTACTTCAAATAAAGGAGTCTGTCATTAGTTCAATTAAAGAATTTTATTCTGTGCTTTTTTGACAATCTACTTATGGGGTTAGTAATGGGGGAGTCTTATAGACACTTCTCCATTACTAACCTCTGCACTTAATGTCAGCAGCCACAAAACAGATGACATCAAACCTAAACCTACTACCCCACTTGCCACCACACTTGGGAAAGTGGGAAGTGCCGGGTAAAGCACCATGATTAAATAATTTAAAAAAATGGCATGGAACCCCTCTATTCTTGACAACCTGCTATGATAAAGCTAACAGCTGAGGATTGCAGCCCGAAGCTATTGGTTTTGCCCGAGCTGGCTATCAAAAATCGTAGAGACCCCATGTCATTTTTATTTATTTATAGCACAGGCGCTGGCTGATGAATACTTCCATCAGCGGTGCCTGCTTTTGCCGAACGCTGATGAGAATAGTATTCTCTTCAACAACGTCTTTTTATCGCCAGTCACAGCTGTCGACTCACACGCTGTCATCTTACAGCGTGGGAACCGCAGCTCTCTGACCGGAGGTAAATATCTTACCACCGATCACAGACCGTGTTTGCCGCACTGTCACATTACTGTAAGTGTCTCAGAATTCTTTTTGTTTTTTTCAAAATTTTTAATATTTTCACTACTTGAAAAAAAAAATCCTATCATACTTACCTGTAGAATCATAACCAAAACCCAATAACAATAGTGGAATTGTGTTTCTCCGCATTTTCTTCAAGTTTTCAGGTATTTTTCTTCAGGTGGATTTCTCCTGAAACTCATGTGAAAATATGCCAAAAAGAAAAAACATATGCACTGCAACTTCAAAACGACTTTCTGAGTATAAGTTCTGTCTTTGTGAGCATCTTTTAACCGCTTCAGAAGCTATGAAGAGGCAAAAAAGAAGTGACTTGACCATTCTTCAGGTGGTTTCTGTTTCAGTAATTTATATACACAATAAAAGAAAAAGAAAATCTAAAATGGCGCCAAAGGAGACATATCCAGAATAAAACCACAAGTGTTTTCCTGAGAAGTCTTCCTCAGGCAAAACTCTGCTGGTACGCTAGCGTCTAAGAGACATATACCCTTTCAGTACATTGTATGTTAAACTTTATGGTATCATTAAAAACTACAACTCATCCCGGCAACATAGTAATAAAAAGTTATGGCACTTGAAAGAAGGGGAGAAAAAAATGAAAGCATAACACAGAAAATCACCTCATGAAGGGGTTGAAAGGAATCGGTCATCTGACTCATGCTGCCTGAACCACGGACGGCATGAATCAGAGCCTGGCTTTGTTGTTGCAACCAGGCATGTTTTACTGTGAAACGCTTTAGACTTTCTTGGAAAACATACATTGAAAACTCTGTCGGGAACTGTATGTCTCAGATGACTAGGTCTAGGCAGGTCCCCGGTGGCTTCTCACCACCTCCCGCCCCATGACTGACACGTCTTTAGCCATATGTGTGCATAGGGACAGACCTGTCAGTTAAGAATATCACGGTGGAGAGAAGCAGTTAGAGGCTAGTCAGCCAAGATACTTAGTCGCCTGCAGGCTTTCAAAGGTATATTTTCCCCAAAATGCCGCAGTATTTCAGAGGAAGACATACATGGCTGCAATAATGCAGCCAGTCTTTGCTCCCTGTGGTTCGTGCTGATTAGGAGGACGGGTTCCCTTTAGGGACCTTACATTTAATGAATAGAAAGCTACAGATTCGTCATCATATGAATTAGTGATCGTTCACATTTTACAATCTATTTTGTTAACAAATGACCATATTTTCATATCATTAGTCATTTGCTCTTTTAGGGAGCTGCCATTATTACATTCACACCTGAATAATTGCTTTGTGTATCTAGGCCTTTTGCTTTCCACTCTTGTCAGGGTCATAAGTAATTCAGGCCTGTAAACCTACCGGCAAAACAATCAATTTCCCATTGGGAGGTTGGGAACTGAAAAGTAAATCTGTAGAAGAAATGACACCCTGAAGCAGTTATTCACATAAGACCTTGAAATCTACATTGCTCGGTAACTTCTCATGTTTGATAATGAATCCGTATTATTTTAGTGCCTGTCTGAAGGTCACCTAAACCAGTATTTAGTCAGGTTAAAGGTCACATCTAGTCTGTAACTGTAGACAGAGATTTTATCTAAATGTTATTTTATGATAATCTCTGTTCATCCTCTCAATGTAAAAATGCTCCAATCATCCCTGTTCGGAATGAATTAACATTTTGGCCTTGTGGTCTTATTTCCTCAGTTAATTGAAAGGTCATCATAGTATGTAGGATGCGACAAGAGTCTGTTATCTAATGTTAACCAATTCCCCGTATCCAAGGGTTCGGCCGACACTCTAATGTGTAAGGGAGCCAGAGACAATTTATTGTCGGGGGGGGTGGGGGATATAAATTCGGCATGGCTGATTTGGGACTTTCAATCCTTTTGATCTCCCTCAAATAAACCTCCTCCTAGACATGTCTGCTAGCGCAAGTGCTCCATACACATAAGATTGTATAGTAGCCATCTCATGTACCGGAGCTTTACAGTTAACCCCTTCACCCCCAAGGGTGGTTTGCACGTTAATGACCGGGCCAATTTTTACAATTCTGACCACTGTCTCTTTATGAGGTTATAACTCTGGAACGCTTCAACGGATCTTCGCGATTCTGAGATTGTTTTCTCGTGACATATTGTACTTCACGTTAGAAGTAAAATTTCTTCGATATAACTTGTGTTTATTTTTGAAAAAAACGCAAATATGGCGAAAATTTTTAAAATTTTGCAATTTTCAAACTTTGAATTTTTATTCCCTTAAAACAGAGAAATATGTCACATAAAATAGTTAAGAAATAACATTTCCCACATGTCTACTTTACATCAGCACAATTTTGGAACCAAAATTTTTTTTTGTTAGGAAGTTATAAGGGTTAAAAGTTGACCAGCGATTTCTCATTTTTACAACAAAATTTACAAAGCCATTTTTTTTAGGGACCACCTCTCATTTGAAGTCACTTTGAGGGGTCTATATGGCAGAAAATACCCAAAAGTGACACCATTCTAAAAACTGCACCCCTCAAGGTACTCAAAACCACATTCAAGAAGATTATTAACCCTTCAGGTGCTTCACAGGAACATAAGCAACGTGGAAGGAAAAAATGAATATTTAACTTTTTAGCCACAAAAATGATCTTTTACAAACTTTTTTTTTATTTTCACAAGGGTAAAAGGAGAAAATGGACAGATAAGGTTGTTATGCAATTTCTCCTGAGTACGCCAATACCCAATATGTGGGGGAAAACCACTGTTTGGGCACACGGCAGAGCTCGTAAGGGAAGGAGCGCCGTTTGATTTTTTCAAACTAAAATTGGCTGGAATTGAGATTGGACGCCATGTCGTGTTTGGAGAGCCCCTGATGCGCCTAAACAGTGGAAACCCCCACAAGTGACACCATTTTGGAAACTAGACCCCCTAAGGTACTTATCTAGATCTGTTGTGAGCACTTTGAACTCCCAAGTGTTTCACAAAAGCTTATAATGCCTGAGTGTGAACAAAAAAAAAAAACAATTTTCCACAAAAATGATTTTTTAGTCCCAAATTTTTGAATTTTCCCAAGGAAATTGGACCCCAAAAGTTGTTGTCCAATTTGTCCTGAGTACGCTGATACCCCATATGTGGGGGGGGGGGAACTGTTTGGGTGCACGGCAGGGCTTGGAAAGGAACTAGTAACGTTTTGGAATGCAGACGTTGATGGGGGTCATGTTCCGTTTGCAGTGCCCCAGATGAGCCTAAACAGTGGAAACCCCCACAAGTGACCCCATTTTGGAAACTATAACCCCTAAGGAACTTATCTAGATCTTTGGTGAGCACTTTGAACCCCCAAGTGCTTCACACAAGTCTATAATGCCCGGGCATGAAAATAAAAATCCTATTTTTTTCCCACAAAAATTATCTTTTAGTCACTAATTTTTTATTTTCTCAAGGGTAACAGGAGAAATTGGACCACATAAGTTGTTGTCCAATTTGTCCTGAGTACGCTGATACCCCATATGTGGGTGGGAACCACTGTTTGGGCGCACGGCAGAGCTCGGAATGGAAGGAGCACCATTTGACTTTTTCCAACCAAAATTGGCTGGAATTGAGATTGGATGCCATGTTGCATTTGGAGAGCCCCTGATGTGCCTAAACAGTGGAAACCCCCCACAAATGACCCCATTTTGGAAACTAGACCCCCTAAGGAACTTTTCTAGATCTTTGGTGAGCAATTTGAACCCCAAGTGCTTCACACAAGTTTATAACGTAGAGCCGTAAAATTTAAAAATCATATTTTTTCCACAAAAATGATCTTTTCACCCCAATTTTTATTTTTCCAAGGGTAACAAGACTCCAAAAGTTATTGTGCAATTTGTCCTGAGTGCGCTGATACCCCATATGTGGGGGTAAACCACTGTTTGGGTGCATGGCAGAGTTTGGAAGGGAAGGAGCGCCGTCTGACTTTTTCAACGCAGAATTGGCTGGACGCCATGTCGTGTTTGGAGAGCTCCTCATCTCCCTAAACAGTGGAAACCCCCATAAATGACGCCATTTTGGAAACTAGACCCCTCAAGGAACTTATCTAGATGTGTGGTGAGAACTTTTAACCCCCAGGTGTTTCACTAAAGTTTATAACGTACAGCCGTAAAATAAAAAATCTTTTTTTTTTTTTACAAAAATGATTTTTTCGTCCCCAATATTTTATTTTCACAAGGGTAACAGAAGAAATTGGAACCCAAAAGTTGTTGTCCAATTTGTCCTGAGTACGCTGATACCCAATATGTGGGAGAAAACTACTGTATGGGCGCACGTCAGGGCTCGGAAGGGAAGTAGTGACGTTTTGGATTGCAGACTTTGATGGAATGGTCTGGGGGCGTCATTTCACATTTGGAGAGCCCCTGATGCACCTATACAGTGGAAACCCCCCACAAGTGACCCCATTTTGGCAAATAGACCCCACAAGGAACTTATCTAGATGTGTGGTGAGCACTTTGAACCCCGAAGTGCTTCACAGAAGTTTATAACGTACAGCCGTAAAAATAAAAAATCTTTTTTTTTTTTACAAAAATGATTTTTTTTGCCCCCAATATTTTACTTTCACAAGGGTAACAGGAGAAATTGGACCCCAAAAGTTGTTGTCCAATTTGTCCTGAGTACGCTGATACCCAATATGTGGGAGAAAACTACTGTATGGGCGCACGTCAGGGCTCGGAAGGAAAGTAGTGACGTTTTGGATTGCAGACTTTGATGGAATGGTCTGGGGCGTCATGTCGCATTTGGAGAGCCCCTGATGCGCCTAAACAGTGGAAACCCCCCACAAGTGACCCCATTTTGGAAAATAGACCCCACAAGGAACTTGTCTAGATGTGTGGTGAGCACTTTGAACCCCGAAGTGCTTCACAGAAGTTTATAACGCACAGCCGTAAAAATAAAAAATCCTTTTTTTTTTTGCAAAAATGATTTTTTTTGCCCCAATATTTTATTTTTACAAGGGTAACAGGAGAAATTGGACCCCAAAAGTTGTTGTCCAATTTGTCCTGAGTACGCTGATATCCAATATGTGGGAGAAAACTACTGTATGGGTACACGTTGGGGCTCGGAAGGGAAGTAGTGACGTTTTGGATTGCAGACTTTGATGGAATGGTCTGGGGGCGTCATGTCGCATTTGGAGAGCCCCTGATGCGCCTAAACAGTGGAAATCCCCAACAAGTGACCCCATTTTGGAAAATAGACCCCACAAGGAACTTATCTAGATGTGTGGTGAGCGCTATGAAGCCCCAAGTGCTTCACAGAAGTTTATAATGTACAGCCGTAAAAACAAAAAAATATTTTTTTTTGTACAAAAATGATATTTTCGCCCCCAGTTTTTTATTTTCCCAAGGGTAGCAGAAGAAATAGGACAAATTGCACAATAACTCTTGGGGTCCAGAGTACGCTGATACCCCATATGTGGGGATAAACTACTGTTTGGACGCATGGCAGAGCTGAGAAGTGAAGGAGCACCGTTTGACTTTTTCAACGCAGAATTGGCTGGAATTGAGATCAGACGCCATGTCACATTTGGAGAGCCCCTGATGTGCCTAAACAGCTGAAACCCCCCAATTCTAACTCCAACCCTAACCCCAACACACCCCTAACCCTAGTCCCAACCCTAACCACAAACCTAACCCTAACACACCCCTAATCCCAACCCTAACCCTAATCCTAACTTTAGCGCCAACCCTAACCCTAACTTTAGCCGCAACCCTAACCCTAACCCTAATGGGAAAATGGAAATAAATGCTTTTTTTTAATTTTATTATTTTTCCCTTACTAAGGGGGTGATAAAGGGGGGTTTGATTTACTATTTATAGCGGGTTTTTATGATTGGCAGCTGTCACGCTAAAAGACGCTTTTTATTGCAAAAATAGTTTTTGCATCATCACATTTTGAGAGCTATAATTTTTGCATATTTTGGCCCACAGAGTCATGTGAGGTCTTATTTTTTGCGGGACGAGTTGACGTTTTTATTGGTACCATTTTTGAGCACGTGACGTTTTTTGATCGCTTTTTATTTCGATTTTTGGGAGGTTAGAATGAACAAAAATCAGCAATTCATGAATTTCTTTAGGGGGAGGCGTTTATACCGTTCCGCGTGTGGTAAAATTGATAAAGCAGTTTTATTCTTCGGGTCAGTACGATTATGGCGATACCTCATTTATATCATTTTTTCATGTTTTGGCGCTTTTATAGAATAAAAACAATTTTATATAAAAAATAATTATTTTTGCATCGCTTTATTCTGCGAGCTATAACTTTTTTATTTTTTCGCTGATGATGCTTTATGACGGCTCGTTTTTTGCGGGACAAGATGACGTTTTCAGCGGTACCATGTTTTTTTTATATCGGTCTTTTTGATCGCGTGTTATTCCACTTTTTGTTCGGCGGTATGATGATAAAGCATTGATTTTTTGCTTCGTTTTTTTTTTTTTTTTAAGGGGTTCACTAAAGGGGTTAACTAGTGGGACAATTTTATAGGGGGGGTCGTTACGGACGCGGCGATACCAAATATGTGTACTTTTATTGTTTTTTTTTTTTTTATTTACAGGAAGAATTGAATTTATTGGGGAATATTTTTTTTTTTTTTAATTTATTTTGGATTTTTTTTTTTACACATGTTTATTTTTACTTTTTTAACTTTTTTACTTTGTCCCAGGGTGGGACATCACAGTATTTTATCAGATCGCTGGTGTGACAGTGTGCACAGCACTCTGTCACACCAGCGATCGCTCAGGCAGTGATGCAGGCTTCTCAGTGCCTGCTGTCGGCAGGCACTGAGGTAGCCGCCTCCCTCCAGGACCCCGGCGCCATCTTGGATCCGGGTCCTGGGAGGGAGGAAGCCCTCAGAACAGCGCGATCACATCGCGCTGCTCTGAGGGTCTCAGGGGGGCGCGCAGGGAGCCCCCACCCTGCGCGATCCTCCCCTGTGCCCCCAGTACACCGCGATCATGTTTGATCGCGGTGTGCAAGGGGTTAATGTGCCGGGAGCGGTCCGTGACCGCTCCTGACACACAGTCATGGGTGTCAGCTGTGATAATCAGCTGACACCCGGCGGCGATTAGCTGCGCTCCCCTCAAGAGCGCAGCTGATCGCCTATGACGTACTATCCCGTCCCCGGTCATACGGGCCCAGGTACCATGGACGGGATAGTACGTCCGATGGCAGTAAGGGGTTAAAGGGGGTTTTCCCAAAAAAAAGTACATTTTACTTAATAAATCTTGGAATAAAAATAATTTCCACAATTGGATGTCTTTAACAAAAATGTTCCTGTGCTGAGATAATCGTATAAATGTGCCCCTGCTGTGTATTGTGTAATGGATGTGTCTTACCGTGGAGGACAGCAAAGAAGTGTACAGACATTACAGCACGAGACTGCAAGTAATTCTTTTTGTGAGGCAAAACATTTCATTGGCTGTTTTTCAGAAATGTTTTACCTCAAAGAATCAGTTGTGATCCCCTGTTCTGATGTAAAATACTGACCAAATACAGAACATGTGAACATGGCCTAATACTGTGAAGATTGGTGCAAACTATGGCCCAGATTCATCATCGCCTTTGCGCCTGTATTTTTTGTCTAGTGATGCGCCTTTTTTAATGTTTACACCCATTTCATTATTCTATTTGCGCCTTTTTTAAGTCTATTTTAATGTGCTCAACTGTTTTCTTTTTTTTTTCCGCTTTGAGGGCAGCATTCAGCAATTCCAGATGTTTTTACCTGTGTCATCTGGTACTTTGTGTCCGTGAGATCCAGTAAAGTCATTCATGTAGAGGTACTTACACGGCAGAATTACCAGAATTAGTTTAAAGAAGGACTCCTATCAAAGTTCTTATTCTTTTATCCTTTTATATTGCAATCATCATATTGTATAGCACTGTGTACTTACAATTGCTCACAATGCTCATTTTACCTTTCTACCCAGTTAATTTTTTTTTTTCTCTGCTCTATATAGAAACAGGAATTCTCTCTTCCCCGCATGAATCATTGCCCTCTTCAACTCCTGACCTTCCTACCACCCTGCCAGGGACTTTTGCAGTGACTCATGACTTGTGCAGAGAATATTGATTTCCTGTTTCTACACGGAGCTTAGAAGGATTCAGCTACTCTGTTTTTAATCACATGATGCCATAGTCCTAATGGAAAAGAGAGGGATTAAAGGGGTTGTCCGATCCAAATCGATAAGTCTGAAGTCACTTTGTGTCATTCGCCGGTTTCTGAGCCGGGACAGCAGTTAATGTATGAGTTATACATATTCCCAGCTAGTGGGAGTGGCCTCGCACTCTAGTCAGCCACGCCCACTGGATAGCCACATCACTAGACTTGGAGCAGCCTTGCTCAATACAAGTGTATGGAGCGAGGCCCTGCCCACTGGCCTGGAGTATGTATAAACCATACATACCCTCCAGTCCCAGCTCAGAAACCGGTGATTCCCCGCAGCGCATACTCAGGCAAGATTCATAAGTCTGCAGTCACGCAGCATGTAGACTTATCGATTTGGACCAGACAACCCCTTTAAGTGGGTAGAATGGCAAAATGAGCCATTGTAAGTGCACAATGCTATATATTATGATGACTGAAATATATTAAAACAATAAAAATTTTGATGGAAGTGCTTCTTTAATCCCAAAAAATCAGTGCATATAGATAAGGTGCATTCAGGATAAAGCGCAGGAGACAAATGTGCAACAGCAGCAACGATTGTTTCACGTCCTCAACTTTGTCAAAGGACTTGAAACGATGGTTACGACTGAGCATACAGAGGGCAAGCTGCTGAAATACAACTCAGAAAAAGAAAAAAATGACCAAACAAAAAGAAATAGAAGCAAGTAAGAATTGGGAAATATGGTGTGGCGTTCATCATTTATCTATGCCCAAAGTGTGCCACAAACTAGAAGTACCATATGTTTTGGACTATACACGAACACTTTTTTCTCCAAAGATTTTGGGGGAAAATGGGGGTGCATCTTATAGTCCGAATGTACTTACAAGGAGTGTGGCGGCAGGAAGAGTCGGGTGATTCTGCTGGCCCTGGGCTGGGAAGAGGGGGTGTTTGGTGGTCTGATGCTGCAGGGCGATAATCTAACTCCCATCCCAAGCTGGTTCGGGGGCTCCGCTGTCATTTTGTGAAAGCTCGGAGCCCCCGCACAACCTTTGCTGCAATGCGGTGACCTCCGGGAAAATGGCTGCCTCCAGAGGCACATGCACAGATGGATATCTCAGCACTGAGATCTCGTTGTTGAGGTCTCAATCTGCGCATGTGCCGCCTCCGTTGGCCATTTTCCCAGAGTTCACCGCATTGCAACAAAGGAAGTGCGGGGCTCCGGGCTTTCACAATGTCAGCGGAGCCCCCGCACCACTGAACCAGCCTTGGATGGGATTTCCCGGAGGCCACTGCATTGCAGCAAAAGATGTGCGGGGGCACCGACTTTCACAAAATGTCAGCAGAGGCCCCGCACCATCGCCGAATTTGCCGCAGCAGCCTGGGAGATAGATCATCGCCGGACCACCGAACACCTCCAGCGACTCTGCTCCACCAGCACTGCCATCGCCCCCACACAGAAAGCGGAGTTCGGACTTTAAGATGGATCCCCATTTGACGCATTAATTTTTTTCCCTATTTTCCTTATTAAAATTTGAAGTGCAGCTTATGGCCCGAAAAATAGGGTACTTAGATATACATTGTAAGGGCAGCCATGAATGATAAGATGTATACCCAGTTATGGAAGTGAGCATCCAGGGGACCAGTAAACCACCGTACCCAATAGGTGGCTCCATATACTGAATTAGCCAAAACACAAACAGAGGGTAATATAAAGAATATATCTATTATTATTCAAAGTATTTTTTTTCTACAAGATCACATACAAATCAGATAGAAAAACCTGTGGCATACTTCATCAGACTTTCTAAGTGTGGGATGTAGCACACTGAGCATGTCTGGAAGGTCGAATTTAAACAAAGGTTCTTCTCATAAGACCAAGACTGTCAGACTGAACCAATAATCCTTGGGTACGTAGCTGAATAATCCGATCATTATAGGACTTGCATAAATTGATTTCAGATTCCTGTGCATTTCAGACCAATGACCTGATCATTGTAAATGATTTGTCGCCCTGCAAGCTAATTATTGCATTGCTCCCAATTGTAAAGGAAGCGATTTGAATGATAAGAACGTATTTCGGATTTGCTGTACACGCAGTTCTCTAATATTTGAGTGTGGCCTCAGCTGAATGATTACAATTTACTTTATTGCCTGTTGAACCAGCGATATGGAAATAGCACGCAGAATTCAGAACCCAGCAAGCACAAAAATATGCAAAATTTCCATCCTTTTGTTTCCTTTATCTCACAATGTAGGACACACAGCTTCCATTATTGCCAGATGCCCTGAGGGACATACCCTGCTAAGCGAGTGTAACTGCTCCTTCACTGCTGGATGACGGCCAACATTTTTATAGGACCAGAAACTGCCAATGTAATAAAAAGAACAGCAAAATCAATAACCAACTTTTCACTAATTGTCTATGTTAACACGCAGAAGAATCCGAAACTAGATCTTTAATTATCCGAATAAGGTTTAAAATAATAATTGTACAATCGTTTTCTTAGTCTTTTATACTATTTTCTAGAATAATGAAATGTGGAACAATTGCATTTTATTTGTACTGGAAATAATTTGTTGTAAATTCAACAGGAAAAAAGTATCTTCATATTAAGTGTAACTCAAATACTTTTCACCCTTCACAGTGACCCAAATGAAACAAAAGTAAAAAAAGGTCACAGTGATGTAAAATCTAAAAATCTTATGAGAACACCTTTTTGTAATAATCTGACGTTCTGAACTCCTGGTGGTCAACCATACATTCCCTGCTATATAAAAGGGTCACTGGAGAGAATAACTGTTCAAACATAGACTGACTAGGTTCACCAAAGCCAAAGTTGGTGTAGTTAGTGGTTCTCTGCGCTGGCTGACCGGAGTGTGGGGGGTTATAATCGTTTGCAAAGCCAACACAATGCAAGGCTCTATAGAAAACATGCAGCATATGCCTATGATTTTCATCCTTAGCGCAATAACAATGGGACAGATCTATAAAACTTTTTACCCTGGTATTCCGGGGTAAAAACCTGTAAAAAGTCACATAATTTTGTCACAACTTGAGGCTCTGCTATAATTTTATGACTTTTGTCGTTCTTATGCCATTTTCGCGTAGCTTCGACAAAGTGGGAGGAGTAGGGACGGGACAAGCGGTGGCGTTCAGACCACCACAAATCTTCTTCCAACAGGAACTTGAGTAGGATTTCTGACAAGACGTGCACAAAAATGCACACTATTCATCCGATGCTCCAGATTCATTAAGAGGCATATGCCTCTAGCACATCTCATCAAGACCAGCGTGAACTAAGCCAGTCTTGAGAATCAAGCCCAATATGTTCTCCTTAAAGACGTTGTCCACTAGTTTTACATTGATGACCTATCCTTAGTTTAGGTCATCAATGTTTGATTGGATGGGGTCTGACACCCAGCACCCCCGCCGATCAGCTGCTATCGATGTCAGCGGCCGCCGGACGGAAGTACTACTTGCTGAGCTGCTCCGTATTCTGATAGTGGCCAAGGCTTGATACTATATATCCGCCTCCTATTCACATCAATAGGAGGCGGCCACTACCAGAAGACGGCCATCTCCGTAAGTGGGTACTTCTGGCTGGCAGCCACCGTTGCCGACACCATTAGCAGCTGATAAGCGGGGTGTCGTATGTCGAACCCCCAGCCGATCACACAGGTATGAACTGTCCTAAGGACAGGTCATCAATGTAAAAGTAGTGGAAACCTCTTTAAAGCTAATAAATACATTGAATGGCCTCCTTATTAGAGACATTTGCTTTTTCATGATCAGCGCTTTCCTGTATGGAAAATATGTATGTATCCAAGACATGCAGTATAAAATCAAGTGAGTGGGTTTTTTTGTGGATTATCTTCAGTGAATCCACTTTAGAATTTGAAAATCAAGTGATCTAAGCACATTTACAAAAAGACAGGGCTACCGATGTCTGGGGACAGTATTTCAATAAACCCATAAAGGGATCAAACTTCATGGATCACAATTTTAACTACTTACTGCCAGGTTTCCCCACAATTGATCACCAGGAAGCCAGCATGGGTTCTCTTGTGATTAGTCGATAATCAAGACAACCTTCTAACAAGGTGAGATTGTTCAAAGTGGAAAACTCCTTTAATACGAGTCAAGAAGCTGCAGAAATAAATTACAGCTGATAGTGGTCCCTTTCAGCTTGGCAAGTAAGAGGCATCAATATATGGATCATCCAGCTTCAAAACCAAGAATCTTAGCAGAATAAACAATAGTGAAGGAAAGGATGATTGCTTGTCCACTTGATTTTAACAAATGTGTTGGGAGGAGTATATAATATATAAGTATTACAGTTTTTTTGTGAACTGATGCTTATTTGTTAAGTTGGCCATACACATTAGATGGCTGTGGGCTAAAATTTGCTTTGCCCAACTGTTTGCCAGATACCATCATGGCCATCTCTCCCACGCACAGGAACCCTCATTCAGGTGAGAGCACTTGTGTTTTCTACGGGAAAGTCGCCAACAGACATATATGCTGAAGACTTTCTTATCTATTGGAAAACAATATGTTGTGCAGTCCGGAATTAGACATGTCCGATCAATATCTCCTCTGACAATCAGTTGGCTGGTGCCCCCATACACAGGGTATGGCAGTTGTGGAGGGGAATGTGTCAATAAACCTCAACCACAAAAACGAATACCAAATAGTAATTTAGCATAAGGGTGCTTTCACACTCCATTTTTGCCCCAGCTCAATGGTCCCATTGGTGCTTACGTCGGAACCAAAACGGGATTTAGGTGTATGCGCTGACGAGGGCTTTAGACTATAATGGTGTCGACATAGCGAACGTGTGCTCTATCATGCACCATTTTCAGGCACGTCTGTCTACTAAAGACACCCAGACGCAGTCTACTATGTTTTGCAGGGGGTTTGGACGCAAGCCCCAACGGGACCGACGAACGGGTACCAGAAGACATTGTGAAAGCACCATAAGGGATCATGCACGTGGAGGCATTAAAGAAGTTGTCCCATAAAAACAGATTACCTATCCACAGGATGGATGATACATATATGATTAATGAAAAACAAAAGAGAGCATATGCCACCATTGCTCCATTAGGCTAGTTTTACACTAGTGTTTCACTGACATGCGTCGGTCTGCGCACGGCCGCCGCTAAGCTCCGCCCTGGCCGCACCTCCGCCTATGGGCGCATGACGCTGCATGCGACCTGCGTACCCTATCTTTAGCATTGGGTACGCAGACCGTGTGCAGGTATGCGTTTGCCGGCGCATGCGTCCTTTTGACTGTGCGCCGACCTGCGCCATATGCACCGTGTTGCATTTTGATGCTCTCGGCGCACCGTCAAAAGACGCATTGCCGGCAAACGCATACCTGCGCACGTCCTGCGTACCCAATGCTAAAGGATAGGGTACGCAGGTCGCATGCAACGTCATGGGCCCATAGGCGAAGCAGCTGGGAGGAGGTGCGTCCGGGGCAGAGCTTAGCGGTGGCCGTGCGCAGACCGACGCAGGTCAGTGAAACGCTAGTGTGAAACTAGCCTTAACTGCATGTAACTCCTACACAGATAATAAACAGTTAATGCAGAAGTGGTCATTGTAAGGGAAATAAATAATCAATAAGGGGAAAGTATAACAGCAGTAGAGTTACGTTTAGGGGAAATTGGATTTATCAGTATAGCAAGCACAAAGGGGATTTCACTGGATGTGTCCAACATGGCACCTCAGCTTCTGGACCCTGAGTGTCAAAGAGAAACAAATGGTCTATAACTAGGCAGAGTATTTCCTATCTACTGTTAAGAGAGGAGAGGGGGAGACACAGGATATTTGAAATACAAAGCCCACTGTCCAGCCACAAATAGCAAATTTTTAAATAGTTCAATCCAGGTCATCCTGGAAATATGAACCCAGGACCAAGCATATGAAAGCTGGGTTATGCAAAAAAAGTTTTTCACATGTGAGGGTCTGCCCATGCCAGTGTGATCCATAATTCATTTATCCTTCCCTCAAGGAAACAGAAGATAACTGTAGAAGGAAACATTTAAATATTTGTTATTTCTCCCTTTTTATTTTGTAACTGTTAAGCATATTTGTGTGTCGTTTTATTTGTAACCATTTATATATTTTATTGTAAGCACTGTATATTTTTAAATTAAAGCTTAAAAAAGAAATAAAGACTGGAAAGACACAAAGCGCAAAATAGAGTCTCATCTGGGTAGCAATGTTAAAGGACTAGCATAATGGTGCTCACTTGATCGGGTTGTGTACACTCAACCACTGGTAATGCTTAAAACGAGAGGATAAAAGTGCAGGTAATGCAGAAATAACTGGGTTACTTCTGAGCTCCTGTGTATGGAGAATGCCAATCCAAGTATAAGTGATTTATTTGTCAAAGCGTTTCAAAGTATAGAAACGTCTTCAGGACAACCATGATTGTCATTGTCCTGAAAAAGTTTATATACCGTACTTCGAAACGTGTTAACAAATAAACCACTTCTACTTGGATTGGAATTCTTCATCCTTCCTACACGGCAGCGCAGAATTAACCCATTTATTTCTTCATTACCAGTAAATTAAAGCTTAAAATCTTTAATAAGTTTGATCCTTGTATGTTGTAAAGAAACCATAGCCTTTCAGAGAGTGTGCGGCTTTTTGATTGTCTGACAGCAACATACTCCGGGGAGTGGTGCCAGCGTGTTATATAACAGGGGTTGATTTATGTTCACTTTATAGCCTAGAACAGAGATTGAGTGCTGGATTGAGTGACAGGAGATAAATTAACCCTTGCAGGCACATACCACGTCACATACTGAGAAGTGTGAAGGTGACAGCCACATATACTTAGTCATGTTTCATTTACACATGTATTTTGAATCCCCATTCCACTGGATTCTGCATGTACAGAGGCACATTTTCTATGGGGAAAGATATCTGCATACTATTCAGCCACAACACATTATGCATTCAGCTCTGCCATGTGTAGGAGTCCTAAAGCTGGTTTTAAATGGTCCCAACCACCCGTGTGGCGTTACTGAACCAAACTGATTGGTTGGGTTACACGAATATTTCCAGTCCAGAAGTGCTGTGGAGATGGTAAGCCAAACCTCTAAATCCTCAATTTCCCCTACTCCCGGCTACACGACTCTGATTTCCTCTGCTCCTCTTCTCCCACGTGTACATCTAATCTCTGCTCTTCTTATCCCATGTGTACATATCTGAGCTCTACTCCTCTTATCCCATGTGTACATCTAATCTCTGCTCCTCTTCTCCCACGTGTACATCTAATCTCTGCTCTTCTTATCCCATGTGTACATCTTAGCTCTACTCCTTTTATCCCATGTGTACATCTGAGCTCTGCTCTTCTTATCCCATGTGTACGTCTGAGCTCTGCTCTTCTTATCCAATGTGTACATCTGAGCTCTGCTCCTCTTCTCCCACGTGTACATCTAAGCTCTGCTCTTCTTATCCCATGTGTACATCTGAGCTCTAATCCTCTTATCCCATGTGTACATCTGAGCTCTGCTCTTCTTATCCCATGTGTACGTCTGAGCTCTGCTCTTCTTATACCATGTGTACGTCTGAACTCTGCTCCTCTTATCCCATGTGTACATCTGAGCTCTACTCCTCTTATCCCATGTGTACGTCTGAGCTCTGCTCCTCTTATCCCATGTGTACATATGAGCTCTACTCCTCTTATCCCATGAGTACATCTGAGCTCTGCTCCTCTTATCCCATGTGTACATCTGAGCAATGCTCCTCTTATCCCATGTATACGTCTGAGCTCTTTTCCTCTTATCCCATGTGTACGTCTGAGCAACGCTCCTCTTATCCCATGTGAACGTCTGAGCTCTGCTCTTCTTACCCCATGTGTACATCTGAGCTCTGCTCCTCTTATCCCATGTGTACATCTGAGCAATGCTCCTCTTTTCCCATGTACACGTCTGAGCTCTACTCCTCTTATCCCATGTCTACGTCTGAGCAATGCTCCTCTTATCCCATGTGTACGTCTGAGCTCCGCTCTTCTTACCCCATATGTACATCTGAGCTCTGCTCCTCTTATCCCATGTATACGTCTGAGCTCTGCTCTTCTTACCCCATGTGTATGTCTGAGCTCTGCTCCTCTTATTCTATGTGTACATCTAAGCAATGCTCCTCTTATCCCATGTGTACATCTGAGCTCTGCTTCTCTTATCCCATGCGTACATCTGAGCTCTGCTCCTCTTATCCCATGTGTACATCTGAGCTCTGCTCCTCATACCATGTGTACGTCTGAGCTCTGCTCCTCATATCCAATGTGTAAGTCTGAGCACTGTTTCTTTTATCCCATGTGTATATCTGAGCTCTGCTCCTCTTATCCCATGTGTACATCTGAGCTCTGCTCCTCATACCATGTGTACGTCTGAGCTCTGCTCCTCATATCCAATGTGTAAGTCTGAGCTCTGTTTCTTTTATCCCATGTGTATGTCTGAGCTCTGCTCCTCTTATCCCGTGTGTACGTCTGAGCTCTGCTCCTCTTATCACATACAACAGTAGTCAAGGTAGGTTCATGAGTTGACTCCATGGACACACTTATAACATGTTTTTGTCTTTATATTGGAACACAACATCATATAAAGGGAATTTTGCTGGTATTATTCTTTACAAAGCTGTAAAGTTAATATTGAGACATTTTAAAATTGTCACCGAACTGCAAGTGGTATCGAAACGCATAAAACAAGGATCAGATTTTTTCAAAATTTAGTTTTTAGCCCTTCATTATATTGAATAAATAGTTAAAACTTATGATCTGTCACAAAATACAGAGCTGTGATGTCCATATACTGTATTCATTCAATAACTGGGCTCCAGTCCCGTGACTGTCATCACATGGATTGTTGCTTGGATTCCATACAGAGCACATTAGGTGTTTGCAAGTATTATAATTTCTGACACTTCTGCACGCATAATAATAATTATTCTCTACTTGTCAGTAAATATAGTGGGGAAAAAAGTATTTAGTCAGCCATCAATTGTGCAAGTTCTCCCACTTGAAAACAAATCCAGAAAATCACCTTGTCTGATTTGGCAAGAATTATTTTGCAAACTATGGTGAAAAATAATTATTTGGTCACCTAAAAACATGCAAGATTTCTGGCTCTCACAGACCTGTAACTTCTTTAAGAGGCTCCTCTGTCCTCCAATCATTGCCTGTAGTAATGGCTCCTGTTTGAGATTGTGGACAGGTGTTTTTTTATACTGATAACAAGTTCAGTCACACTCCAAACTCCACTATGGTGAAGACCAAAGAGCTGTCGAAGGACACCAGAAGCAAAATTGTAGCCCTGCACCAGACTGTGAAGACTGAATCTGCAATAGGCAAGCAGCTTGATGTGATGAAATCAATTGTGGGAGCAATAATAAGAAAATGGAAGACATACAAGACCACTGATAATGTCCCCGATCTGGGGCTCCATGCAAGATCTCACCCCGTGGGGTCAAAATGATCACAAGAACGGTGAGCAAAAATACCAGAACCACACAGGGGGACCTAATGAATGACCTGCATAGAGCTGGGACCACTGTAACAAAGGCTACCATCAGTAACACACTACGACGCCAGGGCCTCAGATCCTGCAGTGCCAGATATGTCCCCCTGCTTAAGTCAGTACATGTCCGGGCCCATCTTAAGTTTGCTAGAGAGCATTTGGATTATCCAGAAGAGTATTGGGAGAATGTCATATGGTCTGATGAAACCAAAGTAAAACTGTTTGGTAGAAACAAAACTCGTCGTTTTTGGAGGAGGCAGAATGCTGAGTTGCATCCAAAGAACACCATACCTACTGTGAAGCATGGGGGTGGCAACATCATGCTTTGGGGCTGTTTCTCTGCAAAGGGACCAGGACGACTGATACGTCTACATAAAAGAATGAATGGGGCCATGTATCGTGAGATTTTGAGTACAAACCTCCTTCCATCAGCACTGGCATTGAAGATGAAACATGGATGGGTCTTTTGGCATGATAAAGATCACAAGCACACCACCAGGGCAATGGAGTGGATTTGTAAGAAGCATATGAAGGTCCTGGAGTGGCCTAGCCAGTCTCCAGATTTCAACCCCATACAAAACCTTTGGAGGGATTTGAAAGTCCGTGTTGCCCAGCGAAAGGCCCAAAACATCACAGCTCTAGAGAAGATATGCATGGAGGAATGGGCCAACATACCACCAACAGTGTGTGCCAACCTTGTGAAGACTTACAGAAAACGTTTGACCTCTGTCATTGCCAACAAAGGATATATAGCAAAATATTGAGATGAACTTTTGTTAATGACCAAATACTTATTTTCCACCATGATTTGAAAAATAAATCTTGCCAAATCAGACAAGGTTATTTTCTGGATTCTCATTTTGACTTTCATAGTTGTGGTCTACCTAAGATGTCAATTACAGGCCTCTCTCATCTTTTTAAGTGGGAGAACTTGAACAATTGGTGGCTGACTAAATGCTTTTTCTCCTCCACTGTATCTTATGCAGACATTCACTGGTATATGTACAGTACATAGTCCTGGCTATTTCTGTTAAACTTACAGTTAATTACATCAGTCAAAGGTGTAGGTAATCTTAAGGGTATGCCACACTAAGCGAGATCGCTAGCGAGATCGCTACTGCGTCACCATTTATGACGCAGTAGCGATCTCGTTAGCGACTTAGCTGTGTGTGACATGTAGCAGCGATGTGGCCCCTGCTGAGATGTCGCTGATCGCTTATGAACGTTCTGAGCCGTTTTTTGGTCGTTGGTGTCCCGCTGGTGAGCCTGAATCGCTGAGTGTGACACCCTTTATGAACGACTTCACCAGCGTCACAGGTGGGACTAGGTTTTCCCAACGACCGCAGAGGTCATTATACAGATCGCTGATGAGTTGTGTTTGGAATCACAGATCGCTGATGAGTTGTGTTTGGAATCTAACTAGCGATCACATAGCGATCTCACCAGGTCGTGTCGTTGTCGTGATCGCTGGTGCGATCACTAAGTGTGGCAGTGCCTTTAGGATCTTATGTCTTTCCTGAAATTATGTACTAGGCAGGTAAAAGTAATCTGGCTAGTACAAACACTGAAAATTGTCCCAAATGATTATTATAAATCTCTAATGTACAGAAAATATGTATGTTTGTATAACCAATGTAATTTTAAGTTGTCTTTTTATTATTCTTTCTACAGATGATGTAAGGCTACTGACAACCAGTCATCTCTGCATTTCTGGCAGTGGGCTGGAGTGTGCATAATGCTAGCGACAGGCATGCTGCTGCACAAGGTACATTCTGGAGCCTCTCAAGGGCCAGCGTTACGGGCAGGCAGACCAGGCAGCTGCCTAGGGCCCCCGCTCCCCAAGGGGCCCCCAGCTAGCAGCACATCACGCAGCTGCTATGGGGGCCCCTGTGAGGCAGGGGGGCCCGCCTGCCGCCAGCGCCGACTGCCCCCGCCGCTGCTTTGAACTATACCGGCATCTGCCGGTACAGTTCAAAGCAATGATGGAGGAGAGAGCATCAGCTGGGGGCTGTGTTTTATGGGCCGTGCTATATACAATGTGGGCCGCGCTATATACTATGTGGGCCACGCACAATATCACATTACTTTCTGTGGGCGACAAAACTTTTGTCTTGCCAAAACCTGACCATTCTGTGTTCATTAAATGATCAATATTTCAGCATTGATGCCAATTTATTTTCTTAACCTAAACCAAATTTGGGAGGGTTTCAGCTTTCAAAACAGTAATTTATAAAACCAATGGATGAATTTAACGTCAGGTTATAAGCTTTGATTTACATAACATGGATAAGCGACATAACTTCTGTCAGGGACTGTATAGGGAGTGGATTATACTATTTGAGGACTATGAGGAGTGTATTATACTATATGGAGGACTGAGGAGTGTATTATACTATATGGAGGACTATAAGGAGTGTATTACACTATCTATATAGAGGACTATAAGGAGTGTATTATACTATATGGAGGACTATGGGGTAAGCATTTTACAACATGGAGGACTGTGGGGCAAATTATATTATATGGAGGACTATGGGAAGTGTTGTGAATGTGTTAGAAATGAATTCTGAGCAGAAGCTCCCTCTGGTGGTTACAAACAGTACTGAACCATTCAATGAGGATTGGCAATCAGGAGTTACAGACTGGTCTTATATAAGGGAGGTTCCCTCCCATCATGGTTGCCCGGTGATCAATTGTTCTTGTCTCAACTGTGGTTCCTGGTTCACTTGGAAGCTTGCTGAGTCTTGCCTCTTCTCCTGCTCTCAGATAAGTTATTTTCTGTTTTTGTTTTTGTGCTTACCATTTGCATTTTTCTCTGCATTTCTGTGAGGTTAGCCAGGTCCCCCCTCCCCCCGGGGGGCTTGGGCTCCTCTCAGTTCTTCTGGAGCCACTGTTATTTGTTCATTTGCCCTTTCCAGTTTTTTTAGTGGCTGCGGCTTAGTTTTGTTACACCAGAGAACTAATTTAGGTCCTGTGATCTCAGGTGTTTTTGCAATTAGTAGAGTTGGTATTTTTTAGGGCTTTTTGGATTGCAGTAAGTGTCCTTCCTATCTAGGAAGATTGGGCCCCAACGTTTGCTCATACTATTTTCTGTCTGTGTCTGTATTTCCTCTTATCTAACCGCCATTACATGTTTGGGGGCTTCCTATGTTCTTTGGGGATCTGCTCCGGGGCAGATAGCTTTCCTATTTCTATCTTTAGGTGTAGTTAACCTCTCAGGCTGTGACGAGGCGTCTAGGACCAACGTAGGAACGCTCCATGGCTGCCTTTAGTTGTGGTGGTTAGTCAGTGTACTGCAATCCAGTAGATTCCAACCTGTCTGGTGTATTGCCGTTTTTGCCTGCTCTCCTCAGCTACCAAATCATAACAGGGAAGTGTATAATACTATATGGAGGACTATGGGGAGTGTATTATACTATATGGAGGACTATGGGGCATATTATATTATATGGAGGACTATGGGGTGTGCATTTTACAATATGGAGGACTGTGGTGCACATTATAATATATGGAGGACTATGGGGTGTATTATACTAAACAAGCAAAATGCTGCATATTCATGCAGTGATTGGATTGTTTATGCCGGAACAAAAATCATTGTTCTCAGCAGCACATCGCCGGTATAAACTGTAGATGTGCTGCTGATAATATGATACTGTACGGGGATCTATTATTGATTGTTCTGTCCCCATCATTGTTTCTCAACCGGTGGAAAGAGGCCGGGAAACAAGTGTTGAACGACTTCAATATTGTCGATCACACTCATTTAGCGGCCTGAACTCAGCGCTTGTAAATACAACTGAAATGCTTCTGTGTGATGTGTTAGCATTTGGGGCCCCATTTTAAACTTTGCCTAGGGCTCCACTTTGCCTAAAACCGGCTCTGAGCCTCTACTGTGACTTCATCCCGATCTGTGACTTTTCAGCATCTTGCTGACGATTAGTGATGATCTACATAACTACAGTTTTCACTAGTTTTTATCTGGCTAAACATATGATGCTTGGGCACATCTCTGTTTTCAGAATTGTTGCCAGAAAACTAACTTCTACAGTCAAGCTGGTGGAGAAAAACCTGATTATTTTAATGTAAAAAGCAAGCTCGTGTGGAATGGAGGTGAAGTATAAAGTACGGTAAGCATGACTGTTTGATGGAGTACAACACATTTTTGCCGCTAAATAAAAACAGGAAATTGTGTCATGTTTCATGTTACTTTTCTGGAAAATAAATGGAGTTTTGACATTAGAAATGTACGCAATGGAGAAACATTGACACTAAAATACAACCTAAAAAAACCACATATATTACAAGGCTGAATGATGCCAGCCAGCTAGCTTCCAAATGACTGTGAATTGCAGTTATCAAGAAATCCAAGGATATCTTAATAAAGAGAAAACTGCGCAGAGCCCTGGAGCTCCTCCAAATATAAGAGATGTCAGTATTTTCTGGAGAGAAGCTTCATATCGTTCAGCACTATATGGTCTTGACAGCCTTGTTCTGCAATTACCTAGTGTAGCGAAAGACGAGCGCAAAGAGGAGGCTACAATGGTAGGAAAGTCACACAAGCTGTATAACAGAGAGATCTGCCGGTCCTCACACATCTCTGTGCTTTTATGAAGAACATTTTGTTCAATAAGTCAGTGAGATTTACAGTGGATCTTCTGCATCAGGCGTACGCAAATACAAAGAATAGTTATAATCTGCAGTGAAAACAGAAGACAAATCTTTTCACAACATGGAAACCATCAAGTTGCTGTTAATGGACCGGTTATTCTTCTTATGTGACTAGTCACAAGACTACTACATGACCAGGCATATGCCAAAACTTGATATTTAGCCAGTATTTATTACCTTTGGTGTCTTCTATGTGCTAACTAATTAATATTCCGTGTTTGTTAGGTTACAGAAGGGGCTGTCTTTGATGACACCTTTGTGTCTTAGATTAACACAATATTAGGCATTAAGCACCAATTGCCATACTCATTAGTATTACATATTAATATGCTACCCGGACCAAACAGACCTTAAAATGTTATGGAACAAGGGATATTTGGTCTCCGTGGGCATTTATACAAATCAAAAAACAATAGGGCAGCACTTTATCTTTGCTCTAGTTTTCATAAAATAAACCTGTGTAAAAATGAAGGAATTCTACACTGTGTGCAGAATTATTAAGCAAGTGAGCATTTGGACCATATTATCCTAATTATGCAGATTTTACAACTCCAAGCTGTACAAACTTGATGCTTATTGGATGAAGGGGATCAGGTGATGTGTATTTGTGTAATGAGGAGGGTGAGGCCTAAGGACACAACAGCCTTTATCAAGGTCTGCAGAATTATTAGGCAGTTGGTTTCCTCCGGCAAAATGGACCAAAAGAGATTTAACTGACTCTACAAGTTTCTTGGAGGGATGCAGCACTCTTGGAATTGCTAAGATGTAGGGTCCAGGGTTGCCACTGTCCGGAAATTCCTGGGCAGTCGGTTAAAATTGGGCACTTTTTTGTCCAGTTCTTAAAAAAATGAAGGTGTCTGATTTTTTTAAGCCTAAATAAACTTATACAGATTATTTTGAATGTAATTATCAACATTTTACAGTGATTGCAGCTAATATCTTATCAGAATTATGGGCTGTAAACCTGGATCACTTATAATCAATTATTTATTATGGTTTTCCAATGTGTCCGTAAAAAATATTTTCTGTAAGTGAGTTTTTGATAAACTGTCCAGAAATAATAAAAAGATAAAAAGTCAAGTTGGCAAGCCTGGTTGAGGTGTGATCACAGAACCACCAAAAGTTTTGTTGCAAATAGTCAACAGGGTGGCAAAAAAATATGTTGAGTTAAAAAGACGATTTGAGAAGAACTAAGGGTGAAGGGACCGGGAAACCATTATCCCCTAGTGCTTCCAGAGCTGCACCTCCTTGGAGAGTCCAGAAATACGAGGTGTTCAGTCCTCAGAGACATGGCCAAGGTAAGGAAGGATGAAACCTGACCACCACCGAACAAGACAGAGAAGAGGAAATATGAAGCCTCCTTTATGCTGCTCTCAGATGAGGTAGAAAAAAAACCTGCTGACAGATTCTAAAAAGTGCCAAAGATATCAGTGAATTGTTAACTGTACGACATTTGACCAATACACAGTAGGATCTGATCTCATGAGTCGGTGATCAGCCTCTCTAAGGGTGAGTCCACACGGGGTTTTTTCAGCGTTTTTTTTTTTTTACGCCGCAAAACCTGATCTCTTGGCAGAAAACAAGCTACAGAAGAAAATCATGTTTTTCTTGCATTTTTTTTCCATCGGTTTTGGCATGCTAGATTTGTTTCTTGTGCAAGTTTAGTATTGAAAAAAACGTCCTATTGCAAAGAATGAGGTTTTGGCACAAAAAACGCAGCAAAAAATGATACCTGTGCTTTTTCAGCGTTTTTTTCACCACCTATTCAAGTCAATGAGTGAAAAATGCTGAAAGAAGTGACATGCTGTAGGTCCAAAAAGACATGCAAAGCTCAAAACACTGATGACAAAAAAAAAACAATGTGTGTGCATGAGATTTCTGGAATCTCAGACTTTGCTGGTCCTGTAAAACGCAGCTGAGAATTTGCATAAAAAAGCATTAAAAAAAAACAGCAAAAATGCCAAGTGTGAACTTAGCCTAATGCTTAGCAACTACTATTTAAAGGGTTTCCTCAGTAATAGATTAAAAGCATTTCAACATTGTAAAAAATGCTAATAAGTAAAAATATTTTTGGATGGGAGTTTTTCCTGCTCTAAAGGGTATGCCACACTAAGCGAGATCGCAAACGAGATCACAATTGTGTCACCATTTATGACGCAGTAGCGATCTCGTTTGCGACTTAGCTGTGTGTGACATGTAGCAGCGATGTGGCCCCTGCTGAGATGTCGCTGATCGCTTATGAACGTTCTGAGACGTTTTTTGGTCATTGGTGTCCCGCTAGTGAGCCTGAATCGCTGAGTGTGACACCTTTTATGAACGACTTCACCAGCGTCGCAGGTGGGACTAGGTTTTCCCAACGACTGCAGAGGTCGTTATACAGATCGCTGATGAGATGTGTTTGGAATCACAGATCGCTGATGAGTTGTGTTTGGAATCTTAACAGCTAAGTCGCTAACGAGATCGCTACTGCGTCATAAATGGTGACGCAGTAGCGATCTCGTTAGCGATCTCGCTTAGTGTGGCATACCCTTAAAGAAGGTATGATCCTGTGTCACTTATTATAAAGAGATTGCCAACACAAGCCGAGTCTAAAGAACTGTTCGCTATCCTGCTGCTCATCAACTCCCACTTTGTGGCAGGACCACCTGTGGATTGTGTTTACTAGCGGCAGGAACAGATATTAAATGTTTTCACTTTCCAATTTTGAACAGTTTTTTCCATAACCATCCTCTGTAGGTGGCTCAGATATACAGAGCACACAGATGATAAATGTTGGCAAAAAACGATCTTCCTTAATCAGGCTGAAACATCAGATAAGAGCTCATGCACACTGGCACATGCATTTCAGTCTCCTTTAGTAGCACCTCTGCTCATGGAGACACTCTTGCCAGTACTAATATTTCTAGGGGAAAATACAGAGCTGTGAAAAATGCATTTGCCCTGTAATTTCTTTTTTCTCCCTATGTCATATAGAAATGTCTCAGACAATTCAATTAATTCCAATTTAAAACAATGACAGTACGAGAAGCACAACACAAAATTCATCTTTTAAAAGTTCAATTTAAAGAAGATAATTTTTTTTTCGAAAGCTTTATTATCCATGTGAAAAAGCAATTGTGCTCCTAAACCTAATAACTGGTTGTGCTATTGGAACATTGGTAGTAGTACATGGGTGACTCAGTGGTTAGCTCTTTAGCCTAGCAGTGCTGGGGTCCTGGCAGTGGTGTAACTAGAGCCTGACTGGTCCATGGTATGAAAACTGCAATACACTTCAACTGAATATGCGACCGAGGATGCACATCCAGCTGAAGTATTTGCCAGCATTGGGCCCCTCACCGGCTGGGCCCAGTCGCAGTGGCAACCATTGTGACCATGGTTGTTAAGCCCCTGGGTCCTGGGTTCAAATCTCACCAAGGACATCTGCAAGGAATTTGTATTTTCTCCCCGTGTTTGCGAGGGTTTCCTCCAGGTTCTCCGGTTTCACCAAGGACAACATCTACAAGGAATTTGTATGTCCTCCCCATGTTTGTGTGGGTTTCCTCCAGGTTCTCCGGTTTCCTCCCACAATCGAAAGACATTGATAGGGAATTTAGATTGGGGGCCCCAATGGAGACCGTGTTAGTAATGTCTGGAAAGCGCTGTGGAATATGCTGGCACTATATGAGCAACACAAATAAAATTAATAAATACTGGAATTAATCATTTGACATAATTTGTGATGAAACTTTTACAACTGCCTGTTTAGAGGTTTACCATAACATCTCAATAAGACCCAAGTCAGGACTTGGACTTTTTTTTAGCCATTCAGAGGTGGACTTGCTTACGTGATTGTATCATTATCCTGGTGCAAAACCCAAGTTCCCTTGAGCTCAAAAACTGAAGGGCAGACAGTCTCCATCAGGATTTACGGATAGAGAGCATCCGCATGTTATCATTCTACCACCAAGTTTGACTATTGGTATGAAGTCCTAATCGTAGTATGTGGTGGTAGCTTTACATATGACATAACGGGAACCTGGTCTTCTAACAAGTTCCACATGACTCATCAGTCTACAGAATTAGTGAGACCTTCAGTTCTTTACATTTTCATCTGGTTGGGTTTTTCTTTGTGACCCCCTGAATGAGTTGTTGATGTACTTTTGGTTTAATTTTGGTAGGCGGTTACTCTTGGGTAAGCCATCACTGTTCCAAGGTTTTTTAATTTGTGGATAATAGTTCTCACTGTGGTTTGCTGAAGACCCAAAGCCTTAAGGTACTGCCACACTAAACAATCCCGCTAGCGATCACGATAACGACGCATACTAATGCGATCGCTAGCGGGATTGTTTCTATATCGCTAGTAGCAGCCTAATTTAGCGATGTCGTTAAGGACGCTATCGCGGTTAGCGATCTCCTTAACGACTTTAGCGGTACAAAAGTACCGCTAAATCGCTAACAAAAGGTGCTACACTCAGCGATATATACTTACCAGCGGGGCGCCGACGATAAAAAATAGGGTCCGGAACGATGAGAACGACGAGCGAGATCACAGCAGGATCTCAGCAGGGGCCACGTCGCTGGTAGATGCCGCACACAACAACATCGCTAACGGGATCGCTAAATAGTGACATTTTTTAGCGATCCCGTTAGCGATGTTGTTTAGTGTGGCAGTACCTTTAGCAATGCCTTTATCACACCTTCCAGACTGGTAGGTTGTTCAGTGACTTTGATTGGTATCTGTATTTGAACCTCAGAAAAAAGTGGCATCATGTACTGGATTTTGAGACCTTAGATTGGCATCACATAGCTGGACTAGATCTATTAAAGTGATGGTTAGATTCAACAGAGCGGCAGTGATCATGGATGTGGCTGGTGAAAAAGAAACTACCGGTAATTTTCAATTGAATTTGGTTCACTAGGTGATTTAGTAGCTAAGGGAGGATCACTATTCACACTGGTCCAGGTAGTACTGAACAGCACTAAAAACAGCATTCTTTATTTTGTTGATTTATCATTGTCAAATATTAAAAATAGTTTGATGATCTGAAATATTCAAGTATGACAAATGTAAAGTAGTAGATATTGGTGAGAAAATATTTGTACAGAATCAGAAAAAAAACACCATTCCGATGTTTGGATGTTTGTTATCAGAGGGACACAAAAGTGCAAGTAGAGAGCTAAAGTACAACTATAGACACCCAATTATGGCTCTGTACAAGCTGCCACGTGCATGTGCCCTTACAGACACCAGAGAGCACTCGCTCGGTAGCCTCTGGGTATGCTCTCTCCAATATGGCAGTCACATGAATAATGCAAAGCATCCACTCTGTATCCTTTATGGAATCATGAGCGGCACATGCTGGAAGATATATGGAGGAGCAGAGACACCATATTGTCCTTCCTCAGTGACCCCGGGATTGTACTGTCAGTATATGCTATTAGCAGTGGGACTTATTAGCTTGCCAGAGTCCGGACCGTGATAGATGAAGACAGCTTTGTGTATTAGCATTAAAGTCTATTTCAGCAATTTATTCCAAGCTTGTTTTAAAGAATTGAATGTCTGTCCGTATCTTTAAAGGGTTTTCAGCCTGATTGCTCCTTCCATTGAATACAATAAAGACCCAAACACAACAAGTTTAAACTAAGGTGGCAATAAAAAAACTGCTTACTTAAAGTGCCAACCATGCCTCATACACATTACTGTACAAACTACAATACCACTGTACAATGCATTTATGACCCAGATTGCTCCAAAGATGAGGTAGATCAGACACTTTGTCTCGATGCCTTCCTTCCAGCCCGTGCCTTGACTGAGCATGCACGTGTTCATCATAAATTTTCCCTCTAAAAAATACTTTATTGATTAAAATGACCAAAAAACTTGTCCACACCAAAAAGAAAAGTGTCCAAAAAGACAACAAACAAGAGTGTTCCATAAACCATACATAAAAATGGGGTGAACTAGAGGTCCCTGCTTTCAAGACTAGGCTGACACCTTCCTGGCTGCGGAGGTTGGCACCCTAGGGGGGGAACATTGTGGCGCCCCCGCTCAACGATGACCTTCCCTAGGGGCCCTGATGCACCCTACAGCCACTAGGGGAGTCCAACCTGATATGCTAAAGGATCCCCTAGCCAGTAAACATAGATCGATCCTATATCTAAAAGAGGGACCCTAGACCCCAATATGTAAAATCAATGTATACAAACACACAGGCAGATTGTGGCATAAATTATGTATACCAGATTATGACCTTCCATGTATTTGGTAAATCAAAGTGATAAAGAGCCTGGGGTACCAAAGCTCCGTTTATCCATAAAGGAGAGTCATACATAGATAGCAGTGTTCAAATTGCAATGAAAAATATACTGAAGCTCTGACCACCCATCTTATGGCACCCTAATCATAGATGTACTTAATGTAACATGTCAATAGATTTGAGCTACGTGATTAAAATATAATTGCCATGATACACTCTCTATCTAAACACAGATAGACAACGAGCTTGACATTCATTATACTTTCCAAAGATAATAATGTACCACAAAATACATATAATGATATCAGCACAACTCATGAACAGCAAGCATTATGCACGTATATGTTGCCCAAAGAATGGCTTAACGTTCATCATGCTTCACAGGGGTGGTGACGTCCAATGATAACAACAGCATTCCCAATGAAAAACAATGTGCAAATGTGCACTGCCCACAATTCAGGCCAACGTAGCTATATAGACGTATCTCCTTTGGTTATTGCTTAAAGATAGAGACTCTGCATAGATAGAGTGGAAAACTGATACTCATCTGTTCAATGCCATCTGCCATGTCACAAAATGCGCCTCGACGCGTTTCACCTCTCTCGGCTCATCAGGAGGCCCGATAAATAAAGGACATGTGTCCTGATATGGTGTGATCATATAAATGAAGATGCCAGCTTACCCTGTTTAAATATACCGCTCCTGCTCATGCACGTACTCTAGCCGGATACAGTCATCACATAATCTCCACCTCTTTGACTGCGCATGTTCGTACTGGAACGCACGCCAGCCAGGTATCCGCTTTGCAGCTTCCGGATCGCAGATGGGGCAAACGTCAGCGCCGTTTCACTGCGCATGCTCTAGATAACACTTCCGGGTCCCGGATAGAGCAACGTGAAATCCTCATCTCTGCGCCTGCCCCAGATGGCCCCCAATTTACTAATTGGTGCTTAGAACATACTGGTGGTGGGTTCCCAGTGTGCGGTTAAGTCAAGATGCACGCAGGACCTAAACGTTGAGACACCATTTATTGTGGGTTTTTTAACCTTGATATTCAGTTCCGTTATGTGGATATGACTACACGGTGCTCCTTGTTGTCAGGCCAGCCCCCTCTGCTTCCTGACTATCTCTTTGTTACTTTCTCATACGGAGTCAAGAAGAACAGATGGAGCTGCCCTGTGATTTTACAAAGCAGCTCATTTTACCTATAATGTGCTATTTCTGATAATATCGATCAGAAAAAGTGACAATTTTTCTGTAAGCAATAAACTAGCCTTAGTAAAAGGTACAAAGACGTTTCAGTAATATTTCAAGTTAAGACTGCAAGATCCCATTTTCGACAAGTCCATACATTCCTGCAAAGATTTGCTGTCCAGAGCACTGTGAGATTTCCTACCACATGCCGAGGTGAACAAGGCGGTAGCCACAGTGAGCAATTACTGTAGAAAAACCTTTGCTAGAAAGGCAATTTTACTTTTCATACCTTGAAGAGGATAATAGGTTTATGCCGCAGGGACCATCTCTCTTGTAGCATTGTTGCTGCTGTCGTGTTCCGGGCCGGCTGACTTCTGATGTAAGTCATGATCAGTATCGCGTGTTACCAACCCCAGCTCCTCTATTCCACACATAAAATACCAATGAAATATCATTTATTCCTCAGCCACCATACTATTGCCAGGGTTCTAGCAGTTGGTCGGAGGTTTACATGCTATATGTTATTTATCTTTTACTTTTTTTAGCTAAGTTAAGATATTTAAATTTAATTGCTGGCCATAAATGTAATATTTAATAACTGTTCTTTAACATAGAAATTACCAATCACTAACAGCTATAGTAATGTTTCTAATCAGCAACTTCTGTGATGAAAAGGAATTTGTCAGACGACTCGCACTGCCCAAACCACAGAGAGTCTGGCAGGATGACCGCGGCCATGTTTGTCTTCACTGAAACACTCTGGCACACTGGGGACCATAGGAATAGGCATGACTAGTCCTGGAGCGATGCAGGGACAATCAAGTGGAGCGATGCGGGGACAATCACCTGGAGCAATGCGGGGACAATCACCTGGAGCGATGCGGGGCAATCACCTGGAGCGATGCGGGGACAATCACCTGGAGCGATGCGGGGGCAATCACCTGGAGCGATGTGGGGGCAATCACCTGGAGCGATGCGGGGACATTCACCTGGAGTGATGCGGAGATAATCCGGTCGCGAGCGGAGTAAAACACTTCTTGGTCTATGGCTGGATCTTTAAACTGTGTTTCCTCTTAAAGGCAACTGGTTATAACAGTGCAGCCAGGCTCAGATTCATGCCGCCAATGGCTCAAGCAGCATAAATCAACTAACAGGGTCCCTTTAATGAAGGACACAGTGCTGCTTTAAAGGGATTGTTTCAGCTTTCTGTTAAGAGCGCACAGCTCCTTTTCCTTCAAACTTCCTGCTTGCCCGGAGGTGGTGCACTTCCTGTTGATTGACAGTACACAACAGGAGCACTGTTGAGCTGCTGGCCCAGATGATAACTCTCTGATAGGCGCAACCAAAGGCAGTTTTGCTTCGGCGGCATGAGAGGAATGAATGAGCATTGAAGCTGACCACACCAGGAGTTAACAGTCCATCTGGCCAGCTTCAGAGCAGTGCTTACAAGCTCAATAAAACACGGATTTTGGTAAGAACTTACCTGTAAAATCCTTTTCAGCGAAGAAGGAAGGGAGACACACTAGTCATTACTAGTGGGTAGGCGGAGCCCACATAGGATAGAAACACCTCAGATTAAAAAAGTGTTGACCGGCCCCTCCAGCATATAGGGCTCCTCCTACTCCAGCTCTCCAGTCGTACCCAAGCTAAGGAAGAGTAAATATCACCAGCGGAGCAACATAACCCCTTCTGAAGGATTTCAGAGAGAAAAACAAGGAGACAGGTTATGCATATAACAGAAAAAAACACACAGTCTCAGGTACTACTCACTGAACCTGACCACTGCGATGAGCTGGCGATGCTGGAACAGAGCCTTAGCGCGCCGACCTCAGCCCAGATAATCGCTATCAGAGAAGGGTCACGCCGCATCTGAAAACACAACAACACACTTCTGCCATGGGAGGGATGTGTGTCTCCCTTCCTTCTTCGCTGAAAAGGATTTTACATGTAAGTTCTTACCAAAATCCGTGTTTCAGCAGCAGATGAAGGAAGGGAGACACACTAGTCATTACTAGTGGGACGCCCCAAAGCAGTCCAAAAATAAGGGTGGGCAAAAAAAACCAAAAAAGGCAGATACCCAACAACCTAAATAAATGCGCAACTAGCGCTAACTACAAGTTCACAAGAACTTTAAACTACAGCCGCCTGCAGGACCCTATGTCCTAAGGCCGCATCAGCGGAAGCACTGACGTCCACCTTATAAAATTTTGTAAATGTGTGGACGGAGCGCCAGGTCGCCGCCCGGCAGAGCTGAGCTGCCGAGGCTCCTTGATGGAAAGCCCACAATGAAATCACAGCCCTTGTGGAGTGAGCTTGAATCTCAATCGGGCAAGGTTCGCCCTTAAGTCAGTAAGCCTCTAAAATGGCCGACCGAATCCAACGAGCTATAGAATCCTTGGAAGCTCGTTGCCCACGTCGACGACCTGCTGGAATCACAAACAGAGAATCCGACTTCCGAAAACTTTGAGTAATAGACAAATAGAACTTCAAAGCCCGCACCAAATCCAATGTGTGCAAGGCCCGTTCCTTCGCATTCCTTGGCTCCGGACAGAGCCAGGGCAACACAATATCCTGGTTAACATGAAACTGTGACACCACTTTAGGTAGAAAGTCACCTCGTGTGCGAAGCACTACGCGATCTGGGAGAAACTCCAGAAAAGGAGGCGAGCAAGAAAGAGCCGCCAACTCAGAAACCCTTCTCAAAGAAGTGACCGCCACTAGGAAGGCAACCTTCCAAGAGAGAAAGGAAAGATTAACAGAGTCCATAGGCTCAAAAGGTCCATGTTGAAGAGCCTCCAAGACAAGATTGAGCCGCCAAGGAGACACAGGTGCCTTCCGCGGCGGAAATTGACAGTTTACCCCACGAAAAAAGGAACGTACGTCCCTACGCGAAGCGATAGTCTTCCGAAAAAGCAAGGACAGAGCAGAAACCTGTCCTTTCAGAGTGCTAACTGCCAAACCCTTGTCCAGCCCGTACTGCAAAAAGGCCAACAAATTGGGAATGGAAAAAATCCTCGGGTTCCTAGAAGAACCCGAACACCACGAGAAGAAGGCTTCCCAAGTCTTGTGATAAATCCTAGTAGTAGCCGGACCTCTGGCAGCTCGCAGAGTGGCAATGACCTCGGCTGAAAAACCTTGACGGGTCAAGATTTCGGTCTCAAGAGCCACGCCGTCAAACGCAGAGACTTCAGGTCCGGGTGACGAACGGGCCCTTGGGTTAACAGGTCCGGGCGAAGAGGAAGTGGAGGCGCTGCCAGAAGCGACACCAGTGTCGAGAACCACGTCCTCCTCGGCCAATCTGGGGCTATCACCATAGCCGGGTCTCTCTCCAGTCTGATCCGACGCAACACCAGAGGAAGTAAGGATATCGGCGGGAACACATAGATTAGCTCGAATTGGTCCCAAGGAGCCACCAGAGCATCCACTGCCACAGCGTTCGAGTCCTTGTACCTGGACATGAACGTCGGTAACTTGGCATTGAACCTGGATGCCATCAAAACCACTTGGGGAGTTCCCCAACGGGAGCACAGCAGTGCAAACATTTTCGGGTGAAGACTCCATTCTCCGGGATCCATCTTTTCGCGACTGAGGAAGTCCGCTGTGATATTCTGAACTCCTGGAATGTGAATCGCAGAGATGGCTGGCACTCTGGCCTCGGCCCATACCAGAATTCGAGACACTTCCATCATGAGCTTGAAGCTCCTCGTCCCACCTTGATGGTTGATATACGCGACCGCCGTCGCGTTGTCTGTCTGCACTCGGACTGGTAGACCGCTTAAAGGGACCGTCCAGTGTTGGAGGCAAAGGAAAACTGCCCTCAATTCCAGGATGTTGATCGGCAGGACAGATTCTTCCAACGACCATACTCCCTTAATCCAGAGATCGTTCCAGACAGCCCCCCAGCCCGTGAGGCTGGCATCGGTGGTTATGATCGACCACCTCGGAGGAAGGAAGGACTTCCCCGGGGATAACGCTTCCGGATGTAACCACCATTCTAGAGACTCTCTCACCCTGTGGGAGATGATGACACTGCAATCTAGTGAAAACTGCGATCGATCCCAACGGTTCAAGATGAACATTTGGAGAGCCCTGGAATGGAATTGGGCAAACGGAATTTCTTCCATTGACGCCACCATCAAACCCAGAAGGCGCATACACCTTCGAAGGGACATTGCTGTCGCAGACTTCATGACCTGTACATGACGAAGAAGACTCGCTTGCTTGTCTGGAGGCAGAGACACCACTGCTCGTATCGTGTCGAAATGCATTCCCAAAAACAGGATTGACTGCGACGGTTCCAGAGACGACTTCTCCCAATTGACCAGCCACCCGAAGTCCTCCAGGAGCTGAAGGGATAGATTGCGAGCCGTCACCGCCTCCTCCTTTGAGGACGCCACAATCAAAAGGTCGTCCAGATAGGGAAGAATCGTAACCCCCTGTCTTCGCAGAATCGCCATAAGAGGAGCCAGAATTTTTGTAAAAACTCTGGGTGCTGAGGCCAACCCGAATGGCAGAGCCACAAACTGGTAATGGTCCTGGCCTATGGCAAAACGAAGGACGCGTTGGTGGGCCCTTCCGATGGGGACATGCAAATAAGCGTCACGAATGTCGATTGACACCAAAAAATCGTTCTGCGACAAGGCCGCCACAACGGAGCGAAGTGACCCCATGCGGAATTTCCGGGAGCGGACATGCCGATTCAATCTTTTGAGATCTAGAACAGGGCGAAATTTGTCCTCCTTCTTGGGGACCACAAAGAGGTTGGAATAAAACCCTCTTCCCCGGTCCTCCGGTGGAACTGGTACCACCACACCCTTCTGTAGAAGGGAATCGACCTCCCGCAGTAGAGTGGCATATAGCTCGGGCTCTGACGGAATGCGGGATTGGCAAAAACTGTCCGGGGGTCGAGAAAGAAACTCTATGAAATAGCCTGCCGACACAACCCGCGTCACCCAGATGTCCGACACGCGGGAAGCCCAAATCGGTTCGAATTGGAGCAGGCGACCTCCCTCTCGAGAGCCCTCGAGTGAGGCCCTGGCGTCAGTCCGCCTTAGCGGGCTTTTTGTCAGCTTCCCGCTTGTCTTGGCGGAAGCTCTGTTTCCAGGAAGTGCGGGATTTCTGAACATTCTTTTTTCCCGAAAAAGAGGGACGCCCCGATCCCCAAGAGGGCTGACTGGCACTATGCCTGCCAGCCGCAGAAGACACAGCTCTTCGCTGTGGTAAAGCCATTTCTTTTGCCTTTGCCTTGGCAATCAGCTCCGTGAGGTCAGATCCAAATAGCTGACCACCCTTGTAAGCTAAAGAAAGCAAACCTTGCTTAGAAACCGCGTCTCCGGTCCACTGTCTAAGCCACAGAGCTCTCCTGACTGTGATCGCCGAGGATTGTGCCCTGGACAGAAGTGAGGCAGTATCCAAACCTGCATCACTGCCATATCGTGCTGCATCCTCCAATGACTTGAAAAGCCCCTCTACCTCGGATAGTGGGGATCCATCTTGCCACGCCGTCCGTAGACGGTCTAACCAGCTCAGAGAAGCTTTACAAGCACACATGGATCCTAGCACTGCTCTGAATCCATGACCCGCGGCCTCGTAAATGGATTTCGCTGCCATCTCCGTTTTTCTGTCCAGTGGATCCTGCAGACTCGCCTTCCCTTTAACAGGAAGCAATGAGGATTTGCTAAGCTGGGATAAAGGGACATCCACTTCAGGAGAAGGAATCCAATTATCAATCAACTCCGTCGTACACAGATATAGTGTCTCAAAAAACCGTGTCCCCTGAAAACGTTTATCTGGACACAGGCGTTCCTTCTCCACTGCCTCATTAAGTTCGTCCAGAGATGGTAAGGCTGATCGCGACCTATGCGACTCCTGAAACATCCGGGCCGACTTACCAGGACGTCTAGTTACCTCCTCCGGAAACTGTAACACCTCCCTCATGGCTCCAATAAAAGCCTCTGTACGGCTCAAAAGAGAGGCAGAGTGTCCCTGCCGATCCTCCTTATCCGAATCGGACACCTCCCCATTCGAGCTTGAAGGGGAACCCTCCATGCCCGAAATCTCTGTGTCGCTAAGCGGGGAAGAAGGCATCGGCCTGTGTCGCTTCCTACCATGAGAGGATCTAGCTGACACCCAATAACCTAGAAGGTCAGAAAGGCCATTAATAGAACGAGTGAGGGCCTCCATTTTGTCATCACTGACACCTCCGACCGCTACGCTTGATGCCGTCGAGGTCTGTGTGTCAGATACGCGAAACTGATCCTGTAGCGGATCTGGGAGACGGTCCGCACCTCCTGGACCCTGATCCGACATGCCCTCACACAGTATATTGCAGGTCAAAAACCTGTCAGCAACTAGAACAGTGTGGTTTTCAAAGGCAAAATGTACGCTGAAGGGTTAAGCTCTTAAAGAGAGAGCTACCCCAGCTGTCTCCCAATAAAGGGTTAACCGCCAAAGAAGGGGTTAATGTCGCAGACTCCCCACAACCCTTGTATAATGAAAGGGTGTGCGAGCCCCAGGTGCCTCTTATGAGGTAACAGCTGCAGGACAGAGTTTCAGAGGTATGCCACACTAAACAAGAACGCCAACGAGATTGCTAACATATTGCGCTGAATTGTACATCGCAATGACCGCCAAAGTTGCTAAGGAGATCGTTAACCACTTATGCGTCGTCAATGAGATCACCACTGTGGCAGCTACTAGCGACATTAAAGACGATCACAAAAAACAAACGATCGCAAAATTAAGCGACGCTATTGTTATCGCAGCGGGAGCGTTCCGTGTGACAGTACCTCCTGCGCTGTGGGTGTGAGGGGGTCAAGCTTCTGCCCTGACAGGTAGAAGCGACTCACCCAGCTGGCCGCGGTGTAGTGTCTTCCTTTCGGTCGGTCGGGGGGAGCGGAGAGTGAGGAGCCCGAGAAGGCCTTCAGTAATGGCCGCCGCGCTAGAGGAGAGAGACCGGAAGAGAAAAAGGCAGGGAAGCCACGCCCCCCGCCGGTTTAAAAAAAAAGCGCGCGACTCACTCCGCTCCCGCTCCCATGTCCTGCAGGTATCCACCTGCGGACAAAAGTACACAATCACCACGCATGAATACATGTAGCAGCGGCTGCCGCAGCGGCCGTTGAAGCACTCAAAACACATTAAAATGTGGAGTACTCACCCAGCTGAGCGCCACAGGGACCCCTTAGAGATTTGTGGCGCTGTGCCCGTAGCTTCCCCCCAGGGCGGGGAACGCAGTGACCCCAGAAGCGCGGTTTGCGTCCCCGCCAGGGAAGCAATCCTCATCCCCCAGGGCCGGCAGGGTTCTGCAGGGACCACCTTACAGGGTAATACAGATCCGCCAAGGGAGAGGTGGGGGTCCAGCAGCGCTGAGACCCCTGAGACCTCTAGACCACTGGCGGTCCAAATCTCTGTCCGACTAAAATAAAAAAATCTTCTGAGGAGCTGCTTCCAGCAGCGACTATCCTCTGTGACCTCAAATTTTAGACTGGAGAGCTGGAGTAGGAGGAGCCCTATATGCTGGAGGGGCCGGTCAACACTTTTTTAATCTGAGGTGTTTCTATCCTATGTGGGCTCCGCCTACCCACTAGTAATGACTAGTGTGTCTCCCTTCCTTCATCTGCTGCTGAAAAAGAGATTGTAAGTGCTGCATGCCTTGCCTACAAAACCGGCCACCACTGATGGACTGTAGCAGTGGCCGGTAACCTAGGTAACAAACAGTAAAGAATAAAATTAAAAATCTCTTGACAACAAAAAGAATTTTTAATAACAAGTCAATGACAAAGTGGCTTGTTTTTTTCCAAAGCACTTTGAAAGTTTACCCATGTAATAAAAGGAGAATGGCCCATTAAAGTCACAAGATCTCAGCATGACATGCAATATTTTACATTTTGACAGAAAGGGCTGCCATGGAGGATCGTGGGATCAAACGTAGCAAGAAAGGATCCCACAATCCAGATGTTCAGACCCAACTCCTGCTGTACAGTTGCGTCTTTCAGAAGACGCTTAGGCACAGTTAATACATTTAGTGAATTTCAATGCCAGTGTATTTGGAAGAAGCCGTCAAATTGTACGGAGACCCCCCAATGCACTTCTAGCCGAATCTGCACACGGCTTCTAGAACAGATTTCTCATGACTGGCAACAGATCATTTTTATAAGGAACCAATCAACGATACAGCCATACCACTAGCTCCATATGTAATAACGTGCTGATCGCTTTTGAGAGGAATTCTTACTGTATGAATGGGATAAACATGGGATTAGACCATCATTTGGCTTCCACAGATCTATTTACAGTTTTTCTTTCTGGTTTATAGGAAAAAAAAACAATTTTCATATTTTTTACAAGTATCTTTTTTAACATTTTAATATACAAAGTTTTTTTTTTAAAGGGAATTGTAGTTGTTGCCCTCCATATAACGCGCCTGCGCATTGCAATCTGCGGGCAAAGCATACTGCGCGTGCGCAATTCAAGATTGCAATGCACAGGCGCGTTATATATACAATTCCCAGAAATAATGGAGACAGCGGCGAACATGTTAAGGCAAGTACCCAAAACACCGCCCATCTGACCTGACTGCCATCATTTAAATATCCCGCCAATTTAGGGTGACAGATTCCCTTTAAAAAAAAGCACATATTTCCGAATAACTTACAGACAATATTTGACTGTAGCAGAAAAACTGAAAGAGGATAAAATTGCAACATTTTTGCCATTTTTTCCATCAATATGGCTTTGTGAGGGGCTTGTTTTTTTGTGGGATGAGTTGTACTTTTGAACGACACCATTAGTCTTACCATATCGTGTACTGGAACACAGAAAAAAAATTTGATGTGGTGACATTGCAAAAAAAAAAGTGCAATTCCACAATGGTTTTTTTTATTTTACCATGTTCACCAAATAGTAAAACTGACCTGCCATTATGATTCTCCACATCATTACGATTTAATAGACACCAAATAAGTCTAGGTTCTTTTTTTATTTAAGTGGTAAAAAAAAATTCCAAAATTTGTAAAAAAAAAGGCGCAATTTTCCAAGACCTGTAGCGTCTAAATTTTCTGGGATCTGGGGCTGGGTGAGGGCTTATTTTTTGCATGCCGAGCTGATGTTTTTATTGATACCATTTGGGTGCAGATATGATCTTTTGATCACGGTATTGCATTTTATTGAAATGTTGCAGCAACCAAAAAAACAATTGTGGCGTTTTGATTTTTTTTTATCATTATGCAGTTTACTGATCGGATTAATTCTTTTTATATTTTGATAGATCTGGCGTTTCTGAAAGCGGCAATGCCAAAAATGTTAATTTCCCTTGGGGAAAAAGGGGGTGATTTGAACTTTTTTATTTTAATATTTTTTAAAACTTTTTTTTTTTACTGGCTTCAATATTCTCCATGGGAGACTTGAAACTGCGATCTTCTGATCGCTTGTGTTACACATAAGTAGCAGAAATGCTCGTCTGATATGAATGCTGGCCACTGGGCGGTGCTCATAGCAGATTGGTAATGACATACACAGAGGTATCCTGCAGACTCCGGGATGTCATGCCAACCCATCGGCGCCCTGCGATCATGTGACAAGGTGCGGGCATGTTAAATGCCAATGTCAGAAATTGACTGAGGCATGTTAACAACCATGGGTGGATCGTGATACCACCCGTGGCTGTTAGGAGCACATGACAGCTGATCCGATCAGCTGTCATGTGCCTGAAAACATGTGGGCTCAGAGTCGGAGCCTGCATCAAAGAGGGAGAGGCAACCTATGATGAACCTATACATCATAGGTCGTAAAGGGGTTAAAATTGCAGATGTATAAACAGGAATCTGCCACCAGGGTTTTGCTATCTAATATGGGAGCAGCATAAGGTAGGAGTATAGACTCTGATTCCAGGGATGTGTTACTTACTGGGCTCCTTGATGTAGTTTCTATAAAATCACCGTTTTCTTGGCTGCAGATCTACAAGTTGCTGAGCTCCGTATAATTCCATCACTGATTGGCAGCTTTCTGTGTACACTGTGCATAGTCAGAAATCTGCTAATCAGTGATGTGGGGGGAGTGGTTACACAGAGCACGAGGACTACAAGGTTGAAAACAACTAGTCCTCTAGTGATAATCTCCTGCTGATAACACAGTAATTTTCTTGAAAGTAAAAGAAGCAGCCCAGTTAGTGACACATCTATGGATTAAGGCTGGTTTCACATTTGCGTCTGCGCGCCCTGCGTTTCATCCGCATTGATCCGCATGCATCATGCATATCTATCTTTAACATGATGTACACATGGACATGCGTTAACATACGTTTGTGTACGCATGCGTCGTTTCGAGGTGTGCGGCGGGGTCCGGCGAACGCAACATGTTGCATTTTTAGAAGCGTCAAAAATCCGTCAAATATGCGCAGTCATGTGCATGCAGAGGAGTGTGTAAAAATAACGCATTACTATCTATAGGAACGCAAGCGTACGCAACAGACTGAAAAGATACATGAACTGGTTTGCCACACCCAAAACAAAGCTGTATTATCAAAGAGGGTGTGGGCACTGGAAAACCAGTACTCTCTTGTCTCTGGAACTGATCAGAGCTGCTCTGAAGACTGCTTTGTTGAAGACTCTGGATTTCACTGAGGATGTGAGTATATACAAGCTCTGAAAATGTCTGTCTCTCTCACTGCAGTCTGTACTCACTTCTGTTTCTCTTTCAGACTTCTTCAAAGAAGTCCTCAAGCGAACAGCAGAATTCCTCCCACAGTGGACAGGAGAGTCATGAAGTGAGTACCGTACATTTGCTACTGATTGGTAAGTATTGATTGTCAATATGACACGTGGTAAAATCACATTTTATCTTTACAGGACAGTTCCAGTGCGGCACAGCAGGAGCAAACTCAGGCCCAAGTTCAGGTGGCAAGACGGCGTGTAGGTATTCTTGAGTGTTATTGTGGAATATTAATGTTTTTCTTTGATTTCTAGGTTCCACAGCATGAAGTAAACATCGATAACGACCTCCTCATCACCCTTGTGCAGGAGCGAGTTCCGTTGTGGGACACCCCGGATCAACAGCACTCGGACACTGTGGTCATTCGGCGGCTATGGGATGAAGTGGCCAGAGCGCTGTTTGATGACTGGGACAGAGCCACGCCACAAGTCAGAAAGGCTTTTTGTAAGTATTTCAATGTGGTGTGACGCGGCAGTGAACCTGTGTTACATTGCTTTACAATTTTTTTTTTCCACAGTGAAGTAAGAATCCGTTGGCTTTCGATGAAGGATCACTTCAATAAGGACCTGTGAGATGAGATCCAAGTTCGAAGTGGCGCTGCTTCAAAGATCAGCAAATATAAAAACCATCACCTGCTGTCCTTCCTGAGGCCTGCGGTTTGTCATCGAACGTAAGTATTTTTCTGTTGTATTCCATCTGAATTTTTCTATTCCACAGGATATGTTGGCGCTTTTAAAATGTTTATTTTTTGGTACTAATGTTTTTCATTTCTTTTCCACACAGAACCTGGAGCAGCTCCACCGAACCGAGATCATCCTCGATTGGAGTGGCCCTTCATCGACCAGACAACAAACAGTTCCAGTCATCCAGCAGCACTGCGGCAAGTGGGCCTGCTTTACAGTCTGGAGAACAGGCAGCTGGTCCTTAAGGTCTTCCCCTGTCACAGTCCTCTGCCAATGTTTTTTTTGGGTCTTACCGCCAGCGGCCGAAGACCTGTGACAGGCCACTCATTCACTTAGGCTCGGTCTTCCAGAATGGCCTCAAGGCAGTTGGAGACAGTGGAAAGTGGGTTCGATCATATGGCCACACTATTCCAGGATGTCCACTGACGCCTTGACCACATGGAAGCCGACCTTCAGAGACCGGCACAACATTTTTTTAATGCTATAGAGCGGGGTACGTCGGAACACCTAACGCCCGATCTCCAGCAAACTGTGATGCAGGCCTGCAATGCTGCTTACGTTCAGGCTATGCTGCAGACACGCTTCTTAATGCAGACACCCATGGCATTTCCGGCTGTTCCACAACTAAGCAAATTCACCACGATTCAGAGTCCATCTGCACACCAGTCTGCTGCTGCCACCATGCCGAGTCCATCTGCACACCTGTCTGCTGCCGCCACCATGCCGAATACAGCTGCACACCTGTCTACTGCCACCACCATGGCAAGTCCAGCTGCCACACTGTCTGCTGCCGCCACCATGCCGAGTACAGCTGCACACCAGGTTACCGTCACCCCCATGACGAGTACAGATGCACAACCTTCTTCCTCCACCACCATGCCTAGTCCTGCTGGACACCATGCTCTTGCCACCACTCCCACTCTCCCAAAGAAAAAAAAGAGCAAACAGCTGCCCGGTACCAGTAAGACTAGGGGCAGCAAACGTACCCCCAAAACTGTCGTACCACCTCCACCCTCACCTTCCAATCTATTTTTTCTAGTTTGTCTCTCCATAGTGTGTCTACTCCCATCCCTGACCTCGGAGACCCCACGCATTTTGTAGTCCCATCCCCAGGAACCCCTTCATTATCCACACATGGTAGAATGTCATCCAAGCTCCACACCCCCCAGGTCCATATGTCACCATCTTACAATCCCCAAGTTACATTTTTCTTTTTTGTTAAATAAAATTTTACTTTTGTTTTCACAATCACTCTTTCTTCTTTGTGTATTTATGCACCGTCGCCGCAAACACACACTTCTGCCCACACTTATGCTCCGTCACCGCAAACACACACTTCTACCCTCACTTATGCACCATCGCCGCAAACACACGCTTATGCACACACTTATGCGCAGTCGCCGAAAACACACACTTGTGTGCATTGTATTGTTGAGGGAACTTAGAACAGGGGTTTAGCTAGAGGTGTTTTATTATTTACAGGAAACATTACAGGTACATTTAAACAAAGGTACATAGCATTACAGGTACAGTTTAGCAAATTACACCATTTGGTCTTGCCATGAAACATGTCCAATGTCAGAAACAAAGTAGGCAGCAAATTTATCCTCATTTGGGCAACTTCCACTGTAGTCCTCAGAGGTTGACATTGGTAACCTGACAATGTGATAGCACAGGTTCATCAAGTTCGAAGTTGGGTTTTTCTTTATCCATGATGTAGTTGTGCAGAACAATGCAAGCTTTTACAACCTCATCAATGGTCTCAATTTTTAGACTGATGGGTGTCCCCAAAATGTGCCATTTTGATGCCAGAAAACCAAAGGCACACTCCACAGTTCTTTGTGTCCTTGGCAGTCGGTAGTTAAAAATCCGTTTGGTGTGATTCAAGTCCCTACTTTAATACGGTTTTATGAGGTTGGCACACATTTGAAAGGCCTCATCCCCAACAACAACAAAAGGCATTGGCGTTCCTTTAGTGCTGGTTAGAGGTCGTGGCTGTGGAAAATTAAATTCATTACGATACAAACGTCAGCCCATGGAAGAGTTTTTAAAAGTTTGTGAGTCATTTCCTCGTCCAAATGAGCCAATGTCCACGGCAACAAATCTACAGTCAGCATCTGCAATAGTCATTAGCACAATAGAAAAATATTTCTTGTAATTGAAGTACTCGGATCCAGTTCCAGCAAGTTTCCTAATTCGAATGTGTTTGCCGTCCACAGCCCCCAAACAGTGAGGAAAATTAAAATTTTCCAGGAATTTAGATGCATTTTGCAGTCACAGTTCAGTTGTGGGTTGGGGAGGAATTCCTCACGCAGAACTTCACATATTGCACAACATGTTTCTCCAACAATCCTAGAGAGCGTGGACACTCCAAGCCTGAATTGGAAATGTAAAGATGATAAGGTCTCTCTGGAAGCCAGGAATGTGGGGAACATAAAATGAGAAACAAAAATCAGTACATTGCTTAGGATGTTAAGGCTGGGTCTCACATAGCGATACACCAGCGATCCCGACAACGATCAGGATCGCTGGTGTGTCGCTACATTATCGCTGCTGAGCTGCCAAACAGGCAGCTCAGGGCAGCGATCAGCACAAGGACACTGCGGGTAAACATCGCTAGTTACCCGCAGTGTACCTTGGATAGCAGCACCCTGATGCAGGGAGCTGGTAACCAAGGTACACATCGGGTTTCCAGGCGCTGTGCGGTGCCCGGAAACCCGCTGTGTACCTTGGTTACCAGCTCCCTGCATCAGGGCGCTGGTATCCAAGGTACACAGTGGGTTTCTAGGCACAGCCCCGCGCCTGGAAACCCGCTGTGTACCTTGGTTACCAGCGGATCGCTGGTCTCCCGCCTGTCACACGCAGCGATGCGTGCCTGTCAGCGGGAGACCAGCGATCAAAAAAATGTCCAGACATTTCAGCAACGATCAGCGATACCCGGCAGGGGGGCTGATCGTCGCTGAATGTCACACACAGCGATATCGCTGGTGAGCTCGCTGCTGCATCACAAAACTAGTGACTCAGCACCGATCTCGCTAGCGATATCGCTATGTGAGACGGGGGCTTTAGGGTTAAGGTAAAGGTTAGGGTTATGGTTATTAGTGACAGGAGTTTCTTTTTCAACATTACGTAACTCAGGGTGACCAACAGACGCTCCTCAGCAGGAATGGATCGACGTAGCTGTGTGTCTTGCCTGGTGATGGATCCTTGAACACGTTGCAGCAACTCATCGACCCATCTGTTGTGACATCCTCGAGCAGTTGAAAAACTTCTGAGGGTTTGCACGCAGCTCTGTGTACAAGGAGTGGTAGGCTCCACGGCTCTCTCTGACGTCAACAATGGGGTGTTGCCAGTAGAGACGCCAACGTCTTCTCCGTCTTTCTCTTTTTCTTTCTTCATAACAAGCAACAGCAAACGCATAAGCCAAGTTCAAATCAAAATCCAGATTATGATATAAGCTCTCCATGCGAAGATCCATCTTGCAGCTGGATACAACAGCAAAAGATAAGGATTTCATCTGTACAAGGGTGTATATATACAGAATTTCCATGACACACGCACATTGGACGTGGCTTGTGTCTAGGAAATTCTGTAACAACATCCGAACGCATGCACATAAAAAACGCAAACGCATGTCAAAACGTATGCAAACGCTGCATTTTTTTAGGCGGATGATGTGGATAAAAAACACAGCGTTTGCAAGCAATTTGACATGCGTTTGCACATGCAGATGAAACACAAAGCGCATATACGCAGATGTGAACTTAGCCTAAACCGCAAAAAACTGCTGATGATTCCCTGTAAAGCAAACTACACAAAACTCAACTCTGAAACCCCTATCATTCCAGCGCCAACGCTTCTGTGCTTCCCCGCCAATGGCCTCAGCAGTACTGTCAGTAAGAACAGCACATGGTTATCACAGCCAGTAACTGGAATAACAGGGTAAAGATTGAAGAATAACGCGTTGTACGTATTTTTAGTTTTTTTTTTACATTTGATGCTATTTTTTTTTCTTTAATTCTTGGATAACCCTATTAAAATCTTGGGTTAATTAGCGAAAAATTAGTTTACTCAGTCTCCCACTTCATTATTCTGTATAACCTAAGAAACAACAATAAAAAGCAGTCCCTGTAAATGATACATTTTCCTATTTTCTGGGTGAATTCTTCATGATGACCCAGACAGAAGTCTTATGGTGTGCCCACCGAAAAGAGATCCCGCCGTGCCATCAGTCACAATGCATAAGAGCTAGAATTGGTTGTTTGACTTTACCTCAAACGTGACTGGATCTGTGTTTTCATTGCAGATAATGAATGATATTTAAGTGGTGTGGAAAGTAAGCTGGGGATTGCGGTAATGGCACTTGTCAGTGTGATCTCATTGTCTTTCCTCTGCTGTACTGCTTGTCTGGGCACTTTCATCAGCATATTTAATTCTGACTTGAAACGCGTTACATATGCAGCCGTTCTAGGGACGTGGGCTCATTTACCAGCAGTTATCCTACTTACAGCCAGTAATACGGTTGTGCTCATGATTATTTTACAATGTAATGCGCTTGTTTGTGCAGCCTGTAATTGATAAATATCACACACCGTCTTTATGTCCCGGTAGTACAGATCCTTTCGGTAGAGATGCGGAACAGGACCTGACAAGGTGTACATACAACAGCCGACAAGGTGACATTCAACAAGATCTTTAGACCTGTCAAAACACCTCAACGGTCTTGGGAATGGCAGGCGGCGACCATTGTTCTAGTAGGAAATGCAGTTTATATACAGTGTGCTCAACGCCGGCAATAAACAAGACGAATGGGCATCCTAATGGCGAGTCGGGGAAAATAGCTGTCAGCAATACCATCGTTTGGATGAGAGGTATCTGATTTCATGACCAGTTTAACTAGACAGGAAAACACATCAGTATGTAGCTTTAATTATCTGTTGGAAAGGCAGTAGGATGGATTAGAACTGTGATACAGTTTTCAACAAATAATGCCGCGGGATGAAGATATGAATAAAGGGACATCTACAAATCAGAGGCTTAGGGTCTAGCTCCGTGGATCCAAAGCAAAATCTGTTACATGGACCCCTCTTACCATGTGCCATTTACAAGGCTGGAATCTTATGTGACAGATGGTCTTAGGGGTCCTACTTGGGCACTAGGGCCCAGGCTTGATTGCTACTATTGAACCTGGATCTCACAGTCAAAAATGTTGTAAACTGAAATGTTCTCATAAGTGTACAATGAATGGCTAAGGATCGAGCTTTATGTTAAAAAGGTTCATGTTTGGATATCATTTTTTTACAGTCTTATAATTGCTTTAATTCAGCCGACAAAATTATGGCCATGATTCATGATATGCATTTTTTTAACCACTTAATGACCCTAGCTTTTTTCGGTTTTGCGTTTTTCGCTCCCCTTCTTCCCAGAGCCATAACTTTTTTATTTTTCCGTCAATATGGCCATGTGAGGGCTTTTTTTTTGCAGGACGAGTTGTACTTTTCAACGACATCATTGGTTTTAGCGTGTCGTGTACTCAAAAATGGGAAAAAATTCCAAGTGCTGTGAAATTGCCAAAAAAGTGCAATCCCACACTTGTTTTTTTGTTTGGCTTTTTTGATAGGTTCACTAAATCCTAAAACTGACCTGCCATTATGATTCTTCAGGTCATTACGAGTTCATAGACTCCAAACAAGTCTAGATTCTTTTGTATCTAATGGGTGAAAAAAATTCCAAAGTTTGCTAAAAAATAAAAAAAAAATTGCGCCATTTTTTGATACCCGTAGTGTTTTCATTTTTCGTGATCTGGGGTCGGGTGAGGGCTTATTTTTTGAGTGCCAAGCTGACTTTTTAAGGATTCCAGTTATGTGCAGATACAATCTTTTGATTGCCTATTATTGCATTTCAATGCAATGTCGAGGCGACCGAAAAAACGTAATTCTGGCATTTCGATTTTTTTTCTGCTACGCTGTTTAGCGATCGGGTTAATCTGTTTTTTATTGATAGATCGGGCGATTCTGAACGCGGCGATACCAAATATGTGTATGTGTGATTTTTTTTCAATTGTTTTATTTTGAATGCTTACGTTTATTGTACTTGTATAATATTGCCCCTTTTCACATGTAAAGCGCCATGGAATAAATGGCGCTATAAAAATGTATAATAATAATAATAATGTAGCAGAATTACAGCATTGCTATGAGCGCCAACCACCAGGTGGCGCTCATAGCAATACCTCATCAACAATATAGAGGTCTCTGAGACCTCAGGTTGTTATGGCAAAGCATCGCTGACGCCGATCACGTGACGGGGGTCCAGCGATGTGTGTATTTCGGCCTGGTGGCCGGAAGCGTTGGTTAAAACATGCTATCAGTGTTTGACAGCGGGATTTAACTAGTTACTAGGCGGGGTGGATCGCCATTCCACCTGCGCTTAGTGCGGGCACATGTCAGCTGTTCAAAACAGCTGACATGTCCCGGCTTTGATGTGGGCTCACTGCCGGAGCCCTCATCAAAGCGGGGATCTGACCTGGACGTACTATTCCGTCCAAGCTCAGAAAGGGGTTAAGTCATTCTTTTTGTGTTTTTACACCAAATTCCTCAAAAATGCACACAATGGCCCTAATTCATCGAGAAGTGAACAACTCAGTCGGTGCCTGGAGTAAGATTTTTGGAGAAGAGAAAGCTGCTGCTTGTCATCAATTAGATTGTGAATGTTAGTTTCCAATTGAAAAAAAAAAAGGTACAGGAAAAAACCTAGGCTACTGGAGAATAATTGAGCAAATATTGCTACATTTGGAAAGATCCTGAATGATAAATTCACCAAAAACATCTGGATATTGAATAATATGCTCATATTGTGGAGCAAACATAAAAAATTGCAAAAACAGATGCAAACATGAAATTGACTCCTGCAGAAAAAAAAAAAAAAACACTACAAAAAAAAAAGGGACACACAATTACCGTAAGTTAGCTTGTCAGACTTTGGAGGTGTTTTTATTTATGTGATTTTTTTTTTTACAGTCTACAGTAAAATATGGAAATGTCTACATTTGGCTTCACAGCTTTTTGGGTTAAAAACATGGTATGTTTTCAGGCTCTCTGATTAATATGTCAAAATATCTCAAAAAACACCCTCACATATTGACAAAGTATAAAAGATTATCAAAATTCAGGTATAAAAATATCTAAACTAAAAAAAAAACAAAAAAAAAACTTTAAACTGCTGAATATGATTTAAGAAGCAAAACAAAAGCCTTGTGCGACCTTATAGTTCAAAGATATGCAGATGCTACGGATTTATTTATTCTGATAGTTTCATGAAATATTTCAAGAGACGACTCAATGTACCCTGTATAGGTATATGAGACATACAGGTGCTTCTCAAAAAATTAGAATATCAAATAGTTATGTTATTTCAGTTCTTCAATACAAACTCATCTACTATATAATTGTCTTATCCCGTCTGTCTGTCTGTCTGTCTAGGAAATCCGCCGTCGCTGATTGGTCTGGCCGCGGCCAATCAGCGACGCAGGGCTAACTCTGCCATGTGGTCATGTGACTCACCAACTGCCCATGATGTACTGAACATGTTTTGTCAGTTACAGTGTCTGATGTACTTCTGTCACGTTTACTGAACACGGGTAATACACAGTGACATGAGGTAATATACAGGTGACATGAGGTAATACACAGTGACATGAGGTAATACACAGGTGACATGAGGTAATACACAGTGACATGAGGTAATACACAGGTGACATGAGGTAATACACAGTGACATGAGGTAATACACAGTGACATGAGGTAATATACAGGTGACATGAGGTAATACACAGTGACATGAGGTAATACACAGGTGACATGAGGTAATACACAGTGACATGAGGTAATACACAGGTGACATGAGGTAATACACAGTGACATGAGGTAATACACAAGTGACATGAGGTAATACACAGTAAAATGAGGTAATGCACAGTAACATGATTTAATACACAGTTATATGAGGTAATACACAGTAATATGAGGTAATACACAGTGACATGAGTTAATACACAGAAACATCAGCGACGCAGGGCAAACTCCGCCCATGTGACTCACCAACTGCCCATGATGTACTGAACATGTTTTGTCAGTCACAGTGTCTGATGTACTTCTGTCACATTTACTGAACACGGGTAATACACAGGTGACATGAGGTAATACACAGTAAAATGAGGTAATATACAGTAACATGAGATAATACACAGTAATATGAGGTAATACACAGTAATATGAGGTAATACACAGGTGACATCTAATACACAGGTAACATCTATATAATTGTCTTATCCGGCAGTGGCCAATCAGCGCCGCGGGATTCCACAAAAAAATGGCGGCCATTAGCGGCTCATCTGCGGGACGGAGGTCAGCGGCGAGGCAACGGGGAGATGACCGGCGCGAGGCGCTCATCTCCCGGCCGCTAGCAGCAGAAGGACCTCGACCGACGGCGCCGCTGACCTCCATGCGGAAGGGAGGACCGGGATACTTCTGCTGTGAGCGCCCGCTCATGTCCCGGGTTCTCGCAGAGGAAGTACCCGCACAGGCAGCGGCACTGACATCCATGCGGCTAGGATGTCAAGAGAGGACCGGGAGCGGTGCTGCGGCTCGGGATACTTCTGCTGCGAGCGCCCGCTCATGTCCCGGGTTCTCGCAGCGGAAGTAGCCGCATAGGCAGCGGCGCTCTCCGATCCTCACAATGCAATTCGATGATTGGTCGTGGTCTTTCACTTGCCACTAAACTTAAACACCGCTGTGTTGATTGGTTGCGGACGCGATTTGGGCGCCACATTTAAATTGCGGCCGCGACCAATCACTGATCTTGCCGCAAACGTTAAACAGTGCTGTGTTGATTGGTCGCGGACGCTGCCCGCGACCAATCACCGATTTGGGCGCCACATTTAAATAGCATCCGCGACAAATCAGCACATTCTTTGTCCCGGCGTGAAAAGGAACAAATCTACAGACAAACCCGCCCCCAAGCCGTCATTCACTGTGGTACACAAAACAAAATACCCCTGGCTGCAGCAGCAAATAGTCGTCATGTCAGCGGAAACAACAGCCGGCTGCAGCCGGGAAAATTACGTGCTAGCTGTGCGTCGTCTGCGATGTTGTCACAAGCACTATTCACAACGTGACGTCATAACAAAATTCATTCGGTGCCCTGGAGAGATACATAGTAACGTTAATTTAAAGTAGTGCACAACCCATTTAAACACTGCTTCACTGCTTAGGCGCGCACGGTCGGCCGCATACATATTCTAGAATACCCGATGCATTAGAATCGGGCCACCATCTAGTATATTATATAGAGTCATTACAAACATAGTGATCTACTTCAAGTGTTTATTTCTGTTAACGTTGATGATTATGGCTTACAGCCAATGAAAACCCAAAAGTCATTATCTCAGTAAATTAGAATACTTTATAACACCAGCTTGAAAAATGATTTTAAAATCCAAAATGTTGGCCTACTGAAACTTATGTTCAGTAAATGCACTCAGTACTTAATCGGGGCTTCTTTTGCATCAATAACTGCATCAATGCAGCGTGTCATGGAGGCGATCAGCCTGTGGCACTGCTGAGGTGTTATGGAAGCCCAGGTTGCTTTGATAGCAGCATTCAGCTTATCTGCATTGTTGGGTCTGGTGTCTCTCATCTACCTCCTGACAATAACTCTATGGGGTTAAGGGCAGGCGAGTTTGCTGGCCAATCAAGAACAGTGATACTGTTGCTTTTAAACCAGGTATTGGTACATTTGGCAGTGTGGACAGGTGCCAAGTCCTGCTGGAGAATTAAATTTCCATCTCCAAAAAGCTTGTCGGCAGAGGGAAGCATGAAGTGCTCTAAAATTTCCTGGTAGACGGCTGCGCTAACTTTGGTCTTGATAAAACACTGTGCACCTACACCAGCAGATGACATGGCTCCCGAAACCATCACTAATTGTGGAAACTTCACAGTAGACCTCAAGCAGCTTGGATTGTGGCCTCTCCACTCTTCCTCCAGACTCTGGGACCTTGATTTCCAAATGAAGTGCAAAATTTGCTTTCATCTGAAAACCACACATTGGATCACTGAGCAACAGTCCAGTTCTTTTTCTCCTTGGCCCAGGTAAGAGGCTTCTGGCATTGTCTATTGGTCATGAGTGGCTTGACACAAGGAATGTGACCCTTGTAACCTATGTCCTGAATACTTGTGTGTGGTGGCTCTTGAAGCAATGACTCCAGCAGCAGTCCACTCCTTGTGAATCTCCCCCAAATTTTCGAATGGCTTTTTCTTAACAATCCTTTCAAGGCTGCGGTTATCCCAGGTTGCTTGTGCACCTTTTTCCACCACACTTTTTCCTTCCACTCAACTTTCCATTAATATGCTTGGATACAGCACTCTGAACAGCCAGCTTCTTTAGCAATGACCCTTTGTGGCTTACCCTCCTTGTGGATTGTGTCAATGACTGCCTTCTGGACATCTGTCAAGTCCGCAGTCTTCCCCATGATTGTGGTGCCTTCTTAAATGCTTACAAAGCCTTTGCAGGTGTTTTCTGTTAATTATTCTAATTTACTGAGATAATGACTTTTAGGTTTTAATTGGCTGTAAACCATAATCATCAACATTAACAGAAATAAACACTTGAAATAGATCACTCTGGTTGTAATGACTCTATATAATATAAGAATTTCGCTTTTTGTGTTGAAGAACTGAAATAAATTAACTTTTTGATGATAGTATAATTTTGTGAGAAGCACCTGTAACTGACATTAACTGTTGATCGTCTTTAATTATGCTAATTGATGCACTCCAATTCTCCCTATCAGAGACACTTGATTCCGCCATTTAGCTCAATGAATCCTACTCGATCCATAAGTACACACAAGTATACTCTCTACAACCTCTTTTATATCTCCAAGCACAGCACTTAACTACGGTATGTTTTTATTAAAATGCGTGTTAAACAATGGCCATGCGATGTAACCTAGGGACGTGCTTACTTCTCGCTTACTTCTCTGATGGCTTCAGTTACCAGTCACGGCTCTATAAATGCAATCCCATTATCAAAAGAATTTCTCTGTGTGGAGCTAGAGGTCACCAAGGCCAGAAAAAAATAACAAGAATAGGTAACCCAAGTCACCAGAAGCTTGCTAAAAGCTTTAATAGATTAGTAGACAAGCTATAAAAAGAGGATGGATGGGCTGAACTGCAGGTTTTGTAGTTGGGCTCTAATCCCACACTTTTTGGCTAACTTGGAAAACACTGAATCCATCTGACCTACAACTATTGTGTCAGTAGGAGACCTGCCAGTATCAGATGGATAGGAACGGCTATTATTCAGATGCCAAAATGATTACACAGCTTTCTTGCCTGGAACTGTCGGACTACATTCCTCGTACAGACTCTTGATCATAATAGGTTAAAGGAAGAGGATCCAATCTCGATGAAAGGTCACAACAAGAGGCTCAGAAATAGAAAGAAATAATGAAGAAAGACCAGATGTTTTCGGCTAGTCGGCATCAAAATAAAAAGTCCTTATTCCACAATGGGGAAAACTTATTAATTTAAAGGGAATTTGTCAGCAGGTTTTTGCCATGTAATCTGAAGACAGCATGCTATAGGGGTTAGAACACAGATTTCTGCAATGCCTCTCTTATAAAACTCTGTGGTTTTGTTAGCTTGCAATGAATGTTTTCGCACCAGGAGGTTATCATTGCTGGACACAGCAGCTCCTGCCTCCTGGTCCAATACCGCCCCTTCCTGTGATGAGCACCTCACTGTCTATGTACATTATACACTGCTCAAAAAATAAAGGGAACACTCTAATACAGTCCAATAAATAAAAACAAAAATGGTGGGGGTGTCTTCTTATCTTGATCTGATGGCGAATGCCAGGTAATAATTGGACCAGCATTTAAATACTTCAATAATTTCATGCTCTTTTGTAGGCAGCCAATCAAATTCTTTGAAAAACACTGCGCATCCCAACACAGAACCAGTTAGAAACTGCTCATTACTTGGCATCGCTTTCTCCACTGACCTTTTGATCTAGTAAGTGTAACTAGAAATAGATATGTTAAAGACAACACATCAAATTCTTATAATCAGGGATGATCGAATAGCTTCAGATAAGAGCTTATCAGAATAGCTATAGTGCTTACTGAATAGCTGCATCGGTAACCTGGATCACTCCCGTTAATCAGCTGTTTGGTGCTGCATGTGTCGCGGCTATGTCAGTCACAATACACAGGCTCTCCATGCATGTATTGTGACTTGTGAAACAGTCGTGACACATGCAGCTGCGACGCCGAACAGCTGATTATCGGGAGCGCTCCAGGTATCCGGGTTATCGATGCAGCTATTTGGTAAGCACTATAGCTTGCTGAATAAGGAGTTATCCGAAGCTATTCGCTCAATTTTTCTTATATATTAGAAATGCCAGTTTTTAGTCATTAATATTTTGTTATATTTCAAGGTCTGTGCGACCATGTACCGCCCATCACAATATATGGGGGCCCCTCAGGAGAGGAACAATCAAAGGAAAAGTATAATAAAAACACATCACCACTTCTGCATTTATCACCCACTCCTAGTTTTGGGGTACAAAAATTGATGTAAAATACTGACCAAATACTGAACGTGTGAATGCGGCCTAAAGCTTACGAAGCCTGAAGCAGTTAAAGGGAACCTGTCAGCAGGATTGTGCACAGTAACCTGCAGACAGTATCAGGTCAGCGCCGTTATACTGAATAAAATGATATCTTGGTTGATGAAATCCGTCTTGTGGTTGTTGTTTAATCTTTATTTTCAGTTTTGAGTTAAGGGTATGCCACACTAAACAACATCGCTAACGGGATCGCTAAAAAACGTCACTATTTAGCGATCCCGTTAGCGATGTTGTTCAGTGCGGCAGCTGCCAGCGACGAGCTTCCTGCTGTGATCTCGCTCGTCGCTGGAATCGTTCCGGACCCTATTTTCTCGTCGGCGCTCCCGCTGGGTAAGTATATATCGCTAGTGTGGCACCTTTTCTTAGCGATTTAGCGGTACTTTTGTACCGCTAAAGTCGTTAAGAAGATCGCTAACGGCGATAGCGTCGTTAACTATATCGCTAAATGTGGCCGCACTTTAGCGATATAGAAACAATCCCGCTAGCGATCGCATTAGTATGCGTCGTTATTGTGATCGCTAGCGGGATTGTTTAGTGTGGCAGTACCTTTAATGATATGCCCGTGCTCCAGGGTGGTCTGTGGGGGGTCTTCATGTGGTGCTCTGATTAGGTATTCATCAGTAAGGCTTCTGACACACTGATCCCTCACTGACCTGCCCTTTAGCTTACATAATGAATATTATATATACATGCTGGGAAAAAAAACCTTCTGCAGGCCGGAGCCAGCCGTGGCACCTGCGCTGCAGCAAATTGCAGATGTAGTGGGTATATAATTAATATGTTTGAGGTTATCCTGATATTCCCCCCCCAAAAAAAATCCATTGGAAACCGGCACCTGCGCAGTAGCAGCTATCAGTGTATATAAAGGTGATCCGATAGCTGCTACTGCGCAGGCGTAGGGGACGCCATTGGCAAATGGAATATTTTTTTTTTTTAATATCAGGATAATCTCAACCATAATAATTATATGCATATTACACATGCGATTATGCTGCAGCGAAGGTGCCACCGCTGGTGCCGGCCTGTAGAAGGTTTTTTTTCCTTTCAGTATGTACCGTATATACTCGTGTATAAGCCGAGATTTTCAGCCCATTTTTTAGGACTGAAAGTCCCCCTCTCGGCTTATACGCGGGTCATATACGGGGGTCGGCGGGGGGGGAGCGGGGATGTCGGATTATACTCACCCCTCCGCCGGCGCGGTCTCTGCAGCCCCCCTGCTTCTCCCACGATCTCCGGCTCCTTCCTGCAGCGGTCACATGGCACCGCTCATTAAAGTCAGCGCCGACCTGACAGTGTCTGTAGATTACTGGGCACAATCCTGCGCACAGGTTCCCTTTAAAGAAAGTCACAAAAGACTGAACATATGCACAGCATGTTCTTTTGACATTGCCTTGCATATGTTCATTATTTTTCAGATTTATTGAGCGCTTTTTCAAGTGGGATCCCGGTGGAAGCTGCTTTAAAAAAAAGCTTTGTGCACATACTTTTAGTCTGAGAGAGATTCTCAGGAACAGAAAAAAAAAAAGGAAATATCTCAAATAAAATTCCTAAATACCTTTAATTAAAAATTCTAGTTAAAAATACTAAATTTTGACTAAGAAGGTACAGAACATTAAAATGGCCCAGATCTTCTTAGGCTACGTTCCCACAATCAGGAAGTAGCAGCGCTTTGGACACCGTGTATTTTCGCTCCATCTTAAACAGTGTGTTCTAATCACACCGGTATATCCGTATGTGTTCACTGAACCGTGCCGATTTACTGCACGCAATACATATCTACTGTGGAAATTTGACATGTTGCGGCTCGTAAACCTGCGCTGCGGGTGAGTTTAGGTGGCATCAAATAGAAGCACAGTGGGCAGGGGATTTCTACAAAACCCATCCACTGTGCTTGTACTGTACAACTGAACTTTTCCACACAATTTTGGTCATTTTTGTACTTTTTTTTTTAATTGTGGTAAAACGGCAACCTTTATTTAAAACTGCCATAGTTTTGCTGCAATTAAGAAAATCTCGTCAAGAAAATGCAACAAACCATGAAAAAAAGAAAATCGTCTATGTAGGAGAAATATTCCTTTCCAAATTGAAATATGTGTACGGTTATTATCAATTATCTCCAAAAATAAAAGCTGTTCTACTATAACGTAGAAGGGTGCATAAAGGGAATGTAAAAGAAAAAAAAAAGAAAAAATTTCACCCAGAATCATTTAAAATGATTATTTTTCATAAAGAAACACACTCGTCAATGGCTTAGAGAAACAATTTGCTGCAATGATATAGGCAGTCAGTCGGAGCAGCGTGAGGCAACCGGTCTAGTGCGAGTCAAGTGCATTCAAAGCATAGAGAAATCCCCCACTAATGGACACAATGGCTGCAATAATTAGGCCGTGAAAGGCCATGCTTAGCGGCGCTCGTGTTATTACATGAGAACAAATCATTCCGTTTACACTTTCAAGGCTTTCACATCATTAATTACAAAGGCAGATTTTTTTAAACCGTACTCTTAAAAGGCTGGTTAACTAATTAAATTAGCAGCTTCTAGTAATTTATTAGCCAAGTTCACTCAAACTATACAAATGTGCAGTGCGCTGAAAATATTTGGCCACAGTCATTACACTTTACATGAATAAAAAAAAAAAGATATTCTAAAAAGAAAAGACAAAAATAAGATCAAATTATTGGACAGCGATGAAAACAATAAATAAAGGGGTCTTTTAGGAATTAGAGTAAAGGGTCTAATTCGAATTTGAGTAGGTTGCAATACAAGACATGGGCCAGGGTGGCGCTGTTTCTCAAAAAAAAAAGTTCTCCGCTTTCTTTAGGGTGCCCATACACCAAGTCGTGAAAAACGCACACTGTTTGTTGCTGATGACTTAACAGTAATCTATTCTATTATTTCTAAACACTGTTTTTCAGTGATTACTTACTGCACCCACACACACAAATGATACACCATTTGAAAGGTAAACTTGCCCCCTTCAGCAAGAAAATAGCCAAACAAACCACATATCCACGATTTGATCACAAAATACAGTTTAAACATTAATTTTTATAAACCTGCAGTAAGAAAAATGACCTGCAGGTGGCACCACACTACCCCAAAGAACACTGCCACAAAGCTGCTTACAGACATCACAAATAAATCCAAACATTTGCCTTGGGGTCTTTCCAGCTTGCCCAAGTGCTTGCCCAGCCTATTTTAGCCAAATTGGAAGATTGCACACTTCACTGCAGGTGAGGCACATATGCAAACACATTTGTAAACATGCACTGCCTATTGAATTGCACACTTGCTCCGTTCATACTCCACCCACACAAACACTTGAAAGGTCAAATGACCTGCAGGTGGCAGCAAACTACCCCAAAGCACACTACCACAAAGCTGCTTACAGACATCACAAACAAATCCAAACATTTGCCTTGGGGTCTTTCCAGCTTGCCCAAGTGCTTGCCCAGCCTATTTCAGGCACATTGGAGGATTGCACACTTCACTGTAGGTGAGGCACATATGCAAACACATTTGTATACATGCACTGCTTTTTCGCTGATTACTTTGCCCCACACACAAATGATACACCATTTGAAAGGTAAACTTGCCTCCTTTAGCAAGAAAAGGGCCAAACAAACCACACATCCACGATTTTATCACTAAATACAGTTTAAACATTTATTTTTATAAACGTACAGAAAGACACAATGACCTGCAGGTGGCACCTCAACCGGAAGACATTTTTTGGCCTCTACTTATCAAACCAATTTATTGTATTACCAATCTACATATATACACTGTGTTCATCATCTCATGAAATTCATTTACATTTGATCAGCTTACTTTCTCTGAAATTGACTGCGCCCCCAACAACCAATGTGCGAAAATTTCACACGGGCCAAGCTAGTCTGCATAATAATGCAACTTTACTACAAACAAGATACGGGTACGAAGGCTAACGGCCTCCATACACATTAGGCTTCTGTTGGCTGAACCCGCCGATATCAACAGATTTGGAAGACTTTTTAAAGTGTATGGTGGCATCAGCAGAGTGATGGTCGGGAGAGCTGTTGAACGCGCATATCTGATTTCGGACTGCCGACTCCATTGTTCTCCCTCAGTTAAGCTGCCGGCTGACTTGTCAATTGGTCTCTTAGAGATCACAGGAGCACTCAGCAGAACGCGCGCTCCTGTGAGATAGCTGACGGATGAACGATCGGCTGGCGGCCATCTAATGTGGATGGCCAGCCTAAGGCTATGCTCCTACGATGAGTATTTGATGAGTTTTTGATGTTGCACATTTTCTGCTGCGTAAATAAAGCACAGTGGGAATGAGATTTCTATAAATCCCGTCGGCTTTGCAAAAACTGCAAGATGCTGCGTTTTTGACTCACTAATAACTTCATTGTGGGAATTTAATCTCAGCCATTGTTCAGATAGTCTTTGGAAAATTGCTTCAGAAAATGCTCCTTTTTTTTTTTTTTTTTAGAAGATTTTGAAGAGTTTTTCTTTTCTTAATCTTTTTTACATGTGTAAAAAGCACCAAAAAAGGCCCAATTCTGCAGCATCTTTAGACGCACAGAGTGCATGAGTTTTAATGAAATATCCACTTTGCTTGGACCGCTAACCCCTACACACCCATTTTCACTTTTGCATTTGTTTTTCGCTGCCTTCTTCCCAGACCCATAACATTTTATTTTCTGTCAATAAGGCCATGTGAGGGCTTTTTTTTGCGGGACGAGTTGTACTTTTGAACGACACCATTGGTTTTACCATATCATGTACTGGAAAATAGGGAAAAAAATCCAAGTGCGGTGAAATTGCCATAAAAGTGCAATCCCACAACTGTTTTTTGGGTTCTTTTTATTCACCATGTTCACCAAATGCTAAAACTGACCTGCCATTGTGATTTTCCAGGTTATTACGAGTTCGTAGATACCAAATATGCATAGATTGTTTTTTATTTAAGTAGTTATTAAAAAAAAAAATTGTGTCATTTTCCGAGACCTGTAGCTCTCCATTTTTCGTTATCTGGATGAAGGTTTTTTTTTTTGCGTGCCAAGCTTATGTTTTTATTGATGCCATTTTGGTATGGATACGATTTTTGATCGCCCGTTATAACATTTTAATGCAATGTTGTGGTGCCCAAAAAAGGCAATTCTGGTGTTTTGACTTTTTCGCTACGCCATTTACCAATCGGATTAATTCTTTTTATATCTTGATAGATCAGGCGATTCAGAATGCGGCGATACCAAATATGTGTATTTTTTTTTAATTGTTTTATTTTGAAAGGGGTGAATGGGGGGTGATTTGAACTTTTCTATTTTTAAAAACATTTTTTTTAAACTTTACACTTGCTTCAATAGTCTACATGGGAGACTAAAAGCAGCGATCGTCTGATTGCTTGTGTGACACAGAGCCTGGCTTCAGGCCTGCTCCGAGTAGCAGAAATGCTAACTTGCTATGACTGCTGACTGCTGGGTGGTTCTCATAAGCAATCCGGCAATGACAACCACATACAGTGCCTACAAGTAGTATTCAACCCCTGCAGATTTAGCTGGTTGACACATGCGGAATTAACTTGGCATTGTGACATTTGTACTGTAGATCAGCCTGGAAGTGGGAAATGCACTGCAGCAAAAAAAATTTTTATAATTTTTTTTTTTTTTTTTTTTTTAAACGTTAAAAGTTAATTCAGAGTGTCATTTATTATTCAACCCCTCAAACCACAAGAATTCTGTTTGGTCCCCCTAAAGTATTAAGAAGCAGTTCAGGCACCAAGAATAATGAGCTTCACATGTGTGGATTAATGATCTCTTTTGCCAGCCTTTTCTGACTACCGTATATACTCGTGTATAAGCCGACCCCCCTAATTTTGCCACAAAAAACTGGGAAAAATTATTGACTCATGTATAAGCCGGGTGTATAAACTGCCCTCCTGCTCTGTGCTGCCCCCGTCCTGCTCCCCCATTCTCCTCTGTACTCCCCCCCTCCTGCTCCGTTCTCCGCTGTGCCCTCCATCCTCCCCTGTCCTGCTCCATGCTTCCCCGTCCTCCTCCACGCTTCCCCCGTCCACCGATCTCCCCCCCAGTCCTGCTCCATTCTTCCCCCGTCCTCCTCTATGCTTCCCCCGTCCACCGATCTCACCCCCATCCTGTTCCATGCTTCCCCGTCCTCCATTCTCCCCCTGTTCTCCTCCATGCTTCCCCCGTCCTGCTCCAGCTTCCCCGTCCTCCTCTATGCTTCCCCCATCCACCAATCTCCCCCCCCGTCCTGTTCCGTGCTCCTTGTCCTCTCCTCCATCATACTCACCCCTCCCCGTGCCATCGCTGAGCGTCCCTGCAATCCTGCAGCTCTCCCCGTCTTCCTGCAGCTCTCTCCAGCACTGAGCGGTGATGTAATACCGCTCATTAAGGTCATGAATATGGAGGCGACGCCCATGGGAGTGGCGTCGCGTCCATATTACATGACCTTAATGAGCGGGTATTACGTCACCGCTCAGTGCTGAAGAGAGCTGCAGGAAGACGGGGAGAGCTGGAGGATTGCAGGGACGTTCAGCGATGGCACGGGGAGGGGTGAGTATGATCCCAGCCACCGGCTCCTGCCGCGTCACCCCCTCCCCGCTGGTTTCTGCCCTATGACTCGTGTATAAGCCGAGGGGGCATTTTCAGCACGAAAAAAGGTGCTGAAAATCTCGGCTTATACACGAGTATATACGGTATTTAAGACCCTCCCCAAACTTGTGAACAGCACTCATACATGGTCAACATGGGAAAGACAAAGGAGCATTCCAAGGCCATCAGAGACAAGATCGTGGAGGGTCACAAGGCTGGCAAGGGGTACAAAACCCTTTCCAAGGAGTTGGGCCTACCTGTCTCCACTGTTGGGAGCATCATCCGTAAGTGGAAGGCTTATGGAACTACTGTTAGCCTTCCACGGCCTGGACAGCCTTTGAAAGTTTCCTCCCGTGCCGAGGCCAGGCTTGTCCGAAGAGTCAAGGCTAACCCAAGGACAACAAGGAAGAAGCTCCGGGAAGATCTCATGGCAGTGGGGACATTGGTTTCAGTCAATACCATAAGTAACGTACTCCACCGCAATGGTCTCCGTTCCAGACGAGCCCGTAAGGTACCTTTACTTTCAAAGCGTCATGTCAAGGCTCGTCTACAATTTGCTCATGATCACTTGGAGGACTCTGAGACAGACTGGTTCAAGGTTCTATGGTCTGATGAGACCAAGATCGAGATCTTTGGTGCCAACCACACATGTGACGTTTGGAGACTGGATGGCACTGCATACGACCCCAAGAATACCATCCCTACAGTCAAGCATGGTGGTGGCAGCATCATGCTGTGGGGCTGTTTCTCAGCCAAGGGGCCTGGCCATCTGGTCCGCATCCATGGGAGGATGGATAGCACGGCCTACCTGGAGATTTTGCCCAAGAACCTCCGCTCCTCCATCAAGGATCTTAAGATGAGTCGTAATTTCATCTTCCAACAAGACAAAGACCCAAAGCACACAGCCAAGAAAACCAAGGCCTGGTTCAAGAGGGAAAAAGTCAAGGTGTTGGAGTGGCCTAGTCAGTCTCCTGACCTTAACCCAATTGAAAACTTGTGGAAGGAGCTCAAGATTAAAGTCCACATGAGACACCCAAAGAACCTAGATAACTTGGAGAAGATCTGCATGGAGGAGTGGGCCAAGATAACTCCACAGACCTGTGCCGGCCTGATCAGGTCTTATAAAAGACGATTATTAGCTGTAATTGCAAACAAGGGTTATTCCACGAAATATTAAACATAGGGGTTGTATAATAATTGACCCACACTTTTATGTTTAAAATTTATTAAAATTCAACTGAGCAACATAACTTTTTTGTTTTGTAAGATTTATGCTTCTGTTAATAAATCCTACTCTCGTTTGCAGTTTGAAGGCTCTAACTTATTTGCATCTTATCAAACCAGCTAAATCTGCAGGGGGTTGAATACTACTTGTAGGCACTGTAGGTGGTCATGTGACACGGGTGCCGATGGGCAGGATTAGTGACACGCTTTTGGCGTGATCACATTAAATGGCGCTGTCAGAGCATTTTATGGGTTAACCGCCGTGGGTGGATCGCGATTCCACCCGCAGCTGTTTAGGGGCACTTGTCAGCTGTTCAAATCAGCTGATATGTGTCGGGAAAGATATGACATGCGCTGTACATGTATGTCGCGAAGGGGTTAAACTACAGTTTTTCCGCATCAAAAGCATTTATTTTAGAAAATTTTTAAGAGTTTTTATTTTCTCAAGCTTTTTTATATGAGCCAATGAAGCTTTTTTTTTTTAAAGATTTTTGACTTTATATGCACGTAGCGTAAACGCTGCATTTTTTTCGGCAGCTTTCTACCCGCTTGCTTTCTGCAGATGTTTGCACCAAAATGCTCAATCACAATCTACTCTGATTATTGTGTATTTGCTTGGCGTCTAATGCGTTTTGACCTTTTTTCTGCATTTTGGTGTGAATAGGAGGCAACTTTTTTTTAGTAGTATAGAATAGCTTTAAATCTATATGTAAAAACGCTACGGTGTTGTTTACATGTGTATTTTTCAGGCTTCCTATAGAAGACTATGCCAATAGCATAAAGTCAGGCCAGGGTTGGACTTACCATTGGTACAGGGGCCCAAGAGGTAAAGGGGCCCACTTCCTCCTGAAGAGTCGCAATCAGCTTCTGTCGTAGATACAAAAAGGGGGCTTTATGATTGGACTGCAAAGGGCCCATATACTGTTCTTGTATAGGGGCCCCTTCTGTGCCCGCCCTTGGGTCAGACATAAGGACTTTTCATCTCATGGAAAAAAATGACATGGAACAAGGCTGAATGCATTTATAAGATTTCTTTTTCTCCAAGCAGCTATGATATCTTCAGAAGTGAGCCTGAGACATGAGTGCCCTGCAGCTCCGTCCTAGAGCTGTCACAGCCACTCAGCTTTACCGTACGACTCAGGCAATCAGTAACTTAAGGTGACAGGACCACATATAAGACATCGCTACAGACAAGAGGAGATTTTCACAGGGGTCAAACAGGCTGACAACCCAGTACATTTGTGCAAAACTGTCCAAAGCAGGGTGGATAAAAATCATGATTTTTTTTAAAAAAATCAAAAAAATCGGATTTTTTTGATTTAAATCAGATTTTTTTGATTTAAATCGGATTTTTTTGATTTAAATAGGATTTTTTAATCAAGTTGTACACAAGCAAAACTTTGTCTTTTTGCAAATCAAATTATTTTACACAAATAAAAATATTAAAACAGTTGATGATTATGAAACCTAATAATTTTTATTTGCACTATTAAACAATCAGAATTGAACTACAGAGAGTAAGTACTTTTTAACAATAGCCTATCTCTAACGTTTGAAGTAAGCAAACATCTTCAGTGAATACATCAGTCCTTTAAGCCTACTGTTTATTTAGGACTTTTAATAGGAAAACTAGTTGTCCTGCTTTAGCAGTTCCTAAGCGGTTTCGGACTGTTGTGTGCACAAAACCAAATGAAGAAAACAATCTCTCTACTCCTGCCGATGAAGCCGATGCAGTCAGTAGCTGAGTAGCTACATTTATTATCTTCGCTGGAAGAACAAGTGATTGCGACTTCCACCAGTCCAGTGGTTTTAGTTCATTAACGACGTTATCTGCAAACATGTATTTTTGAAATGGTGCAGATTCACACTTCAACTTCAGCACAGTTGCCACAATGTCATGGTTAGTATTGGCGAGCCACTCCATTGCAGAGTTGATTTCCGCCTCAGATAGTTTTTTTCCCTCTGTAGATGGGATGCAAGATATTGGCTAAATAGTGTTCTTCTTTTAATGCTTGGTCCTTGCGGTGGTGTATTGCAACCTTTACATTGTTTGAGAGGTTCAAGCGATCTAGCGAACCTTCTAAATCTTTCCAAACTTCTGTGGCATCAGCTATGGTTGCAGTATCTTTCTGCATTTTATCCAACTCAATAGATATTGGCTTTAACCTTTCCAAAAGGTCCTCGGCATTTCTCTTCACACCAAGATTTAATACTTTGCTTCGTATATTAGAATCAATTTTATCCCGATGTGTTTCGCAAATGGACACTAATTTTGACCAGTTGTTAATAAACAGTTCCAAGCATTCAGCCAAGGTATTCCATCTAACATCTTGTGGTAGAAACAACTTCAGTCCTCCCATTTCCTTGTAGGTTGCATGTGCAAAATGATTATTGCGGAAATATTTAACAATTTCTACAACATGTTCCTTGACACCCGAAATATGCAGGTCTTTTGCCAAAAGATGCAACAAATGGGCAGAACAACCGTATGTAATGACATTTGTGTCATCCTCATGTGCCAGTTCCGCTCGCATTTTTGCCACATTGCTTGCGTTATCAGTAACTAAGCTCCTTACTTTACATCCAAACTGTTCTTGGCATTGGTGAATTGAGTTCTTAGCAATTTCAAGTAAATATTCAGCAGTATGTGAATTTCCAGATGTGTCGATTGTGTCTGTAAGGTAAGTTTCACCATCTTCTGTTGTGACACAAGTGCAAATTATGGGGTCGTTGTGGATGTTGCTCCAACCATCCAAGCTCATGTTAACAACTTTGTCTTTCAAATATTTTGTACAAGCCGCTCTTTCTTTGTCGTATACAGCCTGAAGATGTTTTCCTGAGATATCAAATCTACTTGGTGGTTTGTAGCCTAGTCTTATTCCTTCGATCATTTGTACAAACAATGGGTGTTCAACTAGTCGGAAAGAAGAATTGGTTGCAAATATGAATTTAGCAATTAATTCATCAAAATGTTCTTTCTGGCTCGTCGTAGTCTTTAAGAGGAATTTTTCTACACTTTGCACGCAAAGTTTTTTGTTGGGCTGCTTTGTTGAAGTTGTACCCAGATATTGATTGTCACGTGCAGCACAAGCCATATTTGACCCTGAAAGCACAGTAATTAAAAATATAATTCGACTGCGTATTTGAAGAAATATAACGAAAATATTTTGAAACAAACTTTTTGAACAATGTAATGGTCCTCGTCCTATAAGGGCTGTCTCAAAAGTTATGCTACTCAAGTTTCCGGTGAAGTTGCTGTAATACTAGTAATATCAGAGCAACTGAAAAAAATTATGTCACAAAAGTTTTAAAAATGTTTTTTTAAAAAAATGGTCAATTTGGCAGACTTCAAAAGTGAATTGTAGCCTACAATAAAAAAAAAATAGGCGTATACACACTTTTTTATTTTTACTTAACGTTAATCTTCTGTGAAATATTGCCTTAACATAAATTTAAATTCTATACTCCAGAACTAGTGCTAGAAATTTTTCTTTTCATAGACTTTAACCATCCCAGTAAAACGTCTGTTAAAATAGGTTGTAATTGCCAGACTTACCACTAGTGCTAGGGTCCTGGTGCATAAGAAGCTGTGGGGGTTCATTGACATTAGTTGTATCACTATCAACATTTTCATTTCCCTTCTGGTTGCAGTTTTCATAATGTGATTTCAAACGGCAAACAAGTCCTTGGATATCCTTTTGACAGTATTTGCACTTTGCTCTCCCACCTTTCTTTCCAAGCTCTGCTGGCATCTCAACAAAATGAACCCAAATAGGGTCTCTCTTACGAGCTGCCATGGCTCACGCAGATCACTTCTGAAGTTTGATTGTTACTACAGCCAAGTACTGCTGACTGACTATCCAACAAGTTTGGGCATGTCAACTGAATGGAAAAAGAAACTGAAACCAAGCTACAGAAAGTGAAACCAAGCTAGAAGTGTGGAGTTAATTGAACAATGATTGAAAGTTTTAGATTTTAATCGTGATTTATATTAAAAAAATCTTTTGATTTAAATCAGTGATTTAAATCATGATTAAAATCACGATTTAAATCGATCTGATTTAAATAGAAAAAAATCATTAGATTTAAATCATGATTTAAATCGTTGATTTAAATCGGCGTGATTTAAATCAATCCACCCTGGTCCAAAGCAAGACTGAAAAGTCATTGAAATTCACAATTATAAGTGATGGGATCTTTTAGTTTGGATTTCAAATCTAACCATGAATGAGGCAAGAAAGTACCAGCCAAACGGAAGTTATACGTCCCAAGTCATATGGTTGTTACTTTATATGGAAACACTGTTGGAAAAACAATTAGGCCCCATGAGATGTTTCAAAAAATTCTCAGACTCCATGCTGAACCCACTTGATGACAATGTCATACTCTTGGCTAAAAATCTAAGATGCTCTCCATGGGCCCTCTTCTACAAAGTGATCAGTGGGGCCCCCGGTCACATACCCCACCTATGTTATGCTGGCATGCCTCTATGTTAGAACATCAGTGAATGGTTTTCACGTGTTAGAAAAAAAATGGATCCAATTATTGAACCCAGTGATCTCTTTATGTCACTTTTCAAGGCACAAAACAAATGGCTGAAGAAGTTCTTAAAAGTGAAAAAGTTGCCAAACTTGTACTCCATCTTTGAGGTTTCTTAAAGTTGTTTTCCTAAAATTGTTTTCCATATGTAATTGTTTGGATTCTTGTTTTCATATGTTAAATAATTGTTTGGATTCTTGTTTTCAAAAGTTAAAACTATAACATTTAATCATAAAAATTTAATTTATAAAAAAAAAAAGTTGCCAAACAGAATCATAGACTGAGCTCTGCAGATCATGATTTTAGGGTAGTATTGGACCAGATCTTGGACTTGATCTTTTTAAGCAAACACTATGGTACAAAAGTATGTTATAGTAAAGTATAGTATAGTAAATAGTATAGTATAGCACAGTATGGTTAAAGTATGTCATAGTGGGGCGTCTCATTCTTTTTTTTCTCTTTATCTGATTGGCAGAAAAATTCTGTGCTGATGCAATTCAATAGTAAATCTTCACAATGCCCAAAACTTTTTTTTTCTTTTGCAAAGCTTTAAATCCCCTACATAGTCATAGTGTTAAGTTATAACTATTGTGAATGGCTGCAGCCACCACTAGGGGGAGCTTAGTGAAGACAGATTTATTATGACGATCTGTATGAGATCCCATATGACACACAACTGTAAGGGAGTCAAATACTTAGAGCCAAAAACAACATTGGATCCTGTTGGGACAAATAAGTGAAAATATCCAAGGCAAAGTATATGAATAATAATCCCTGTTTTTCTACAATAGGATCTATTTCTAAATTTGGCACAAAATATATGGATACTAAGCAGTATGACTTGCTTTCTATGGATTACTACTTGGAAAACACCATCCTGAGTGTAAGTTCTTAACACGTGGTATGTGTACATACGGGCTTACACAATGCGTCTTCTCTACGGAGTATTCCCATTGTGCTCATACTGTAGACCAGCAATTCAATTTCTGCTGCCATGGTCCAGCGTCCAGTCCAATCTTCTCTGACATCTAGGCTTTACTTCTCCGGCTGGCATCTTCAGCCTGGCATACTTGGGAGTCTAATGCTTACCCACAAAGTCAAGATGAAAGGACATCATGACATTGCATGATACTTGGTGATGTTGTGGGGCTTAATAAACAACAAAGGTGCCCAGGATCCTAGGTGAAGATGTGAAGACCAGCTGCCATGGACCACCGGGCTAAACGCCGCACCAGGGCAGTGTGAATTGAATTGCTCATCTCTACCTCAAACTGTCCTTTTAGTATATAGTAATGGGTAAGATAATAGTATTGGGGGCAATTTGACACAGATTAGATACGATATGGCTTGGTCTTTTAACGCTCTAATGCAAAGTGCCATAGATGTATGTCATCTACATCTTGAAGGCTGAAAACAGGTAATGTTGTGAGGGGGGTGTCAAATAAATCCTTATGCCTTGCTTTTGCACCATTCTCCATTCATGGCATCCATGGCTGGGGGACTTTACAGGCCGCCTGCTTCACAGGTACAGTTATTTTTTGCAGTGTTTACAGGTACAGCACACAATTAAATTTCAGCACCTCCGCCAGCTTCCGAAGGGCTTTGACCTCAAGCTGGAGTATCTTTCACTCACTATCTCAATTTAGAAAATATGTGGGCTGACAGCCTGAGCGCTGCTGTTATAATTTCAAGTCAATGGAAAAAAAAAAATGTTACCTCCGCTCAACCTCAACCTTTCACCCTGGAAACTGATAAAATTCTTGCTTCGATGTATAAATTGAACAAAAGAGTAAAATCCTTGCACATATATGATTATATTCTTAGGGCCTGTGCACACATTGCGGATTTGCCTGTGGATTTTTCCGCGCCGAAACCGCACCTCTTGGCAGAAACCGCAGGCGCGGTTTTGACGCGGTTTTTGGCGCGGTTTTGACGTGGTTTTTCTCATGCGATTTTGTATGCGGTTTTGACAGCTAAATAAAGATATGTTGTTTAACAAAAAAAAAAGATTTGTGATGTCATTTCTTGTCCAACCTCCTCTTTTACATTTGTCCAACCCACACTCCATTACACACACACAGATAAAGATAGGCCGGCGTCACCCTTGCGAGTGTGAGGCGAGTAAGTCGCACGACTTTCTCGCATCAACACCCGGCACGGCCGCCCGCGCCGCCCGCTCTCGGACCCGAGTGTGCGGCTGCATGTATTTCTATGCAGCCGCACACTCGGGTCCGAGAGCGGGCGGCCGTGCCGGGTGTTGATGCGAGAAAGTCGTGCGACTTACTCACATCACACTCGCCAGTGTGACGCCGGCCATAGAAAGATAATAGATACCAGTAGTTAGATAGATAGATAGAAAATACATAGATGGATAATAGATAGTTAGAAATATAGACAGAAAGATATATCGGTAGATAGATAAAATGGTACATAAATAGTTAAAGACACACGCGCACAAACACACAAAATAATGCAATAGTTAATAAAAAAAAAAATAGGAAAAAAAATGGCGTGAGCTCCCGCGCAATTTTCTGCGCCAGAGGGGGAAAGCCAACAGCCGGGGCCAATATTTCTAGCCTGGAAAGGGGTTAATACCCATGGATCTTCCCAGGATATGAATATCAGCCCGCAGCTAGCCTTCACTGGCTATTAAATTAGGGGGACCCCCCAAAAAAATGACGTGGGGTCCCCCTATAATTTATAGCCAGAAAGGCTAGGCAGACAGCTGCGGGCTGATATTCATAGCCTAGGAAGGGGCCATGGATATTGGCGCCCCCCCTGGCTAAAAATACCAGCACCCAGCCGCCCCAGAATTGGCGCATCTGTACGATGCGCCAATTCCGGCACTTAGCCCCTCTCTTCCCACTCCTCTGTAGCGGTGGGATATGGGGTAATAAGGGGTTAATATTACCTTGCTATTGTAAGGTGATATTAAGCCCGGTTAATAATAGACGCCTATCCATTATTAATCTTATATTAATAAAGGGTTAAAAAAAAAAAACCACACACGCATAAGAATAAATTATTTTAATGAAATAAAACACAAGACGGTTTTCATATCTTTATTATACGCTCAGATCCAAGACGCCCTCGATCTCCTGTAATAAAACGTAAAAAAATAACAACCGCATACTCCCTGTCCGACGCAGTCCAATTAATAACGAGTGTCCCACGACGGTCTCCCCTATAGAACGGTGACATCAGGTGATGCCACTGCTCTGTAGGGCCTCCCAGTGATGCACTGACAGGAGACAATGGCTCCTGCAGTGCATCCCTGAGGTTACCTGAGTTCATTGTCTCACTTTATGGCAATGCTGCGTGGGAATTTTCTCACCCAGCATTGCTGTGAGAGAATGAACTGTAGTGACATCATTCTCTCCCGGCGGCAGAGCGGTACACAGATGGATGGCGTCGGGGAATAGGTGAGTATATACTCTATGTGTTGTATGTCATTGTATGTTCTGTATGTCATGTGTATGTTATATGTTCTGTATGTCATATATATGTTATATGTTGTATGTCATTGTATGTCATGTGTATGTTATTGTTCTGTATGTCATGTGTATGTTATATGTTCTGTATGTCATGTATGTTATATGTTGTATATCATGTATGTTATATGTCATGTATGTTATATGTTGTATGTCATGTGTATGTTATATGTTGTATGTCATGTGTATGTTATATGTTGTATGTCATATGTATGTTATATGTTGTATGTCATGTGTATGTTATATGTTGTATGTCATTGTATGTTATATGTTGTATGTCATTGTATGTTATATGTTGTATGTCATGTGTATGTTATATGTCATGTGTATGTTATATGTTCTGTATGTCATGTGTGTTATATGTTCTGTATGTCATGTGTATGTTGTATGTAATGTATGTGTTTTTTTTTTTACATTCAGCACATTAGCCGGATGATGGGACTACTACTGTCCCATCATTGGCTAATGTGTCAGTCACTGTCACTGTAGCACGCATCGCCGGATGGGACTTGTAGTCCCACCCGACGATGCCTGCATACACGGAGACATACACACAGCCCCGCATACCGCCGCACATACACAGATCCCGCACACAGCCCCGCACACCGATCACGCAGACACCGGCACACAATCATCGCCCACACACACAGCGCCGCACACTATACACGCCCACGCACCGCTCACACACATAGCGCCGCACACTATACACGCTCACACACTTCCCTCCTCCCGAACTGCAGCGGTTTCACCAGCAGCAAAACCGCAGATCTTTTTTAGATCTGCGGTTTTGCTGCGGAAGTGCCCAACTCAATCCAAGTCAATGGGCGCCAAACCGCTGCAGTTCCGCACAAAGAATAGACATGCTGCGGAAAATAAAACGCGGCGAAACCGCGCGTTTTTTCCTGCAGCATGTGCACAGCAGACATGCGGTTCCCATTAGATTACATTGGTAATGCACTGTGCTGCGGGTTGGATGCGTTTCCGCACGTTGAAAAACACAGCGGAAACGCATCTAAAAACGCAAAGTGTGCACAGGGCCTTAAAGAGTTTTTACAGCTATTTTTAGTTTTACAAAAATAGGCTTAATACAGCTGTAAGAGGTAGAGAGACCTGGCATACATCATATAAAGTGCCTTTCTTTCCTCCTCAAGGTTACCCTTGAAGAGGCAAAAATGGTATTTAAATAACTTTCTGTGTATACATTCACTTTAATGAGGCAGAGACAACAAAAAAAAGATGTGGGTTTTTTTTTTTGCACATCACAGTAGAAAAGCTTACCCTACTTATGGGTCCCCATTTACAGGTATTCAAGCAAAGCCCCCTGACAGAACTCAACTTCATGTAAACTTTGAAAAGTTTGTTCATCAATGACCAGTATGAGAGAATGTGAGAGCGATGACACCAAATTTACCATACCTGCACTATATCATGTTCCTTCTACATGTTCTCACTAGATCACCTGGCTAGCTCTGCATATAAACAAGCTAGGTGTTCATCTAAGGCAGTCAGCTCAAGGAAGCAGACCAGACTGGATGTGTCTTGGAGCTGAAAAGAGACCAGCCAGAATTCCTTTCTGAGGAGAGTCTGGCCAGGTTGTGTGAAGAGAACCACAAGTATCACTGGTTCCTATGAACAATAGTTGTTTTGTTTGCCCGAGCTGGGGCTAGCTCAGCCATCTATGAGCAGCCAGGGTGTGATTTGTTTAGTTAGTGCCTGGACAAGGCTACGCCAGAGCTGGTATGTCACTCTCCACAAGGAGAAACCTTACCCCTTAGACCTCAGTACAGAGCCTCTCATCTAACCAAATCATAGCTCATACTTTGTATTGACGAGGACCAATAGTCCGAAACACCGTGTCTGCAAATTGAGATATGATTTGGCTTTTATCCTAAGTCACATTACAAGACTCGTTAAATGGTTAATTGATTGTGACTTGTAGGATTGCTACTTCCAATAGGTGGAGCTGTAGAGTTCAAGTCCTCTTTTTCTCTTAAGAGGCAATTTGCATATAAAATTTCCCAGAGGAGCATTGCACGGCGAATAAGCCTCTTACCTCGACACGCCAGAGCTGGTATGTCACTCTCCACAAGGAGAAACCTTACCCCTTAGACCTCAGTCCAGAGCCTCTCATCTAGCCAAATCATATCTCATACTTTGTATTGACGAGGACCAATAGTCCGAAACACCGTGTCTGCAAATTGAGATATGATTTGGCTTTTATCCTAAGTTACATTACAAGACTCGTTAAAGGGTTAAATGTGACTTGTAGGATCGCTACTTCCAATAGGTGGCGCTATAGAGTTCAAGTCCTCTTTTTCTCTTAAGAGGCAATTTGCATATGGACAAGGCTAGGGATTTCTGTTTATGAGTCTGTTTTGGGGCTGTGCAACTTGTGGAAAGCAATAAAAACTGCACGTGTTATGGACCAAAACTGCATTGCTTGTGTGAACGCTACCTAAGGCCTAATGTCTGCCAGCGAGAGTGAATCCGTACAAATATATATATTTATAGACATATATATTGTAGGGATGTGGTCTCGCTGGTGTGCGACCGGAGGTAAGCAGGAGGGCGACTCTTCCAGGTTCTTTAAGCAAGTTTATTACAACTTCATAAACTTGCCTTAAAACAGAAAATAAAACAGCCTTCTCTGGCACAAAGTAACAAAAACAGATATAAAGTCCTGGTACTCTAACTGAGCACTCTTTCAGCAACCAGACTGGTGGTCTCCTCAGAACTCCCACACTGGAGGTTTCCACACCTCCAGCCACTCACACCTGTGGTCAGCAGCAGGCTCACTTATATACACCAGACATTCAGCTAACACAGAGCACATGACCTGTCATGTGCTCTTGTGACCTCATCACAGGTCCTCAAACCACATACAAAGGTATAGTGAAGTCTTACTATCACTACATACCTCCCCCCTCTGCCTAAAGCCGTGGGCTTGGCACATTTCATTCACCGACTAGAAACTCCTTTCAGTCGTCTCCACAATCAGCCGGTCTGTCACAGTTTGCCTTAGGTCACTGAGTCCTGATCTAATTGAGGTGTCACTGCCTCTAGCTCTCATTTCAGGCCATCTATGTTCTGTCTTAGTTTCACTTTGATGACCTTCATTCTGCAGCGAACCTCTGCGCCTCTCTATACTGTGGGTTGAAGGTGACTGCCTTTTTTTTCTCAACTCTTGCAGCTGTCTGTTGGTCTGCTTCTTCTCAAGTTTTAGCTGCTCTATTCTTCCCTGGTTCACCTCCAAGAGCATCCGGATCTTCCCAAGGCTTTCCACCAACGCCCTCCGACTTGGAGGTTTTCTTGTTGGCTCCCGACATCTCTGCTTCTCGTGGAGGTATTGTAGTGGCATAGCTCTTATGTCCGCCTCCCGCTTCACTGTGACTTTCCGGGTGTGGCCATCTGGGTGGCGGTACCCTTGCTGGCTTTCTTTCGCCGTCGAGGCCCCTTCTTTGGTCAACCTCTTCAGTTAACTCTCTTCCCGTACGCACGGACCGGGAGAGCGCAACCGTTCGATTTCCTGGTCTGTCGTGGATTTCCTGAGCTGTGCGTTAGCTTCCTTCTCTATCTGGAGTTTTTGGAGAATTTTCTCTTGCTCCTCTGCCCAGCATCGGTGCTCTTCTTCTCTCCGTAGAAGTTCCTGCTGATGCTTCTCCTGGGCCTCTCTGAGCATCTCCGTATCTTTCACCAGGACTTGGTTCGCCGTCAGGCACGCTGATAGTTGACCTTGGACTTTAGAGAGTTCTTTCTCCAGGTCCTTCATTCGTTGCTCAATCTCTTGTCCCCGTATCTTTTCTCGCATGACTGTCTCTTTAAGCAGCTCTATCTCATGGCCCTGCTCTCTTTTATCCAGTACATGTGGCACCATCCTTCTCCCCTTTTTTCTCTTCTTAGAGAGCATAGGCTGTCTGGCCTTCCTGCAGCCCCTGCGGTGAGGAGAAGGTCTGCCACTTGTACCTGACTCCACCTTGCTGCACTCGCTTTCACTTGCGGTTAAGTTACAGTCTGCATAGGAGTCATTCCCACTCCCTCTGTCATCTTGGAACGGCAAGTCCCCACTTAACCAGGTGTCGGCCCTATTCCTGGGGCGACCCAGTTTTCTGCGTACCTATATTTGGTCACCCCAAAGTCCTCACTTTGGTCTGAGCCACCCTTTCTTACGGCTACCAGGCACTGGGTATCTTTGACTTTAGGGGTGGCTACCTCTGTTTTACCCACCACACTATCAGCAACCACTACAGCCTCCTGCAGGGGTGGGCCTCTCTTAGGGTCATTCTGGTTCCCTTCTGAGCAATCAGCCAGTGCTTCGTCCCACACCTCCAAAACCGTTTACAATCCTGGCCTATTATTATAGGATATGGTAAGTCTGGGACTACAGGGACATCCTGGGTAGAAATAATAGTGTCCGTCTCAACAATTACCCTGGTTACCTGATACTCCCTAGTGACCCCATGAATGCAAGGGACTTCCATCTTTTTTTCGGGAATCAGATAGACAGGGAGTGTGTCGCTCAGCAGAGTCACCTGGCTTCCTGAGTCTAGAAGTCCACTCACACACTCTCCATTCACTATTAGAGAACAGTTCAATACCCCCGGTCAGATGTAAAGTCAGTACACCATTCACGACATACACTGTTCAAACCCCGAACCCGGCAACAGTTCCTCGGCTCATCCGCCGCCACCTCTCCTCATCGACTCAGCTTGAGACTCCGCCCCCTCCGAGTGTGGCCATATTTTGCCAGGGCCCACTGGTTCCCCATTCTCGCCAGGGACCCCAGAACCCTTTCTCCACAGATCCCAAAACAGACAGAAATCCCGGCCTATAATTATAGGACGCACCAAGTCCCGAACGACGCCTACTTCATGGGACTCAGTGCCATGCGTCGTTTCAATGTCCACTCTGGCCATAGGGTAGTCCTTTACATCACCATGTATGCATTGAACACCAACTTTTTTTCCTGGTAGTATGTTGAGAGGAAAAGTGGCCCTAATCAAGGTCACTAAGCTCCAGAGTCTAGCAGCGCCGTTACTGCTTCACCGTTCACCTTCACGGGACAGACTTGAGGACCCTGATTGGGGAACGGGTTTCCACTGCAGGCTGGATATGCATACCATGAAATACGGTGTCCTATGCTGCAGTCCATCTGCTCGGTAGTCTGGGGACACCGGGCAGCTATGTGTCCTGGCTCACGGCACCTCCAACAAATAATATCACCCGCAGTAACCTTGGGCACCACCTCCCCCTGCCATTTTGACCTTGGGCTCCCACCCCTTTTTGGGACTCTGCCCCCTGTTGGGCCCGCCAGTACAGAATAGGCTGCTTCCCAAAGGCACCTTCCATTCCCTGGTACCTCTCAACCAGTCCGACCAGTTCATCAGCATTCCGGGGATCACCCTGGGCAACCCAAGTCTGTAGGGGCTTTGGCAGGGAGTGCACAAACCGATCCATGACGACTCTTTCTACCATCTGTGCCGGCGTAGCGGACTCTGGCTGTAGCCATTTCTGGACCAGGTGCAGTAAGTCAAACATTTGGGAGCGAGGTGGTTTGTCCCAGTGATAAGCCCAGCAGTGCACTCTCTGTGCCCTGACAGTCATTGTTACCCCCATACGTGTGAGGATCTCTACCTTTAGCTTAGGATATTCCTGAGCGTCCTGCACAGTCAAATCGTAATACGCCTTCTGGGGTTCACCTGTCAGGTATGGGGCCAATATCTCTGCCCACTGCCCTGGGGGAAGTCTTTCCCTCTCAGCAACCCTCTCAAATACAGTCAGGAAGGCTTCCACATCATCCCCGGGGGTCATTTTTTGTAATGTGCGTCTTACCGCCTTTCTGACGTGGTTGTCATCAGCCAGACCTGGGGTTGGGGCGCTCGTCCTGCCCTGGATGGGGTTGTCAAAAGCTGCATCTGCTGCCGATGCTCCTGCTGCATCTGTTGCAAGAACATCCTGATGGCTTCTTGCTGCTGTTCCTGTGCCTGTTGCTGCTGTACCTGGACCAATTGTTTCAGTAGGTCCTCCATTTTCTCCGGCAATGCTGGCTGGGTTGCTATAGCCTTGACCCACAACATGCAGTAACCAGTCTCACTTCTCTGCTGGGAACGCTGCCCGCATTTACGCCACCAATTGTAGGGATGTGGTCTCGCTGGTGTGCGACCAGAGGTAAGCAGGAGGGCGACTCTTCCAGGTTCTTTAAGCAAGTTTATTACAACTTCATAAACTTGCCTTAAAACAGAAAAGAAAACAGCCTTCTCTGGCACAAAGTAACAAAAACAGATATAAAGTCCTGGTACTCTAACTGAGCACTCTTTCAGCAACCAGACCGGTGGTCTCCTCAGAACTCCCACACTGGAGGTTTCCACACCTCCAGCCACTCACACCTGTGGTCAGCAGCAGGCTCACTTATATACACCAGACATTCAGCTAACAAAGAGCACATGACCTGTCATGTGCTCTTGTGACCTCATCACAGGTCCTCAAACCACATACAAAGGTATAGTGAAGCCTTACTATCACTACTATATATATATTATATATATATATATATATATATATATATATGTATGTACGGATTCACTCTCGCTGGCAGGCATTAGGACTTAGGTAGCGTTCACACAAGCAATGCAGTTTTGGTCCAAAACACAACACGTGCAGTATATATATATATTATTATATATATATATATATATATACACACACACATATACACATACATAAACACACATATATACACATACCGTATATATACATACCGTACATATATATATATACCGTACATAATATATACATACTGTACATAATATATACACACATATATATATATATATAAATATACACGTATATACATACATAATATATTTAACATTTATATTTAATATAATTTTATATATATATTAGTTTTTGTTTTTTTTTCCTATTAATGCATACTCATTCAATTCTTTAACAAGGTCTATATATTGTGATTCTTTTCCGCATTTGTAGCAGGGAAGACCTTAGTAGAAAAAAAAAATAGAGAATAAAAGGTAAGGATGTACCGTACATAATATGTTTGCACAAGATGAAAAGCATTTAGTGGTATGTATAAATTGTATTCTGAACTATTAGATTTCTGCTTGTACACACACGGCGGAATGAGTGTTTATTCAAGGTGACAGGCATTTGTATTTCCTACAAATACGTCCTTAGACCTTAACTTCAGCGATTTGTATTGCACTTACAGAATTCCTTTGCGTAGGAAAAAAAAGAAAATAGGGCTTAAGGTCAAATTATTGGAAGATATGATATTATTCTGACACTGCTCAGACAGAGCAGGGCGAGACTTTGCAGAGAACACACTATATGGGGAATACTGGAAGACAATAATCTAATTGCCATATCTTGTCAGTGTAGGAATAACGGAGTGGAAAATGACACTAGATGCCTGTAATACCGGGCTACAATCATGTGCTCACAGCTAATACACGCTTTATCTTTTTAACCACATTTACTGCAGACAGTTGGTAGATACAATAAATATCGCCGCTCAGCACAATTCTGCATTAAATACCAATTATACCTGTGCACTGGCTCCCATGTCTTCCCTTTAATAATCCAGCTCAGATTAAGTGACACCATTTGAAGCCCTCGTATCTGCACAAGATGCTAGAGACCGCGTACCATCAGTCATGGTCACTGACGCATCATATGCCGGCAGATTATCGGAAAGCTTCAGGTGTGCCATCCATTTCTCTGGATAATGCTCCGTAATAAAACCATTCAGGGAGCTCCGACACGACTGGTTAAACATTAGTCAGATTACACTGTCACTGCAGGATAGCAATAGTTTTGGGAGATAATCTAGGTTTTCCGCATTTGTCCCTCGAATTATGGAATCTTTTGCTATGGAGTTATTCAATGACATAAGCTGGCATTTATATTGTTAGAGCACAATGCATATGGCCGCTCTGTGGATACATATGACGCTTGGACTAATACATGTAAGGCTCAAATATCAGACAAGTTTTTAAAGGCGGATCTGTCACCATGTCAGACGGGACCAGCTTTAGCTTTTATTTTATTAGGGCTTTTTTTATTTAGTGTTAATTTTTATGGTCTTTACAATGGGGAGTGGCTGACATGATTCTCTGGGGGCGTGTTATTAGGCAGCTCAGTATTATTATTTTTGAGCCACGCCCCCTTGTAAAGCCCATAAAAATGAGCACTAAATGAAAGTCCAAAATCTGTAGAAATGTACGGCAGATTAAAAAAAGTTGAATACTTAGGGGAGCAAAGGGAATAAAATAAGAGCTAAAACTTGTCACTTTTGACTTCGTCTATAACTCAAGGCTAACAGAGTAACACCTATTTACAGATGCTACAATCTCCAAACTTTTGAAAGTAAACTGTTTATAGAGACGGCGTTTCCTTTGATATGCTTGGTATTAATATAAAAGTGAGGATAATTTCTCATAGGCTTTGTATATGAGCGCTTCAGGCGGATTTTCCATTGTTTAACCCATGAGGACCAAGCCATTTTGTAGGTTGATGACTGGGCCTCATTTTTTAAACATGACCAATGTTCCTTTATGAGGTCCTAACTATGGAACGCTTCAACGGATCCTTCTGAGATGAACGGATCCTACTGATTCTGAGTCGAACGGATCCTACTGATTCTGAGATGAACGGTTCCTACTGATTCTGAAATGAACGGATCCTGCTGATTCTGAGATGAACGGATCCTGCTGATTCTGAGATGAACGGATCCTACTGATTCTGAGATGAACGGATCCTACTGATTCTGAGATGAACGGTTCCTACTGATTCTGAGATGAACGGTTCCTACTGATTCTGAAATGAACGGATCCTGCTGATTCTGAGATGAACGGATCCTGCTGATTCTGAGATGAACGGATCCTACTGATTCTGAGATGAACGGATCCTACTGAAGGGGGAGATTTATCAAACATGGTGTAAAGTGAAACTGACTCAGTTGCCCTTAGCAACCAATCAGATTCCACTTTTCTTTCTTCACAGACTCTTTGGAAAATGAAAGGTGGAATCTGATTGGTTGCAAAGGGCAACTGAATCAGTTTCACAGATCCAGTTTTCACAGATAAATCTCCCCCAAAATGGCAAATAATTTAAATACAGATAAAAAAAAATGGATTTTAAAAGAGTATTGGAAATCTCAAAATGCTGAAACAGTTAGAGCAAATTGGGTTGAAACTTTTGGTACTCCAGCTCCACAAACCATTTACTGCATTCGTGACAAATTCGATGCCACTGGCTCAATCGTTAATGCCCCAAAAACTGGTCGACCCAAAACAGCCTGTACAGAAAATAATAACTGACTTGTTGCTGAAACATTTGTTCGGAGGCCAAAAAAGTCCACCAGAAGAGTCTCTTTAGAATTGGGAATTTCACGAGCTTCCATCAGGCGAATCCTGAAATCTATTGGGTGGAAAGCTTATTGTCCACGTCTAATTCATGGTTTATTGGAGGATGATCCAGACAGGCGGCTGCAATTTAGTGAGATTATGCTTAACGAAATTGAAGAAAATCCAGTAATTTTAGATAACATTATGTGGAGTGATGAAGCTTCTTTCAAATTATCTGGCCATATTAACAGACATAATTGTATTTACTGGTATAGTGAGAACATGCATTTAACATTAGAGCAACAACTAAATGAGCCTGGCGTCAATGTTTGGGGTGGTATTTCAAGTTTTGGTGTTTTGGACCATTTTTTTTTTTTTTTTATGGAACAGTCGCAGGAGATAAGTATCTCGAAATTCTAATGAATCAAGTTGTTCCCCAGTTACAGCAACAGCCTAATTCAAATTACCTTTATTTCCAACAGGATGGAAGAGTAGTCTGCAAGAGTAGTCTGCAAGTATCTTGATGAAACATTTCCTAATAAATGGATTCGCCAAAGAGGCCCTCTTGATTGGCCAGCACGTTCACCAGACTTTACCCCAATGGATTTTTTTCTTTTGGGGAATACTCAAGGACAAAGTTTATAGTCGAAAACCAAAAAGTGTCAGTGATTTGAAAAATTACATAAGAGATGCATTTCAAGAAATTAATACCCAAAGAAACTTGTTCAAAAATGTTTGTTGAAGCGTAAGAGTCAGACTTCAAAGCTGTGCAAATTGTGATGGAAAACAGTTTGAGCACCTGCGTTGATAAAATTTAAGGGCTTTTGTATTATTGTTCAGAATAAAATTTAATTGTCAATGTTATGCTTGTGTTAGTAAATATAATTTTATATATAAATCAAATAATGTTATTATTTTCTGTCCACCTACTTTTGGACCACCCTGTATATATAAAAGAATTATAAGAATATAAAAAAATGCAAAATAATTAAAATGTATGTGTGTGTGTGTGTATATATATATATATATATATATATATATAATATATTATATATATATATATATATATATATATATATATATATATATATATATATATACACACACACATACATTTTAATTATTTTGCAATTTTTTTTATATTCTTATAATTCTTTTTAGCTTTGGCCTATGGGACTGTAATTTTTCTTCACTTTGATCAATGCACCAGCTCCCTCCCTCTACCTGCCTCCTAAATGCTGCGATCACTCTCGATTGCAGCATTTAGCGGGTTAAATAGCCAGGGGCAGTGCTGACAGGATCCCTGGCTGGTACTGCAGGAGCTCCGCCACTAGCAGCACCGAGCTCCTGCTGTGATCGGACAGGAGGTGCTGATATTTCGGCACCTCCTGCGTGATCATACTGTTATCAGTCAATCATATTGACTGCCTGATCACAGTGCCCCAAGTGTGGAGACCGTCGACATGGGTCCCGACACCTCTCAGCCATTTTACACACAGTGACAATTTTAAGTCATGACGGACATAGCACGTCATGATGCAAAAACTGACACCCGCTCATGCTATTTCTGTCATTCAGCATTAAGGGATTAATGGGTTGTCCAGGGGGAAAAAAATCTTTTAAAGGCTCAGTCTGGTTAGAAAAAAAAAAGTAGAGAAGCAATACTTGCTTTCACTGATTCCCCACAGCCCTCATTCTGAGACTTATCGGGTCTCCTCTGGTCTCTATTTCTTAGTCCCTTCTAAGTACACTGCAAATGGCAAGAATTGCCTACTCAAAAACTGAGGCTGAGGTGGGTAACAGCTGTGTTTGGCATAACACGCCATTTCCCTTCAGTATGTGGATGTCTACCCCCTTCGCCGTGTCTTCCTCCCGAGTATCTCAAAGAAACAAAGCTGTTGGCTGTGGCGTAACATGAAGATGATGCGACCCAATTAAAAATCTCAAACAGGGCCCCCAATTATCACAGGTCTTTAAAAGCAGCAGCCTCTTAAGGTACTGCCACACTAAACAATCCCGCTAGCGATCACGATAACGACGCATACTAATGCGATCGCTAGCGGGATTGTTTCTATATCGCTAAGTGCGGCCACATTTAGCGATATAGTTAACGACGCTATCGCCGTTAGCGATCTTCTTAACGACTTTAGCGGTACAAAAGTACCACTAAATCGCTAAGAAAAGGTGCCACACTAGCGATATATACTTACCCAGCGGGAGCGCCGACGAGAAAATAGGGTCCGGAACGATTCCAGCGACGAGCGAGATCACAGCAGGAAGCTCGTCGCTGGCAGCTGCCGCACTGAACAACATCGCTAACGGGATCGCTAAATAGTGACGTTTTTTAGCGATCCCGTTAGCGATATTGTTCAGTGTGGCATACCCTTTAACATGGTGAGTTCTTTGAGGACTTAAGAGATTTCCACGTTAAATCCAACCAGTGTGAAGTCACACTAAGGCTATGTTTACATATTGCGTTTTTGCTCAATTGTTTTTTTTGCAGACAAAAGCTGCTCTCTTGGCAATAAAGAAGCTCCTTACAAAAAGCAGGATTTGCTGTGTTTTTTTTCTGAGTTTCTGCTGTGTCTTGTGCATGCTGAAATAGTTTAGTGGCCCCAAAAAATCGTGACACAACTTCCTTAAGGTTTTTGCAGCAAAACCTGATACATGCATTTTTGCACTCACTCAATGCTTTCTATGGGTGAAAAAATGCTGCAAAAACGCTGAAAGTGGCATGCTGCAGTTTGCACAAATGCAGCATTTTTCCAAATCAGTCAGGAAAAAAATCCCACTGTGTGCACGAGATTTCTGACGCCTCATAGCTTTTGCTGGTACTGTAAAACTCAGCTTAAAATTTGCATTAAAAAACGCAGGAAAAACGCAACGAGTGAACATAGTCTCAGGGTGTGTTTCCACCATCCGGATTTCTTCAGTAAATGCTGCGTGTTTGACGCTGTGAGCTGGCGCAGCATCAAACACACAGCGTCCAGATGTTACAGCATAGTGGAGGGGATTTCAAGAAATCCCGTCTCCACTATGCTTAAAAACACGCAGGCAGCAGATTTGCGTTAACGGACATGCTGCGCATCTTTTCAGATCGCAGCATGTCCTATTCCCTTGAGGCGACACAGCATCGGGGCTTTGGGCGGAGCGCTGGTCCAAAACGCTGTGTTTCCTGATTGTGGAAACACAGCCTCAGGCTAAGTGCACACGATCAGGAATAATTGCGTTTTTTTCGCGGTTTTTCCGCGGTAAAAACGCGATAAAAACGCAAGCATTAAGCATCCTATACATGTTAATTGATTCCGCATGTTTTGGCCACATGTTGCGTTTTTTTCCGCGAAAAAAACGCTTTGCGGAAAAAAATAGCAACATGTTCATTAATTTTGCGGAATGTAAGCGGTTCATGTGCGGTGGTACCCAGGGTCTGGAGGAGAGGAGACTCTCCTCCAGGCCCTGGGTACCATATCCCTGGTAAAACAATAATTAAAATAAAAAATAATGATATTCTCACCTTCCGGCGGCCCCCGCAGCCTTCCCGCGGCCCCCGCAGCCTTCCCGCCTTCAGCGACGCTCCCGGCAACTTCCGGTCCCAAGAGTCCTTTGCGAGAATCACCCAGATGGCATAGCGGTCTCGCGAGATGCTACGTCATCGGTGTGATTTGCCGCAAAGCATCCTTGGGACCGGAGTTGCCGGGAGCGTCGCTGAAGGCGGGAAGGCTGCGGGGGCCGCCGGAAGGTGAGAATATCATTATTTATTATTTTTACATTAGATCTTTTTACTATTGATGCGACATAGGCGGCATCAATAGTAAAAAGTTGGTCACACTTGTCAAACACTATGTTTGACTCGTGTGACCAACCTGTCAATCAGTTTTCCAAGCGATGCTACAGATCGCTAGGAAAACGCTAGCATTCTGCAAGCTAATTACGCTTGCAAAACGCTATTATTCTGGCGGGAATCAGCACACAAAAAACGTGCGTATTTCCTGCGGGAGAAGTGCGGGATTGCCGCGGAAATTTCCGCGGCAATTCCGCAACGTGTGAACTTAGCCTCAAGCTTGGGAGTTGGCAACTTTCCCTGCATTAGGTAACATTACGGTAAGCAGACCGTTAAGCACGTTATCACAAACATCTGGGTATTCCAGCCAAAATGTAAAGGTTCAACGCCAAAGAACTAAAACAAATGTGAGCCAATTTGCGGAAGAGCCCTTAGACAGTCCTAGTAGAAGAAAACGTTCCCTCGGTTATTTTTCCTTTTGACTGTAAGTTATTTTATTTTCAGGGCAGAGACACAGGGGAAGCAGAGATTGCAGACTCCTGGCTTATGTACAAGACAGTGTTCATGTCTTTGAACCTTCATATATCAGCATGCCGCCACAACACGGGAAGAGTGTGGGAAAAGAGAGCGGATTTTCAGCTTTAATAA